>OZ010736.1:83902555-84017555 GCA_963932295.1 Tipula lateralis | reverse complement strand
GTTATAAAAACGTCAAAAATTCCCAATTCCCAATTCCCTGGGAAAACCAGAATAGGGCCATGATCATTCATTCCATTCCATTATGCATCCTATCTTTATGTTCGTTTTTAGATTTTAGAAAAAACATTCACACAATACACAAAAGTAGATTTCTTGTATAACACACTACAATCCAATGATCCCCAAAGCGGCCATCTGCTTCAGATAGTTTAAAAGTTTCTACCAGAATTATTTACACAGCAAAGAAGCCGCTTATTAAAGTCAATAAACATTCTAGTCAAGACCACCGGCCAAGTAATTCCCATCCAATCTTAGGCATGTTACTCAATAAATCCTATCCATTTACACTTATATCTAAATAAAACGAAATTATTTTAATAAAATATTATTTTCCATGGAAATAATAAGGCAAAAGTTGTTTAAGAGTACAACATACCATGGTACATATCAAGTATTTACCAAGAGTATATACCCATAGAGCAAAATAATGGACTTAGTTGACAATAAAGTCAATAGGAATATAAACCATTCCGTTAAAAGCTCGACTTTCCTTAAATATGAATAAGCATATATGCTTAATCAACATTTTAGCCAATTGAAATCTCACTAATAAATAGGTAATTTTTACTGATCATATATATTGCTGACAATATAATGATCGTATAATGGTAGTGATCATATTAAAACAATATCCAATCCCTTCTATAATTAATATACCTCAATAGTTATACAGATGTAATCTTAATTCAAATTTCATGTAAGATTCAAATATGAAAACACCATTTGCAAAACTATTGAATACCAACAATATGGAAGTATTTTATCGGTACATACATTACTGTAAGTACCGATATATGGTATATTAACACCTGCACAAAATAAAAATAAAATAAACAAAAAATTCTCTAACAAACAAAGGAAAGAGAATTTTGATGGACAAAATAAAAAATATGTTATATACATAAAATGAATACCTAGGAAATTGAAATGGAGACTGCATTGTGTTTGTGTGTTTTGCGTTTTCAACATCAAATAATTGTATATACAACACACACACACTTCACAATACAAACATATATACAAATAAAATGTAATTCGCCAATTACATTGAATATTTATATAGTTGCCAATACAAAGATCGCACAAAGATAGTGATCGCGCCAAAATTCAAAAATCTCCAAAATCCCCTCCACTGTATGCCTTGATGCATACATAAAACAAAATATGAAAAATCGCCTAAAGGAAAGGGAAGTATATAAAGTTTATGTAGTTAGAATTATATGAAGAGCGAATTATGGAACGGGTAAGTCAAACGAACGAAAACGAAACACATGTCATACGTGATCGCTTCCAACGAAACATTGTGGTGTGATATGAAAATTTTGTATATAAGATACAAATACAAATACGTTACAATATATAAAATAGATTTTTTGTTATCTTTCGGAAAAGCTTTACAAGAGACATCTAACATTCATGATAAAATTAATTTATTTGTCTCACATATCATAATAATTATTAATTATAATTATTATATTCAATACAGATAAAAGTAAATCTATTAAAATTTAATTTATTCAGGACAAAATGTTAAGTTTTAGATGTACTTTCGAGATCGTTCAATAGAAGTCTACTTAATTCTGTTTTTACGCGATAGATACGTTCCGCAAAAACTCGCGTAAAAAAAAAATTCGCGTAAAAAAAATCGAGAAAAAATATTACATTTAATGTAAATATATAATAAAAAAAATATAAAATTAGGCGAATTAAAAATTGACCTTAATCTTATTTACATTCAATAAATTCATAAACTTTAACGCAAAAATTAAAAAGAGCAAAATATTTAGTCTGTATATTGAGTCAAAACCGTCAATCCATTAGAAAAAATGCCACAAAATATGTAATTATTAATTGCTGTCGGCTTCGGACCAGAGACGCATTCGTTCAGTGGTACTATTCTAGAAGTTCCCTGGGAATATGGAATTGGGGAAAGATTTTATATGTAATTTCTATTCAAATATATTTTTCCGAAATACTGACGAAAAAAGTTCGGTTTAAATATTTATAAATTGGTAATAATTATTCCTTTACCAAAATTGGTAGGGAAAATTATTCAATTTAATACTAGCTTTTAACCTCAAATGCCAGACAAAAAAAACAAAATCACAAAAAGTACAAAATCATTCCTCAATTCCCTAATCCCGAGGAATTACTATAATAGTGCCACAGAGACACATTTTCGATTCCATCAGTGTGATCAATTAGTGTCGGTGGCTTCGTGCGTCTAGCTAAAAATCCCAGAAAAAATATAATGTTCATCAGGTAATACTAATTTCATCGCATCCCAGAATTTTTCAAAATCATCCCAGAAAATTGTGTAATTATTTGAAATCGAGAATTAAGTACTCAAGATCGAACAAGTTTCTATCTTTAATAAAGAAAAACTGACAAATCATAATCAATGGGATTTTCAATCCCGATCAAAGTTTGTATGGAAATAAATTTAATATATCCAATAGAAATTGTTATTAATATTTCTCAAAAATTATTAGAGTTATAAACGATCTCATGCGAAATCGAATTGATATCATGTCCACTAACTATGAGCAAAACGACAAGTTTAGCCGTATGTTGAGATTTTCGCTATTGGCCAATATGTAAATGGCCCAACTAGTTATTTTTTTATATAATAAAGATTTATATTGATGGTTTCTAGGAATCGCGAGTGTTGTGATCGATATCATCTGATTTTGAATTGCCATCATATACACTAACTACCAGCCGAACTACAACATCAATATAAATCTTTATTATATAAATAAAACAAATTGGGCCATATATATATATATATATATATATATATATATATATATATATATATATATATGGGCCTATAGTTCAAATCTCAATACGGCTGGTCTTGTCGTTTTGCTTATTTCTCAATTTCGAACAATTTCTGGGATGATTTTGAAAAATTCTGGGATGGGATGAAATTAGCATTACCAGATGAACTTTATATTTTTTTCTGGGATGAAATCCTGGGATAACTTCACAAACTTCTACAAATTCCGACATTCAACGTTGAGTTCCGGTTATATACTTATATGCTTCTCGGTAGCTACCCATCATTAGTTTTAGCTCACGCAGAAACTTTGCAACTGATTCATCAACGTGATCATACTTTTGTAAATGGTTGCTTAATTGATTTGCTAAGTTTTAAGTTGATCTTAGGTTATGGCTTCCTTAGCGTGGGCTTCCTCCAGTGCAACATCTAAAATTTTATCCTTGCTATTCACTAGCAATTCTTCGATATCTGCCGATGATAGGTTGTGGAATCCTTCTCCGCCTACTTCATGAGCTAATGTTATGATGTTGGAGTACTCAATCGTGTTAGAAAGCACTGGCTCCTTGTTCATATTTAAAAATATGTACGTACATTATACTATATGAAAAAAACCGAAAACTTTGTTGATCGCGCAGTAACAAGTGAAATCGTGTAAAACAAGAAAGATTTTTTTTTCGATTCGCGTTAAATCAAATTCGCGTAAAAAAGTTCGCGCAAAAACAGAATTAGGGTATATATATCTATATCTATATCTATATATCTATATATATATATATATATATATATATATATATATATATATATATATATATATATATATGTATATAAAATATATATATATATATATATATATATATATATATATATATATATATAAATATATTTATATATATATTTATATATTTATATATATATATATATATATATATATATATATATATATATATATATATATATATATATATATATATATATATATATAAATATTTATATATATATATATATATATATATATATATATATATATATATATATATATATATATATATATTTATAAATATATATATATATATATATATATATATATATATATATATATATATAATATATATATATTATATATATATATATATATATATATATATATATATATATATATATATATATATATATATATATATATATATATATATATATAAATATTGGGATCCGTCCACATCTGCATATTTTAAAATGACATTGAATTAATTTGGGATTGGACGAGTAAAGTACTCAAAATACATATTTAAACTTAAAATATATTGTTTTATTTTTTGGACGCAGAAATCCCAAAACATCAAACATTAAACTATTGTTTAAAACGGCATATTCCAAAACGGCATAAGGTTCAAAATGACATTTTTTAAAACGGAATTTTTCAAAACTGCATAAGGTACAAAACGACATATGGTTCAAAATGACATTTTTTAAAACGGCATTTTTCAAAACTGCATAAGGTACAAAACGGCATAAGGTTCAAAATGACATATTTTAGAACGGCATTTTTCAAAACTGCATATGGTTCAAAATGTCATCTTTCAAACAGGATAAGGTAGAAAATGAAATTCTTAATCGATGACAATGAAATAGACTATGGTATTATACATATTTTATATACATTAAACATATACAATTGATTATAGCTTATTTATATGAAAGAAGAAAGTATTCCTTCACTAAATATATTAAATTTGATTCGGTACAATTATATTTTTTATAATATGTATTGTAAATTTGTAATATATTGAAAGATATACATATTTTTATTATCTCTCTAGTAGTTTTTGTCATATTCGTAATTATTGGCAACAATGCATCAAAATGTTTTTTATGAATGTTGTTGCTATTTTTATTGTATTATGAGGTTATAAAAATGTTACTTTGTGTCTTATGCCGCTTTGCACGTTATGTCGTTTTGAAAAATGTCAATTTGAACCATATGCCGTTTTGTACCTTATGCTGTTTTGAAAAATGCCGTTCTAAAATATGTCATTTTGAACCTTATGTCGTTTTGTACCTTATGCAGTTTTGAAAAATGCCGTTTTAAAAAATGTCATTTTGAACCACATGCCGTTTTGTACCTTATGCCGTTTTGAAAAATATAGTTTTGAAATATGCTATTTTGAAAAATGACATTTTAAAATATGTCAGTGTGACCCGGACCCATAAATATTATATATATATATACATATATACATACATACTTATAAATTTTTATAAAATAAAATTTTCCTCCAACTTGAAAAAAATAGTCAAGGCGGGATAAAAATTATAATTTTTCTTAAAGTGCGAGTGAAATAAAAAATATTTCCAGAACAAAAAATGCATTCAATACTGAGTAAATTTTTATGGTTACTGAGAAAATAATTATAGCAGTACTGACAAAATACAAGAAGAGAAGTATTTTTATTCAGCACTGGATAAATATTTTATAGGAAAAATAAAGATTTTTTATGGTCAATTCATAATTTTAACATTTCGTTTTGTGCCATTCATCTTAATTCATTGTGAAAATAATTTAAAAAATGAATAATTATGTTAAGTTTATTTTTTTTTTAAATTTATTGTTGTAGATTTAAAGTGTATTTTGTCTTTTTTTTTCAAAAACAAAAAAAAATTTGAAATTTATTGGTCGCATCTGTCGAAATATATCCACTATAAAAAAAAGAAAAAAGGAAAAAAACGATATCAGTCACTCTAATGGCATTTTTATACCCCTATTATGAATGTCACCTCACCTCACTCGTCACCGTGACGTGTATTGTCACTCGAGTCATATTTTGGTATTATGATTGTCGCTATATTTTGAGTTAGTGACGAACGCATCATGATGTGTTATTTTCTATATTTTGTTGTTTTAAAGTTGGCAACTATTATTTTTGGTTTTGATTTCAGTATGCTTGACGTTTGGTGGTGTGTTAAAATAATAAATTTCAAGTTTTAAAAAATAAATTAATTTAAAGTTTTGTAGTTCAGTTTATTTTAATAATTGAAATTTTTCAAATTTCGAATATGTACTGGACAATGTCGATTTTATTTCCATTCCCTTAAAAAATATTTGGATACTGACTGCTGTTTGTAATTTTTCAAACTGACTACTGTTTATTTCCATTTAATAAAGAACATAATATTTAAAAATCGAAAATTATTATTTTAATAAATCACCAAAAATAAAATTATTATTTTAATTTAAATAAAACCAAAAAAAAAATTAAAAATAATGATTAATGCTGGGTTGATGCTGGGTTTGTGACAAAATAGGACACATCTCACGGGAATGCTGGGAGATAAGGCGCAAGCGGGCGAGAACACCATCGCCGATGTACCGAAGGCCACCGGAGGAACGAAAAATACTAGCCGAGGAGGAACGCCAAACAACCACAAAGGCGTTAAACTAGTAAGTCAGCTTTGAGGAGCAAAAGCTGACTCCCACAACCAAATGCTCCATAACCTTCATCCCCATTTCCAGATTAACAAAAGGTGATGGTGCGAGGCGAAGTAGAGGGACGATCCAGTATGATAACGTTGGACACCGGAGCAACGAGAACGATTGTGCGGCCGGATTTTATCTCGGATGGAGTTCGGACAATGGAAGGATTCAAGTTACAAACGGCGACAGGCGACAGGCGACAGTGCGGCTATCAAAGGAAAGAAAGAGGTGACAATACGAATCGGTCAACAACAGTTTTCGACATGAATTTCTGGTTTTCGGATATTGTGGATGAGGTCATCCTGGGAATGGACATCATCAAACGAAATGGATTCGTATTGGATTTTGGACGGGGAACATTGAGCTACAGTAATGTCAATTTGCCTTTGCAACTGAACAACAGGGAGGAGCCAATCGTAAGGCGGATAAAACTGTATCATCGAGCGAAGCTACCACCACACTCGGAAACGGTTGTTTATGGGAAATTGGATGGAGGTCCTGGAACACAACGAAGGGAAGGATTATCAAAGAAATTACAACCTGGATGGGAGGGACCGTACAAGGTCATAACAAGAATAAATGATGTGATCTATAGGATCCAAAGAGGAGTATGAGGAAATCCCAAGGTTGTACACCTGGAGCGACTGGCGTTCTACAGAGGTAGAGGTCTGGATCCTGTTTGGGACGAACAGGTTTGGGCGGAAGGTATTCTGACGAATCACAGATATCACCAGTGATAACTAAAAAGAGTTATAAATTATAGCAGTAGGGGTTACCCTGTAACCAAATGTTTACAAATACGAACAAAATAAAAATAAATAATGAAATAGGCGGAGCAAACAAAATACGACGAAGAGAACATTCGAGAAGTGTAGAGAAGCAAAATAATGGAATGTTCTACAAGTTTTTGCGTCGTATAAATACGTGTAGACATTTGACTTACGAAACAGTTCAAATTTTGAATTTCGAAGTGTTAATATCGGGAAGTGATAAAAAGTGAAAGTGAAGTGTTGAAATAATTGTAGTGAAAATTGTTGTGTAAAATAATTGTGTAAAATAACACAACTATTTGTGAAGTAATTGTGGAATTTATTGGGAAATAAATTTATTGTAAAAATTAATCTTTGCGAGTTTCTTTTAATCTTTGCCAGTGATCGAATCGGCTAAATTATTTGAATTACCACTCGGTGAAATCGTAACAATTTAAAGCCATACACCTCTTGACATAACAAAAGAATTGAGACGCCTAAAAAAAATCAACTGCATGAGCTGCTCATCTAATAAATAAAGTTTGAATATTGATTTTTTGTAAACCCACACGTGTCGCTTCACTTATTTGTTTTAAATAAGTGCGTTATTATTATTAGTAATAAATTATAATGTGATAAGATTATACTATTAAATAATAAAAACTGTTCTTCGATACACGCACGAAATTTTCCTAAACCGATTCTTAAAACTATTTTAAGTGTTTGCTATATCTGCTTACTGTTCTAGAATTTCAATCTATTCGTTTAATGAAAAACCAAATACAATTTAATTATAATCAAACACTTTATTAATTTTAAATTTTATATGAATGAAAAATATTTTATTTTATTTTAATAACTGATCTCGACAGATAACAATTAACAATAATAATTTTTGGTCATCGCACCCTTTTATAGCGTATACAACTTAGATGTGTTTGTATCATTTCTATATGTTGATCACTAAACACGATCCCGTTCATAAATCTATGAACATTTTTAGTTTTAATACTTTTGCATTTAAACCACAAATATACTTCTTCGGGCGGCATACAATTAAGTTAATTTTCTTGTCTAACACTTACCAGTTAGGCGACTTATATGATCCATCCTATTTCTTTGGACTATACACTTATGATTTGGATTAGTTTTAATTCCTTCCAACACAATTTCTCCATATCAGCACCTATTGGAAGATCAATAGAACTGGGATTGTCAAAAGTAGGGTCGACTAGGATTACATCCTTCTGTAGGTCGCTGTCAATAACCCCAATAAATTTTGTCGTTGATACGTTTTGCTTCGCAATATTACTCCCTTGACCTTGATTCTGACCGCGAAGAAATGTATATTGTCTTTCTTTGCAAATAAACCAATTTATACAATACGACTTGTTGTCGTATGGTTTTGGCTGAATCAATTTCTGCACAAATTATGCAAGACAGAACCATCTCACCCCTTTCGAAAATGATTGATTGAAAGGACTGTAGGACTAAGCGCTAGGCAAGATTCCCGGATAAAGCCGGGCCTAATCCTATACAGCCGTTTACATAAACGATAGATAAGGATAGGAAGGTATGTTAGTGAGGAAAGAACGACCTGGTTACAGACACCTGGCAAATCGTTACTACACTACTGTTAGCAGACAATCATAATTCTAATCTACTCATCTGCAATCGCCGATCAGCGTTCTCCAGTCCGAAATATATATTTGCTCTGCTGTATTTTGATTAAAATTAAAACAAAATTCTAAAATAAATTTATTAGTTTGTCGCTCAGAAATCTGTAATTTAATTAATTAATTAATTTTATAATATATTTCAACTCCAGTCACACCTAACCTAATTAAAACATAAGTACAAAACTCTGAAAGAATTTTTTTAATTCATGGCTCAGGAATCAGAAACAATTTATTTAATTAATATGGTATGATATATTAAGTACCATATGTAATGTTATTATAATTCTGGAAAATGCTCCTCAGAGAATCAACATAGACATCTGAAAACTTACATTCCAAAAATATGCAACAATTATGCAAATTACATCACAAAACTGAAGGTTTTAAGGAAAAAAATGTTAGTCACAGAAACGGCTATGGTGACAATCCACAGCAGAACAATTTCCCTATTACATAATTAGTAAAATAATATAATTTGTTAGTAAAATATATATCATTTTCACATTAACGATCTAAGACTGTTAGACATTGGTAATTATTGTAATTAGGATAGGTAAGGACATTTCTAATTTTATTATAAGTATTTGTGTTATCTCAACAGTTGAAACTGGAGTATTTAGGTTAATTGTCCTGGGGTCTTCTAATCATATGCTGTATGTAAAGTTGCGTCCCTATATTTTCAGATCCATCATCATCTAACGCGAAGGGCAGTATTTATTTCTTTTATGACCCGACAGCATTTTATATAAATACATAATGACGACCTAATAAAATGTCAATTCTTGTATAGGTTAAATTATTTATATAAATATATAATTGAGTAAACTATGTTTATCTATAACCTGAAATTTAGCTACAACCTATTTAAATTAAAACATTAATACAAAACCCTGAAAGAAAATTTATTAATTTTTATATAGGAATCTGCAACAATTATTTAAATTAATAGGGTATGATAGATTTAGTACCAGCCACCCATTACGATGACGTCACCATAATCATAGGATATGTTCATCATAGAATCGTAATAGCTGTCTGAAATCATTTTATATTCCAAAATTATGCAAATTATATCTCAACACGCAATTTCATAAGTCATCTCATCATATGCTGTATTTAAAGATGTGTCCCTATAATTCCTAATCCATCACCATTTAACGCGTGGGAGAGTATAAATTTCCGCGATCACCCAACGGAATTTTCATATACTATATGATGATCTAAACCAATGTCAATTTGATTATAATAGAAACTATTTAAATTAATAAATAGTTTAGGACAGTCATATCTAGCTTACCTAAGCATACATTCCATTCATTCATTCCATACATCTTATCTAATGTCCGTTTTTAGCTTTTAGAACAAACATTCACACAATACCCAAAAGTACATTTCTTGTATGACACACTACAATCCAATGAAAGAGATTAACAAAGCACCCATATGTTTCAGAAAGTTTGAAGTTTGTAAGAGAATTATTATACAGTAAAGTAGCTGTTTTTAAAATAAAATAAGCTTTCTGATCAGACATACCTGTCAAGCGATCCTCATCCAATCTTAAGCATGAAACTCAAGAAATCCTTATATAAATTAACAGGACAAAAGTTGCTTATATAATCAACCGATGAATAAATTTTATCTAATTAAATATTTAAAATTAAATAAAAATGAAGCGCTTCTCTGTTTTCACTGGGTTCACATCAGTGAGATTCCTATTATAAATTAAGTCATTCCCTTCCATTATAATTTTGTAGTTTATTGTCCTTTCTTCTGTTCTCTGTAATGTTGTTGTTGTTGATTTGGCACATTTTTATAATTGTTTTTTCACTAACACATAAACAAATAAATAAACATAAACCCGATGCGCTTGTTCACAATTCATTTGACACTTCAATTTGCCATTTTACAATGGCACTCTGACTCAAACCGGTTTTTTCCTCGTCTCTTACTTCTTGTGTCTATAAACTAATTTTGGAGAGGGGATTTCTCGACGCAAAACTTTCGACAAAAATTATGTTTGACTCTTGTTAGTTGCGCACTAAAGTCGACCTCATGCTTGTGTTCCTTCCTTCCGTCCAAAATATTTTTTAAGCAATTTCATTGGTTGAAAATGACGTATTTTTTCTTGTGAATTTTTTTCATCAAGATGGTTTAAAGTCGACTTCATGCTTGCGTTTCTTCCTTCCTTCTGTTCAAAATATTTTTTAAGCAATTTCATTGGTTGAAAATATCGTGTTTTTTCTTATAAATTTTTTTCATCAAGATGATTTAACTTTTTCTTTTGCTCGGAACGAAAATGGCGAGAAAGGGATAGTATAATATTTAAATGAAAGAAACGAAAATAAAATGCTTTCAAATGTAATGTTAAACATTTTATGCCGGTATACCGAGGGAAAGAACAACATATATAAAAGAATAATTTTATAATTTTTAAATAACAAATTTATTAAACATAAAATAATTAAAATTTATTATTTTAACATTATTTTATCATTATTAACCAGTTATCATAAATTATAATAAATTTATATCCGCTCCAATATCCACAAATATAAAATTAAAATATTGTGACGAATCACAGATGTCACCTGTGATAATTGAAAAGAAAATTATAACAGTAGGGATTACCCTGTAACCAAATGTTTACACATACGAACAAAGTAAAAAGAAATAATGAAATAGGCGGAGCGAACCAAATACGACGCAACGAAAATTCGAGAAGTGTAGAGAAGAAAAATAATGGAATGTTCTACAAGCCTTTGCGTCGTATAAATACGTGTAGACATTTGAGTTACGGATCAGTTCAATTTTGAATTTCGAAGTGTTAATATCGGGAAGTGATAAAAAGTGAAGTGTTAAAATAATAGTAGTGATAAATATTGTGTAAAATAAAAGTGAAAATAAATATCAGTGAATTATTTGTGAAATATTTGTGAAATTATTGTGGAAAATAAATTTAGTTAAAATTTAATCTTTGCGAGTTTATATTCACAATCAAGTGATCGAACCGGATAAAATAATTGAATAACCACTCGGCGAAATCGTAACAATTGGTGACAGCGGTGGGATTGTGAATATCCAAGATGAAATTATTGGACTTAAAAGTGGCAGATTTGAAGAAGGAGTTGGGGCTACGGAATCTACCAACTGCGGGCAACCGAAATGAGTTGCAGTTGAGACTCCGTACAGCTTTGTTGGATGAAAATGTTGACCCAGATCAACATGAATTTAATTTTGGGGCACCGGATTCAACCGAGGTGCAAGCGGTTGAAGTGACAACAGAGTCAACGACCAGAGCGGGAAACCAGAATGTTGTCGTTAAAGAAACTACTCCAACAACATCTGGAGGTTTCGACATGGGGCAACTAATGGCTGTTATGCAACAAATGATTGCGAAGCAAGAACAAATGATCGGCGGCCTCGAAGTAAAAATGATTACCGAGCAAAGGGCATTGCGTGCTGAACAGGAGCAAATGATCGGCGGCCTCAAAGGGAAAATAACAAGTGGTCAAGAAAGTTTAAAGGAACAAATGCGAGTCGACCAGGAAAGATTGTTGGCTGAACAGGAAAGCATGAGAGCTGAACAACGGCAAGATCGAGAACTCGTTCTGGAAAGGCTAAAACAACAAGAGGAAACTGTCAACGAGTCGACACCTTCAAAATCGAGATAGATCAACAGCTTGAACCGGCAGACCAACGAATAATGAAGATCGAACAAGAGCTAATGGATCTCAAAACCAACGGTAATGCTCAAGTTACTCGACAAACCAGCTCAATAAAGTTGAAGCCACCAACGTTCGACGGAACCACACCATTCAACATCTTCAAACTCCAGTTTGAAATGGCGGCTACCACGAACGGTTGGTGTGAAAAGGATCGGGTAGCAGCATTAATTGTGGCGCTAAAGGGAAGTGCTGCGGAGCTCCTACAAATCGTGCCGGAATACGAACGAGAGGATTACGGCAAAATAATGTTGGCTCTAGAGCGGAAATACGGAGGTGACCATCGACGGGAGCTACATCGTATGGAGTTGAAAGGACGATGTCAGCGGGTTGGAGAGACGCTCCAGGAGTATGCGGCTGATATAGAGCGACTACTGCACCTCGCCCACTACAACATGGCAGGTGAATACACAGAGCGTATTAAGATCGACGCCTTTACAGATGGAATACGGGATCCGGATACGAGACGTGCTGTTGTGTTGTCTCCAAAAGCAACGTTTGCGGAAACCATCGCGTGTGCCCTAAACAACATCATCAAACCAGCAGTCAAGGTACGTCGTGTGGAAGTGGAACCAGCAATCAGTCACAAACAGGGAAATAATATCAAACCAACAGATAACTGGCGAACAACGAGATTCCGGGATGGAACTAGTAAAAACAGATGTTGGGTTTGTGACAAAATTGGACACATTTCAAGGGAATGCTGGGAGATAAGGCGCAAACGGGCGAGAACACCATCGCCGATGTACCGAAGGCCACCGGAAGAACGAAAAATACCAGCCGAGGAGGAACGCCAAACAACAACGAAGGCGTTAAACGAGTAAGAGTCAGCTTTGAGGAGCAAAAGCTGACTCCCACAACCAAATGCTCCATAACCTTCATCCCCATTTCCAGATTGGCAAAAGGTGGTGATAGCTTGATGGTGAAAGGCGAAGTAGAGGGACGATCCAGTATGATAACTTTGGACACGAGAGCAACGAGAACGATTGTGCGGCCAGATTTCATCACGAATGGAGTTCGGACGATGAAAGGGTTCAAGTTACAAACGGCGACAGGCGACAGTGCGGCTATCAAAGGAAAGAAGGAGGTTACAATTCGAATCGGGAACAACAGTTTTCGACATGAATTTCTGGTTGCGGATATTGTGGATGAGGTCATCCTGGGAATGGACTTCATGAAGCGAAATGGATTCGTATTGGATGTCGGACGGGGAACATTAAGCTACGGTAATGTCGAACTGCCTTTGCAACTAAACAACGGGAAGGAGCCAGTCGTAAGGAGGATAACATTGGATCATCGGATGAAGCTACCACCACACTCGGAAACGGTTGTTTGGGGGAAATTGGATGGAGGTCCTGGAACACAAGGGTTGTGGGTTGTGGAAGCCAACAGGGACGAGCTACAAACCAAAGAAATTATCATCGGAAAAGCTTTGGTTAAACCGGATTGTGACTTTAGAGTTCCGATAAGGGCTCTTAATTTATCGGATGTGACAAAAACAATTAAAAAGGGAACTATCATCGGCCGAGGAGAGGAAGTATCCACCATTATAAAATGCGAGGAGGCGAATCCGTGTGTAAAGGTTAAGGACCAACGACAACGGAAAATAACGGAGGAACTAGCACAGAAATGGACGGAACAATTAACACCAAAAGAAAAACAAGCAGCAAAGGAGTTGCTTCAAAAATATATGTCCATTTTCTGTGGTGCACCGGAAGATAATGGCAGAACAAAAATGGTTCAACACCGGATCGACACAGGAACATCAACACCTATTCGACAAGCGCCAAGAAGATTACCATTGGCTAAACAAGCAGAAGTGGATAAGATGGTAACTGATATGCAAACATCGGGAGTAATTGAGCAGTCAACGAGTCCATGGAGTTCACCCGTAGTATTGGTGGAAAAGAAGGATGGAAGCATGAGATTCTGCGTTGATTATCGGAAGCTCAACACAGTTACCAAAAAGGATAGTTACCCGTTACCAAGGATCGACGACACACTGGATACATTGGCAGGAGCACGGATGTTTTCAACATTAGATCTGTAGAGCGGTTATTGGCAAGTAGAGGTCGCAGACGAAGATAAGGAAAAGACAGCGTTCAGTGTGGGCAATGGATTATGGCAATTCAATGTCATGCCATTTGGACTTTGTAACGCCCCTGCGACTTTCGAACGGCTAATGGAACGCGTACTAAAAGGACTCCACTGGAAAACATGCCTGGTTTATTTGGACGACATCATCGTTATGGGGAAGGACTTTAACGAGCACCTACGTAATCTAGAGGAAGTATTCGAAAGAATCCAAGCAGCTGGATTGAAGTTAATTCCGAAGAAATGTGTATTGTTCCGGGATGAAGTCAAATATTTGGGACACAAAATAACAACAAGCGGCATTCATACAGATGAAGACAAAATCTCCGCCGTAAAGGATTGGCCAAGACCGCAGAATTTACATGAACTAAGGAGTTTCATCGGACTATGCACATATTATCGACGATTTGTGCCAGGATTTGCCAACATCGCAAGGAGTTTACACGAGCTGACACAGAAGAACAAGCCGTTCCAATGGAGTGATGAACACGAGGAAGCGTTCAATGAACTGAAGCAGCGATTATGTACAGCACCATTGCTTTCGTATCCGGTTCCGAATAAACGTTTTATTTTGGATACGGATGCAAGCAATTATGGCTTGGGAGGAGTGTTGTCACAGGAAATCGATGGGCAGGAACGTGTCATCGCTTATTATTCAAAGATCTTATCGAAGCCAGAACGGAACTACTGTGTAACAAGAAGAGAATTGTTGGCCATAGTGAAATGTGTGGAACATTTCAGGAAATACCTTTATGACCAATCATTTCTATTAAGAACGGATCATGGCGCCTTGACATGGCTACTTCAGTTTAAAAATCCTGTTGTGTTTCTCATCAAGAAACCAAACATCTGACAGTAGACCATATTTTATTGTTTATTGTCGCCTTCTTTAATAGTTTTATAACCACATTCTAATTTTACAATCTTTAAACCATAAATCATTAAAACCCTTTTCTTATCTGAAACTAAGCATATGTCTTTAAATAATAAAATCACACATCGTAAAAATTGCAATCCCAAAATCAAACTAAACAATTTAAGATAAATAATATTTTGAAATTAAACGTATGTCTTTTAATAATAAAATAGCATAAAGCAAAATATCAATCCCAAAAAATTAAATTTAACAATTTAAGATAAATAATATTTTGAAATTACACACATGTCCTCTAATCAAAAATCCGTTTTTAATTTGAAATCAAACATACGTATTTTGATAATATCAATCCTAGAAACTAAATTAAACAATTTAATAATTTGAAATTAAACATATGTATTTTAATAATATCAATCCTAGAAACTAAATTAAACAATTTAATAATTTGAAATTAAACATATGTATTTTAATAATATCAATCCTAGAAACTAAATTAAACAATTTAAGATAAGCAATAATTTCTGAAATTAAACACATGTCATTTTTCATAAAATCTTTTTTAATCTGAAATTTATCATATGTCATTTTTTATATCAACAAGCATTTGAAATTAATCATATGTTTCTTTTTATCCTCACTTCATATAAAAATTTAGTATATAAGGACCAAATTATTATAAGAAAAATCAGTTGTTAATCAGAGTTAATCAAGATACCAAATACATCATTCCGAATATAAAACAAGTTCTTTTAAAATCAAAAAAGTGAAAGGATAATCAACCACCGGTAAGTAAAATAATTAAACGATACGAAAGCTCAGGGAATAACTGAATAACGTTCCCTCACATACCTAAGCCAAAGGGAGAGCAATTAGTATCATAACCACAAACAATAAAACCTACTTACTAACAAAAGCTATTTAATAGCTAAATAAAATCTATATCATTTTTATAAAACATTTTCAATCATAAACCAAATCCCATAAAAAACCTTTCATATTATAAACTACAGTCAAACTATAATATCTTATAAAACAATCCCGAAGGACAAGTAGCACGGTGGATTGAGCGATTGGGGAGTTTTGTTTACGAAATTCAACATCGGAAGGGAAGCGCTCATGGAAATGCGGATGCATTGTCAAGACGGCCATGTCGAGTGGATTGTAAACATTGCGGACGGGTGGAAAACAAGGAAAACATCGTCGATATCAGACTAATGAAAGTGTTGCCAGCTGATGAATGGACCAACGATGTTATCTCCAAAGAGCAACAGGAGGACCCAGATTTGGCAGTGATTATCAAATTCATGGAGGAAGAACGTCGTCCCACATGGAGCGATATTGCAGATAAAGGCCCAGCTATCAAGGCTTACTGGGCTCAATGGGATAGTTTAACCATGGAAAACGGATGCTTAAAACGAACATGGGAAAGCTCCGATGGCAAAACAAAGCAGTCGCTAGTGGTGGTACCGAAGATCAGGATGGCGGAAATATTGGAGGAATACCACGGAGGAACAAGCGGAGGTCACCTAGGAATCAACAAAACGTTAGCCAAGGTACGTGAAAGATTCTACTGGGCAGGATGTAGACAGGCAGTGGCTGAATGGTGTCAAAAGTGTGACCAATGTATGGCCGTGAAAGGACCGGCAAAGAAGAGCCGTGGAGCGATGCAACAATATAATGTGGGAGCACCATTTGAGAGGATTGCCATAGATGTTGCAGGACCATTTCCAACCAGCGATAGTGGCAACAAATATGTTTTGGTAGTAATGGACTACTTCAGTAAGTGGCCAGAGGTATACCCGATTCCAAATCAGGAAACAACCACAATCGCCAATGCAGTGGTATACAATTGGATAAGCCGTTATGGAGTACCAATGGAACTGCATTCCGATCAAGGGCGGAATTTTGAATCGGTTGTCTTCCAGGAGATGTGCCAGTTACTGGGAATTAATAAAACGCGGACAACACCTT
The DNA here is from genome assembly GCA_963932295.1 of Tipula lateralis. Classification (NCBI taxonomy): domain Eukaryota; kingdom Metazoa; phylum Arthropoda; class Insecta; order Diptera; family Tipulidae; genus Tipula; species Tipula lateralis. The sequence goes on along the minus strand of OZ010736.1, from coordinate 84,000,149 downwards.
TCCACCCACAGTCTGATGGCATGGTGGAGCGTTTCAATGCCACATTGGAGGAGTTTATAGCCAAAACAGTGGATAAAAACCAGTGGAATTGGGATCAAGGTATTCCATTGTTCTTAATGGCTTATCGATCGGCGGTGCATAACACAACAGGAGTAACACCAGCGACAATACTTTTTGGCAACAATTTAAGACTCCCAGGCGATCTCAAATTCGGAGCGGTCCCATCATCAGCTAAATGTGGACAAGCATATGTGGATAACTTGAAAGAGGAGATCAACAACATACACGGATTTGTCAGAGAGAAAATCAAATTGTCAAGTGATAAAACAAAGGCTCGGTATGATGTACGAGCGAACAATAAAGGATTTGACGAGGGACAATTGGTATGGCTTCACAACCCACAACGTAAGAAAGGGTTATCGCAGAAATTACAACCTGGATGGGAGGGACCGTACAAGGTCATAACAAGAATAAATGATGTGATCTATAGGATCCAAAGAGGAGTACGAGGAAAACCCAAGGTTGTACACCTGGAGCGACTGGCGTTCTATAGAGGAAGAGATCTGGATCCTGTTCGGGACGAACAGGTTTGGGCGGAGGGTAGTGTGACGAATCACAGATGTCACCTGTGATAATTGAAAAGAAAATTATAACAGTAGGGATTACCCTGTAACCAAATGTTTACACATACGAACAAAGTAAAAAGAAATAATGAAATAGGCGGAGCGAACCAAATACGACGCAACGAAAATTCGAGAAGTGTAGAGAAGAAAAATAATGGAATGTTCTACAAGCCTTTGCGTCGTATAAATACGTGTAGACATTTGAGTTACGGATCAGTTCAATTTTGAATTTCGAAGTGTTAATATCGGGAAGTGATAAAAAGTGAAGTGTTAAAATAATAGTAGTGATAAATATTGTGTAAAATAAAAGTGAAAATAAATATCAGTGAATTATTTGTGAAATATTTGTGAAATTTTTGTGGAAAATAAATTTAGTTAAAATTTAATCTTTGCGAGTTTATATTCACAATCAAGTGATCGAACCGGATAAAATAATTGAATAACCACTCGGCGAAATCGTAACAATATTTAACACAGATATCACAAATAATAACAATAGTTGCTTTCCAATCGACCAACCGATAGTACCCGCTAGAAAACCGCTAGTAATTCGTTGTGTGTCTTTGCTAATTTATCTACTCGCAACTGCACTTGCTATTTTTTACGAGTAGCTAGAAGCAGTTACGCATAATTTCACCACTACGTGGCGAAGTGTAGAACCACTTCGATTTTCCGTTCAAAAATGTTTTTTTTATTTCTACTTAAAATAAAAATAATTTTATTTCCATCGTAGCTACAGTCTTGACTGACAAAAAAGTTTTGATAAAGATTTTTGACAATTTTTTTGCAAACATAATAAAAAATTGTTACGATTTCGCCGAGTGGTTATTCAAATTATTTATCCGGTTCGATCACTGGATTGTGAATATTAAACTCGCAAAGATTAAATTTTAATTAAATTTATTTCCTACAAAAATTTGACAAATATTTCACAAATATTTATTTTAACTATTATTTTACACAATATTTATCACTAATATTATTTTTTTTACACAGTTCTTTATAAATACTCAAAGTGAGTAGACGCATTTTTCATTTTTCATAAATATAATTTTTAAATAATTATACTTATTAAAAATGCAAAGTCAATTACTATACTCACATAACATAACACAACACAACAAAAAAAATTGTTTTTTTGTAACTAAAAAGTGCAGTGTTTAGAAAAAACTTTATTCAGTGCAAATCATAAGTGAAGTGTGTGCATTACAACATGATAATGACCTAGATTTGGGTCATTATGCATGAAATCGAGACGAATGCGTCTTTAATAGCATCAAATCAACCCAGCTGCTCGGAGGCCGGTACCATAGATCCTGTGGAGAAACAACTACCGCCAAATAGCGGAAATAACTTTCCGAAGAGCACGAAAATGTTGAGATCACCAGTTTTAAATAGCAAACTCATATCTGCAAACAACGCAGTCTCCTCTGAAAAAAGAACTTTATTATCAGAACAAATGCCGAGATCATCAACAAATATTATAAACAGTGAGGAGCTGTTAAATAAATTTCAAAAAATGGAGAATCTAATCGCGCAGCTGAGCAATGAAGTTGCTGAACTTAAAAGAGAAAACTCTTTACTAAAAGAAGAGATTAAAAACAGTAAATATGAGGATTCAGCACGAGTTAACAATCTGTCTTCGAACGATATTCAGCCATCATCCAGTAAACATGATCATTCAAATAATTCCAACTGGCTGCTGCGGCAATTTCCAGCTTTTCAACAAAATAATAGATTCAGTGCTCTGAGTCAAGAGGATTATTGCACAGATGAGGAAGAACTGGAAAAAGAAGTTTCCAGTGCTGATAACAGAAATACTAAGAAACGTAGGCGCACAAAAACGAAAACCCCTCCAAAAAATATTACACAAAGTGTGAACAATAACACTGAACAGAAAAACCCAAAAATACCACCGCCTCCACCCATTAACGTGAGCAATATCAATAATTTCGAATTTTTTCGACAAGAAGTAATTAAAACCACTAGTGAATCAACTAAGTTTAAGGCGCTTTCAAATAGTGACGTTAGAATTACCTTTGATAATGAACACGATTACAGAAATTTCAAAAAATTACTGGAAGAATTAAAAAAAGAAGCCAGCAACAAACTAGAAAATATCGAATATCACACTTACCAGCTGAAGAGCGAAAAGGCTTATAGAGTGGTTATCAGAGGCTTACCATCTTCCATTAGTCACGATGAAATTAAAGCAGACTTAGAAAAAATGGGACATGAAGTCGCAGGTATTACCAACATATACAAAATTATCGCAATTAATGGAGAAAAAGTCAAGAAACACTTTCCATTGTTTTACGTCGACTTAAAACAAAAAGACAACAATAAAGAAGTATACAATATCAAGAAACTTGCGTACTGTATAGTTAAAATTGAACCACCTAACAAGACAAGAGGCATCCCACAATGTACGAATTGTCAACAACTTGGACATATCAAGAGTTTTTGCTATCGTCAAACCAAATGCGTTAAGTGTGCTGGAAATCATCACACGACAAAATGCAATAAACAACCAGATACCGCACCTTCATGTGCTCTTTGTCACCAACAAGGACATACTGCAAACTATAAAGGATGCTGTGTATACCAAAACAAAATTAAAAGCCAACAAAATAATAGAACAAGCGTAGTACAGCGATTACAAACCAAAGCTGCTAAACCACAAAAAACAATTACACCATCCACAGCTGGATTATCCTATGCGCAAGCCACAAAATTATCTGCTGATGATTTAAACCAAAACAACAAACACAAAGAATGGAATGAAGAGCCTAGTAATTATGAAATTATTAAACTGCTTAATCAAATTCAACAGACACTTGGTAACCTAGCAGAGAGGGTATCAAAGCTGGAAAGCAAAAAAGTCAGCATACACAATAATGATTAACTCGTTCCTACGCATTGTAACTTGGAACGCTAATGGGCTCATCCAACGAGCCCAAGAACTGGAAATATTCCTCCATACAAACAACATAGACATTGCTCTGATATCAGAAACACACTTCTCGAACAAAAGCTTTATCAGAATAAAGGGATTTACCTCCTACTGGACAACCCATCCTAGTGAAAGAGCCAGAGGCGGTTCAGCCGTACTAATAAAAAATAATATCAAACATAATCAACAAGAGGATATTCGTGAAAGCTATATGCAAGTAACTGTGATCTCAATCCAATATAATGGCGCAGACTTAAATATTGCGGCAGCATACTGTCCCCCACGGCATTCACCAACGAAGTCACAATTTAATAACGTCTTCAATAAACTCGGTCCAAGGTTTATTATTGGAGGGGACTATAATATAAAACATACAGCTTGGGGTTCCAGGTTAATTTCTCCTGGGAAAGGGAATGCTTTGTTCAATGCCATTCATGAAAATAACTGCGAATATTTCTCTCCAAGAGAGCCAACGTATTGGCCAACGGATGCAGGAAAAATTCCAGATCTACTTGATTTCTTCATCACAAAAGGTATTTCATCCAGTTGCACTAGTGTCGAAGGAATTAACGACTTAACGTCTGATCACATCCCTGTACTGTTATCAGTAAACACTATAGTCATCAAGAAAAAGGAAAAGCAAAACCTAACTAATCGATTCACGGATTGGGATCTCTTCAGAGAAAAATTGGAAGATATAGTTGAGCTAAAAGTTAGTATTAAAGGTATTGACGAATTGGAACAACAAACAAACAATTTTATTGAATACATTCAATTGGCCGCCAGTCTTACTACTCCAGAATTAACGGATAAAACGGAGTTCGAAGTCAAATATCCAGCTGAAATCAGAGAACAAATCAAAGAAAGAAGAAAGGCAAGGAGAATATGGCATCTGACCAGAAATCCCGCTGACAAGACAACTTTCAATCGTGTAAGTAACAAAGTCAATAGACTAATTAAAAGCTTCAAACAGGATTGCTTCGACAACTACCTAAGAGGGCTAGGTCCTGAAATGAATAAGGATTACTCGTTATGGAAAGCAACCAGAAAATTTAAACGACCTGTAGTTCGAATACCACCTATAAGAAATGCTCAAGGCAGTTGGGTTCGACAAGACAAAGAAAAAGCGGAACTCTTTGCTCAACACCTTGCAGCAGTGTTTCAGCCCCATGACATTCAATCCAACATTGACGCAACACCTGCTTATCAACCAAATCAGGATTTTAAAAGGGTCACACCAATGGAAATTGCTCAAGAAATCGACAAAAGTCTGAACCAAAAGAAGGCACCAGGAATTGATGAAATATCACCGGGTCTGTTCAAGGAGCTTCCACGTAAAGCAATCATCATGATCACATACTTATTTAATGCCTGTATGAGGTTGAAGTATGTACCCAAATGCTTCAAAACGGCCCAAATAATTATGCTGAAGAAACCTGGTAAACCAGATGAAGAAGTAACATCATACAGACCAATTTCACTGCTTCCGACCCTATCAAAGCTGTTTGAAAAACTACTACTGAAACGTCTAAAGCCCATGGTAAACGTCCCTGATTTTCAATTTGGGTTCAGGAACAACCACTCTACAATAGATCAAGTCCATCGAATAACTACGGTAATAGAGCAAGCGTTAGAAGAAAAGAAATATTGCCCCGCCGTATTTCTGGATGTATCCCAGGCCTTTGATAGGGTTTGGCACGAGGGATTGATATTCAAAATGAGCAAAATGCTGCCACAAAACTATTGTCAGCTGCTTGAATCATACCTCTCTGATCGTCAATTCAGAGTCATCCATGAAGAAACATGTTCTGACTTTTATCCAACGTTAGCGGGAGTTTCGCAGGGAAGTGTTTTGGGACCTGTCCTCTACCTTCTCTACACTGCGGACATACCTACAACGTATAAAACATTCATCGGTACGTTTGCCGATGGCACCGTAATTATGTCAGTAGACGAATCACAATCAAGGGCAGTGGAAAATCTGCAACGAGCATTGAACGACGTTACTAAATGGACAATTGATTGGAAAATTGTGCTTAATGAGTTTAAATCAACCCATGTGACATTTACACTTCGACACAAAAATAACAATCTACGCTTATACCTCAATGGAGCGCAAGTGCCGCAGGCTGATTCGGCAAAATACCTTGGTCTGCATTAAGATTCAAGGCTCAACTGGAAACATCACGTAAGACAAAAAGCTGAACAGATACGATTTAAACAACGTCAAATGTACTGGTAAATTGGGCATCATTCCAAAATGAACCTGTATTGCAAAAGACTAGTCTATCAAACTATTTTCAAACCAATATGGATGTATGGCGCGCAGCTATGGGGTTGTACTCATAAGTCTAATAGAGACATTATACAACGTAGTCAAAATAAATTTCTTCGAATGATCACCAACGCTTACCGATTCGTGACTAACCGGGAAATACACAATGATCTAGAAATTCAATTGATTGACGACGTCATCCGCGAATGTGCCATAAGACATGAGAAGAGACTTCTTACCCATACCAACGTCGAGGCCGTACAACTACTGGACAGTACAAACGAAGTAAGGCGGCTCCAACGAATGAAACCACATGAGTTAACCGTATGAATATTATATAACAAGGGAACTGGACACTGGTTCAGCAGACCCAAACAAGTTTTATGCTTATCTCATAAGTACTAATGTCAACCCTACTAATGAATTAAGTAATAATATTTAAGATTGTAGTAGTCATACCAATAAAGGTGTTATTTAAAAAAAAAAAAAAAAACTAATATTATTTTAACACTTCACTTTTTATCACTTCCCGATATTAACACTTCGAAATTCAAAATTGAACTGTTTCGTAACTCAAATGTCTACACCTATTTATACGACGCAAATACTTGTAGAACATTCCATTATTTATCATCTCTACACTTCGCGAATGTTCTTCTCGTATTTTGTTCGCTCCGCCTATTTCATTATTTGTTTTTATTTTGTTCGTATGTGTAAACATTTGGTTACAGGGTAATCCCTACTGCTATCATTTTCTTCTTAATTATCACAGGTGACATCTGTGATTCGTGACACTACCCTCCGCCCAAACCTGTTCGTCCCGAACAGGATCCAGACCTCTTCCTCTATAGAAGCCAGTCGTTCCAGGTGTACAACCTTGGGTTTTCCTCGTACTCCTCTTTGGATCCTATAGATCACATCATTTATTCTTGTTATGACCTTGTACGGTCCCTCCCATCCAGGCTGTAATTTTTGCGATAACCTTTTCTTACGTTGTGGGTTGTGAAGCCATACCAATTGACCCTCGTCAAATCCTTTATTGTTTGCTCGCACATCATACCGAGCCTTTGTTTTATCACTTGACAATTTGATTTTCTCTCTGACAAATTCGTGTATGTTGTTGATCTCCTCTTTCAAGTTATCCACATATGCTTGTCCACATTTAGCTGATGATGGAACCGCTCCGAATTTGAGATCGCCTGGTAGTCTTAAATTGTTGCCAAAAAGTATTGTCGCTGGTGTTACTCCTGTTGTGTTATGCACCGCCGATCGATAAGCCATTAAGAACAATGGAATACCTTGCTCCCAATTCCGCTGGTTTTTATCCACTGTTTTGGCTATAAACTCCTCCAATGTGGCATTGAAACGCCCCACCATGCCATCAGACTGTGGGTGGAAAGGTGTTGTCCGCGTCTTATTAATTCCCAGTAACTGGCACATCTCCTGGAAGACAACCGATTCAAAATTTCGCCCTTGGTCGGAATGCAGTTCCATTGGTACCCTATACCGGCTTATCCAATTGTATACCACTGCATTGGCGATTGTGGTTGTTTCCTGATTTGGGATAGGGTATACCTCTGGCCACTTACTGAAGTGGCCAGAGGTATACTTCCATGTTTAAACTATCCCATTGGGCCCAATAAGCCTTGATAGTTGGGCCTTTATCCGCAATATCACGCCATGTGGGACGATGTTCTTCCTCCATGAACTTGATAATCACTGCCAAATCTGGATCCTCTCGTTGCTTTTTGGAGATAACATCCTTGGTCCATTCATCAGCTGGCAACACTTTCATTAGTCTGATATCGACGATGTTTTCCTTGTTTTCTACCCGTCCGCAATGTTTACAATCCACTTTACATGGCCGTCTTGACAACGCATCCGCATTTCCATGAGCGCTTCCTTTCCGATGTTGAATTTCGTAGACAAAACTCTCCAATCGCTCAATCCACCGTGCTACTTGTCCTTCGGAATTTTTAAACTGAAGTAACCATGTCAAGGCGTCATGATCCGTTCTTAATAGAAATGATTGGCCATAGAGGTATATCCGGAAATGTTCCACACATTTCACTATGGCCAACAATTCTCTTCTTGTTACACAGTAGTTCCGTTCTGGCTTCGATAAGATCTTTGAATAATAAGCGATGACACGTTCCTGTCCATCGATTTCCTGTGACAACACTCCTCCCAAGCCATAATTGCTTGCATCCGTATCCAAATTAAAACGATTATTCGGAACCGGATACGAAAGCAATAATGCTGTGCATAATCGTTGCTTCAGTTCGTTGAATGCTTCCTCGTGTTCATCGCTCCATTGGAACGGTTTGTTCTTCTGTGTCAGCTCGTGTAAACTTCTTGCGATGTTGGCAAATCCTGGGACAAATCGTCGATAATATGTGCATAGTCCGATGAAACTCCTTAGTTCATGTAAATTCTGCGGTCTTGGCCAATCCTTACGGCGCAGATCTTGTCTTCATCTGTATGAATGCCGCTTGTTGTTATTTTGTGTCCCAAATATTTGACTTCATCCCGGAACAATACGCATTTCTTCGGACTTAACTTCAATCCTGCGATTGGATTCTTTCGAATACTTCCTCCAGGTTTTGTAGATGTTCATTGAAGTCCTTGCCCATAACAATGATGTCGTCCAAATATACTAGGCATGTTATCCAGTGGAGTCCTTTAAGTACACGATCCATTAGCCGTTCGAAAGTCGCAGGGGCGTTACAAAGTCCAAATGGCATGACATTGAATTGCCATAATCCATTGCCCACACTGAACGCTGTCTTTTCCTTATCTTCGTATGCGACCTCCACTTGCCAATAGCCGCTCTGCAAATCCAATGTTGAAAACATCCGTGCTCCTGCCAACGTATCCAGTGTGTCGTCGATTCTTGGTAACGGGTAACTATCCTTCTTGGTAACTGTGTTGAGCTTTCGATAATCAACGCAGAATCGCATGCTTCCATCCTTCTTTTCCACCAATACTAATGGTGAACTCCATGGACTCGTTGACTGCTCAATTACTTCCGATGTTTGCATATCAGTTACCATCTTATCCACTTCTGCTTGTTTAGCCAATGGTAATCTTCTTGGCGCTTGTCGAATAGGTGTTGATGTTCCTGTGTCGATCTGGTGTTTAACCATATTTGTTCTGTCATTATCTTCCGGTGCACCACAGAAAATGGACATATATTTTTGAAGCAACTCCTTTGCTGCTTGTTTTTCTTTTGGAGTTAATTGTTCCGTCCATTTCTGTATTAGTTCCTCCGTTATTTCCCGTTGTCGTTGGTCCTTGGCCTTAACACTTCGGATTCGCCTCCTCACATTTTATAATCGTGGATACTTCCTCACCTCGGCCGATGATAGTTCCCTTTTTGATTGGTTTTGTCACATCCGATAAATTAAGAGCCCTTATCGGAACTCTAAAGTCACAATCCGGTTTAACCAAAGCTTTTCCGATGGTAATTTCTTTGGTTTGTAGCTCGTCACTGTTGGCTTCCACAACCCACAACCCTTGTGTTCCAGGACCTCCATCCAATTTCCCCCAAACAGCCGTTTCCGAGTGTGGTGGTAGCTTCGTCCGATGATCCAATGTTATCCTCCTTACGACTGGCTCCTTCCCGTTGTTCAGTTGCAAAGGCAGTTCGACATTACCGTAGCTCAATGTTCCCCGCCCGACATCCAATACGAATCCATTTCGCTTCATGAAGTCCATTCCCAGGATGACCTCATCCACAATATCCGCAACCAGAACTTCATGTCGAAAACTGTTGTTCCCGATTCGTATTGTAACCTCTTTCTTTCCTTTGATAGCCGCACTGTCGCCTGTCGCCGTTTGTAACTTGAACCCTTTCATTGTCTGAACTCCATTCATGATGAAATCTGGCCGCACAATCGTTCTCGTTGCTCCGGTGTCCAACGTTATTATACTGGATCGTCCCTCTACTTCGCCTCGCACATTCAAGCTATCACCACCTTTTGCCAATCTGGAAATGGGGATGAAGGTTATGGAGCATTTGGTTGTGGGAGTCAGCTTTTGCTCCTCAAAGCTGACTCTTACTCGTTTAACGCCTTTGTTGTTGTTTGGCGTTCCTCCTCGGCTGGTATTCTTCGTTAATCCGGTGGCCTTCGGTACATCGGCGATGGTGTTCTCGCCCGTTTGCGCTTTATCTCCCAGCATTCCCGTGAGATGTGTCCTATTTTGTCACAAACCCAACATCTGATTTTACTAGTTCCATCCCGGAATCTCGTTGTCCGCCAGTTATCTGCTGGTGTGGTGTTATTGCCCTGTTTGTGACTGATTGCTGGTTCCACTTCCACGTGACGTACCTTGACTGCTGGTTTGATGATGTTGTTTGCAGTCTCGTTGTTTAGCTCACGCGCGATGGTTTCCGCAAACGTTGCTTTGGAGACAACACAACAGCACGTCTCGTATCCGGATCCCGTATTCCATCTGTGAAGGCGTCGATCTTAATACGCTCTGGGTATTCACCTGCCATGTTGTAGTGGGCGTGGTGCACTAGTCGCTCTATATCAGCTGTATACTCCTGGAGCGTCTCTCCAATCTGCTGACATCGCCCTTCAACTCCATACAATGTAGCTCCCGTCGATGGTCACCACCATATTTGCGCTCCAAAGCCAACATGATTTTGCCGTAATCCTCTCGTTCGTATTCCGGCACGATTTGTAGGAGCTCCGCAGCACTGCCTTTTAGCGCCACAATTAATGCTGCCACTCAATCCTCCTCACACCAACCATTTCTTGTGGCCGCCATTTCAAACTGGAGTTTGAAGATGTTGAATGGTGTGGTTCCGTCGAACGTTGGTGGCTTCAACTTTATTGAGCTGGTTGGTCGAGCAATTTGGGTACTGCCGTTTGTTTTAAGATCCATCAACTCCTTTTCAATCCTCATGAATCGTTGGTCGGCCACCTCAAGTTGTTGATCGATTTCCTTCTTTACCGTGTCTTCTTTTGTATTTAATGATTCCGAAATTTCTCTAAATTTCTCGTTGACATCGGCCATTAAATTTTGCTGAAACTTTTCCTGGTGCTCCATTCGTTCAATAAATTTTTCCTGATCACCTCGCATTTGCTCCTCCAATCTTTCTTGACCGCTTGTTATTTTCCCTTCGAGGCCGCCGATCATTTGCTCCTGTTCAGCACGCAATGCCCTTTGCTCGGTTATCATTTTTACTTCGAGGCCGCCGATCATTTGTTCCTGCACGCTAACCATTTCGTTTTTAAGACCTCCAATCATATGTTGCATTGCGGCCATTAATTGTCCCATATCGAAACCTCCAGATGTTGTTGGAGTAGTTTCTTTAACGACGACATTCTCTTCTTCCGCTCTGCTCGTTGATTCTGTAGTCACTTCAACATGTTGCACCTCGGTTGAATCCGGTGCCCAAAATTAAACTCATGTTGATCTGAGTCAACATTATCATCCAACAAAGCTGTACGGAGTCTCAACTGCAACTCATTTCGGTTGCCCGCAGTTGTTAGATTCCGTAGCCCCAACTCCTTCTTCAAATCTGCCACTTTTAAGTCCATTTATTTCATCTTGGATATTCACAATCCCACCGCTGTCACCAATTGTTACGATTTCTCCGAGTGGTTATTCTAATAATTTTTCCGGTTCGATCACTGGATTGTGAATATTAAACTCGCAAAGATTAAATTTCAATTAAATTTATTTCCCACAAAAATTTCACAAATATTTATTTTCACTATTATTTTACACAATATTTATCACTACTATTATTTTAACACTTCACTTTTTATCACTTCCCGATATTAACACTTCGAAATTCAAAATTGAACTGTTTCATAACTCAAATGTCTACACCTATTTATACGACGCAAATACTTGTAGAACATTCCATTATTTATCATCTCTACACTTCGCGAATGTTCTTCTCGTATTTTGTTCGCTCCGCCTATTTCATTATTTGTTTTTATTCTGTTCGTATGTGTAAACATTTGGTTACAGGGTAATCCCTACTGCTATAATTGTCTTCTTAATTATCACAGGTGACATCTGTGATTCGTGACAATATAGTGTTACGTTTTACCCTAGCAGGGATTCAAACCACTCCACGGTTCGATCACTGGATTGTGATTTGTGAATAATTCTAACCACTTGCTTGTTGTTCACTATAACTTTATTTATCAAACACCACAATTCAATTTCACAGTACTTTTTTACACTGTTACTTTTACTATTTCACTATTTCACTTCTTATTACTTTTTCCCGATTTTAATTTATCGCTTTCCAAATTCAGACTGAAAGTCTATGCTTTCTACTCGCGTATTTATACTCATTTTGCCCGCTTCTCGGTCATAGTAGAATTTTCCATTTATTTATTATTTCGCCTGTATACTGCGATTCATGCTGGTTTCCAAATACGAGCTTAGTACTTCTATTCAATCATAGATGTCATCCGTGTCCATAACACTACCCTCCGCCCAAACCTGTTCGTCCCGAACAGGATCCAATTCCCTTCCTCTATAGAGAGCCAACCTTTCCAAATGTACAACCTTCGGTTTTCCTCGGATGCCCTTCTGAATTCGGTAGATTACATCATTGATTTTTGTAATCACCTTGCATGGTCCTTCCCAGCTAGGTTGCAGTTTTGGAGATAAGCCTCTCTTCCGTTGTAAGTTGTGAAGCCAGACTAACTGTCCTTCTTCGAATCCTCTATTATTTGCACGGATGTCATATCATGCCTTCATCCTATCACTTGAAATTTGTATCCTTTCTCTGACAAATCTGTGTATCTCGTCGATATCTTCCTTCAGTTTATCGACGTACGCTTGTCCACACAAAGCTGTCGTAGGAATCGCCCCAAACTTCAAGTCCCCAGGTAATCTTAAATTATGTCCAAAAACGATGGTAGCTGGTGTTGTTCCCGTTATATCATGTGTTGCTGACCGATATGCCATTAGGAACAGTGGTATATTTTTGTCCCAATTACGCTGGTTTCTATCTACGGTTTTCTTTAGAAATTCTTCCAACGTAGCATTAAATCGTTCAACCATGCCGTCTGACTGAGGATGGAAAGGTGTTGTTCTAATTTTATTGACTCCCAATAATTGACACATTTCCTGGAACACCACTGACTCAAAATTGCGGCCTTGATCCGAATGCAGTTCCATAGGTACCCTGTATCGACTAATCCAATTATTTACCACGGCGTTAGCGATTGTTATTGTTTCTTGGTTCGGTATTGGATAGACTTCAGGCCATTTACTGAAATAATCCATCACCACCAAAACATACTTGTTTCCGCTTTCGCTGGTAGGAAATGGGCCTGCAATATCCATAGCGATCCGCTCAAATGGTGCTCCGCTATTATACTGCTGCATTTTCCCATGGCTTCGTTTTGCAGGACCCTTAACTGCCATGCATTGATCACATTTTTGACACCATTCTGCGACCGATTGTCTGCATCCTGCCCAGTAAAATCTTTCGCGGACTTTTGCCAGAGTCTTATTGATTCCTAGATGGCCACCACTTGTTCCCCCGTGATATTCCCTCAAAATTTCTGGAATTCGGATTCTCGGTACCGCACCACCAATGATTGTTTATTTCTACCATCGGAACTTTCCCAAACTCGTTTTAAACAACCATCTTCGATTAACAGACTATCCCATTGAGCCCAATATGCCTTAACTATAGGGCTCTTATCAGCTATCTCCTTCCATAATGGTCTGTGCTGATCTTCCACGAATTTTAATATGATCGATAGATCAGGATCTTCTGATTGCTCCTTTCTGATTTCCTCGTTGGTCCACTCATCGGATGGTAACACTTGCATAAGTCTTACGTCAATGACATGTTCCTTACTCTCCACTCGACCACAATGTTTGCAATCGACGGGACATGGTCGTCTTGACAGAGCATCTGCATTACCGTGAGCACTTCCTTTCCGATGTTGGATGGTATAATCGAAGCAACCCAATCTCTCGATCCACCGGGCTATCTGTCCTTCCGGATTCTTAAACTGTAACAGCCATGTTAGAGCACCATGATCTGTCCTTATGAGAAATGACTGGCCATAAATATACTTCCGGAAATGCTCTATACATTGTACCAGTGGCGGCTGCTCCATGAATGCAATGCATGCATTGCATGCGCACGTAAATTATAATTTTTAGTTAAAAGACTTAAAAGAAATGTTTTGAAAAATACATTTTATTTTACCTATATTTACGATATACTAAAATAAACTTTAAATAAAAACAAATTTAAGTTTATGAATTTTCATGAATACGTTTATTTAAAATTCGTTTTATTTTAACATACAAAAACTTTTACTAACTTTTCCCCTCACACAATTCATTATAATATGTATTTATATTTTACATGACAATTTGACTACTACGATAATTTAATAACTCCCACCTACAATTAAGCAACTAATAAATTTGTATTTATTCCTTTGAGTTTTGTTGAACACGCTTCCAAATTAAATTGAAATTTTCTATGAAGAAAAAAAGCAAATATTCATTTGCGTGCATGGGGAAGCGAATATAGACGATTGTATACGAGAAAATAGTACGATACATGTATCGTCGGTTTTTTGTATTTTACAATACATACATATACATATATAACTTGTTCGAATAATTTTTTCCTTATTTGATTCCTATTAGGAAACTGAAATGCGTGAGTGTGGTACAAAAACAAAAATTATTAACATTTTTTATACGATCTGTATTTGCACTAATACACATTTTGAAAAAGCAATTTCTATTATGCATTCAAGTAAATTTGTATGAACCCGAAAGAGAACAACATACATTATGCACATAGCTACTTGTTTTTGATACTTTTTTTTTGCTTTTGTTTTATCAGAAAAATAGAAAATTAAATTTGTGTAGTGCGTGTGCGTTTATTGAGAAAATTTTATTAAAAAAAATACAGAGTAATAAGAAAATTTTTTTTTATGATGAAGTAATTAAGAACTTTTGTCAGAGTACACGTAGGATAGATTTTATTTATAAATAAATATGTTAATGTTGAACACTACTTTAAAAAACGTTTTTGATTTTTTGCATGCATGAAAATTTGAGTCACCGGCCGCCACTGCATTGTACTATGGCCAACAGCTCTCTCCTTGTTACACAATAATTTCGCTCCGGCTTTGATAAAACTTACGAAAAATATGCTATAACCCGTTCTTGCCCATCTATTTCTTGAGACAAAACCCCTCCAATACCATTATTACTTGCATCAGTATCCAAGATGAATCGTCGATTTGGTACTGGGTATGCAAGTATTGGCGCTGTGCACAACCGCTTCTTCAGCTCGCTGAACGCTTCCTCATGCTGTTTATTCCATTGGAATGGCTTGTTCTTTTGCGTTAATTCATGTAAGCTTTTCGCAACGTCAGCAAATCCCGGTACGAATCGTCGGTAGTACGTGCAAAGCCCAATAAAACTTCTCAGATCGTGTAAGTTCTGTGGTTTTGGGCTGTCAAGGATTGGAGCTGAGATTTTATACTCATCTGTATACCACTCCTTGTTATCTTGTGTCCCAAATATTTAACTTCGTTGCGGAACAAGGCACACTTCTTTGGACTCAATTTTAACCCTGCTTGATGAATCCGCTCGAACACTTCGCCCAGGTTTTGAAGATGTTCTTCGAAATTTTTACCCATAACTATGAAGTCATCTACACTGAAAAAAAAACCTAGGTAATATTAACAGAAATCATACTTGAAATTACAAAAGTTTTGGGTAAAGAGAACATATATAGTTGATATAAAAGAATAAGTTTTGTTAAAGAATAATGCTTTTCAAAATAACGAAACTATCGTTAATAATAAAAATTCTTTTGTTGATCGCCTGTTGCGCCATTTTTAATGACGTCATAATAAAAAAAATTTAAAAAAATTTTTTTTTATGATAATAAAAGAATTTTGTAATGCCAAATATGACTTTTGTAAAATTTAAAAATCATTTATTTATATTAAATTAAAAATGTTTACAAAATATTTATTTATTATTTAAATACAAAAAATGTATACATAAATAAAATAAAATAAACTGGGTGCTCCAGATGTCAATTTGTCATATGCTTGTGCGTTTGTGTTATTGTTTGAATGTTCGCAAGGCCATGTCTATGGAAGGCTCGGACGTTTTGGAATGTACTTGTGCAATCCTCTTCTATACACATAGGAAAACATTATAAGTTCCAAAAGTTTATGTTTTTTCCGTAAATGGGATATTAAATTTTGGCCCTTAATGGGGCCAATATTATGCGAACACTGAAAACACTTCATTATTTTCCTAAATTTGTAAACTTCATTTTAATTATATTGTTTCAAACATTCGAATAATGAGGACATGGCAACTTTAAATTAAAATGGAAAATTAAGTAGATTAAAATTTTGTTAGTTTATCTTAATATACATAAATCTACATATTACATAAATATTAAATTTTTACTTACGGTATTACTATTAACTTGAATTTGATTATGGTTTATTATTTCACTTTTTATCAAATAAAGTTTTATTTTTCACGGCACTTCCCAGAGTTACGGAACAGCACATGTATTAAAAATTTGCAATGTCTAATTTTTTCATCCTTTTTTTATATTTGTACATACAACAAATCCATTTGTATATTTTCATAAATATTAATTTAAAAATACACAAAAAATTTGTTAATAGTAAAAATTAGTTTTTTTTAAAAAAAATTTAAAGGTTTTGTTTTATTTACTAATAATTTGTTGGTACAAAAAAAGCTTTAGAAGTTTTTAACAAATATTCACATAACTTACGATTTGATTTTAACAACTTAGTATTTTTTGAGTTAAATTAGGGTTTTCTTAACTAAGAAAAAAAAATTTTGTTGTATGAAAGAAAAATTTTAAAATGCTACAAAATTATTTTAAAAAAAGCTATTTTGTAAATATTAAAGCAGGATTTTTTTCAGTGTAGGTACACTAAGCACGTTTTCCAATGTAACCCTTTCAGCACTCGGTCCATTAGTCTTTCAAACGTCGCAGGAGCGTTACATAATCCAAACGGCATAACGTTAAATTGCCACAATCCGTTACTCACACTGAACGCCGTTTTCTCTTTATCTTCTTCTGCGACTTCCACCTGCCAATATCCACTTTGTAGATCCAAAGTGGAAAATAATCGTGCACCCGCCAACGTATCCAATGTATCTCAGCCAACGGGTAGTGAAAATACACGAAAAGCGAGTTCTCCAACATACATAAATCAACCTTGGTCTGAGATGGAAAACGAACTTTCGATGGTGTTGGATGAATTATCTAAACGAGTCAAACAGCTGCCTTACATACCTAAGGTTCTACCTAGGGAATTCCCGGATAATATCAAAGAGTCTAATAACGATTTAATGGACAATAGGCATAACGATGTACCCTACACATATCCTATTCAAACTGAAAAAATTGTTTACCCTAGTAACTATCCTTTAACCCAAGAAAAGGTTGTGCCAATCGCAGTCCATACATGGAACATTCAATTTGATGGTTCTCCAATGGGTATAGAATAAGCATAGAAGCATAGAACGTTTTATATTTCGAGTTGAACATCTTGCTCACTCTCATAATGTACTAGTAGATCGGCTTGTACATGATTTAGGTTTCCTGCTCAAAGGTGTAGCACTCGAGTTTTATTGGCATTTTCTTGAACGAACAAGAATGGTAACTTGGCCAGAATTAAGAAACGCTCTTTTAGATCGGTTTAAAGATAGGCGTACCGATATTGATATCAGACGAGAACTGGACGCACGTAAACAGAAAACAAAATAGACTTTTCTTGAATTCTATAACGAAATGATGACACTAGCAATGGCGTTGCAAACACCTCTGCCGGATCCGGAATTCATTAATATTTTAATGCAAAATATGCGGCAAGGATTGCAACTTACACTTGCTGGGAAATCATTTTGGTCTGTTTCAAAACTGGTAAGTCGTTGCATAGCTACCGAAGATTCATTGCGTCGTTTGAATTACACACCAGAGCAAACTACTTCACATCAAAGAAGAAATATCAACGAACTATCACTAGACCAACAAGATGATTATACTAATGATAGATATCCAATAGTTTCGTCAGTGCAAACTCCACAGAAGACTTTTATAGCTTCGAACGTAACTGAAAGACGTTATGTCCCTACAAATGAGACTCAATCTTGTATGACTCAATGTTGAATTGTAACATAGGTGGTCATGGGTATATAGATTGTCCCTTGCCTTTACAACGTATGTTTTGCTTTGGTTGTGGATATCCAAATGTCCTTAAACCGCATTGTGCTAAGTGCACTCCGGGAAATTTCAACACGGGAGTGAGATCAGGAGGCCCTCATTTCCGCCAAATATTAAACCGAGTCTCCAAACCTCACAATTCAACCGAGAATACGACCAATACTCAACTGGATCCACGAGATTCGAAACACCAGAAATATTAAAAACATCTATATTTCTAACGAATCGTCTCGTTACAAACCCAAGAGTGGTGCGAGCTTTACAATATTTTAAAAATCGTCGTCGTTTACGATCAACTATTTCCTCATCAATTATAAATACGACTAATGATAGACGACCATATGCAGAAGTGGAAATTTGCGGAGTTAAATTTTGTGGTTTGCTTGATAGTGGTGCTACAGTCAGCATACTTGGTTCGGATTCTGACAAATTTCTCGCAAATTCTAAAGCTCATATACATATTACATTCTCTGTCATCTCATGTTTTGACGGCAAGTGGAGCAAAACAAAGGATAATTGGTTACGTATACGCTCCTATCAAATACAATAATGTCGAACGGAAAATGAAAATTTTTATAGTTCCTAGTTTACAACAACTTCTTTACTTACGAATCGACTTCTGGCATGAGTTTGGGTTAAAGCCTATCATTGTTAGTTCACCTGTCATTAATTCCATTTCCGATTCACTTAGTTCAAATAAGATGTCTTTGACTCCTACTCAAACTCAACAGCTTGCTACAGTAATCGAACAGTTTCCTAGTTCCACAAAATTCGGCTTAGGACGTACCCATCTTTTGTCACACACCAAAGATGTAGGAGATGCCACTCCGATAAAGCAACGACACTATTCTGTTTCACCAGCAGTGCAGGCCGAAATGTATAATGAATTGGATCGAATGCTTCGCCTTGGAGTAATAGAGGAGAGCAACTCGACATGGTGTTCGCCAATGAGCATGGTTAGAAAATCGAATGGTAAAGCAAGGCTTTGTTTGGATGCCAGAAAAGTTAATGTTTGCACTCGCAAGGATGCGTATCCATTACCACTTATAGATGGGCTACTAGGACGGCTCGATAAAACCCGTTTCATATCTGGAATAGACCTTAAAGATGCGTTTTGGCACATCCCACTGGGTCCTTCATCACGAGATAAAACTGCATTTGCCGTACCCGGACGACCCTTGTATCAGTTTGTAGTCATGCCGTTTGGGTTGTGCAATGCACCTCAAACCATGTGCAGACTGATGCATAGGGTTATCCCGTATCATCTCCATGAACGCATCTTTGTCTACCTTGACGATCTATTGGTAACTTCATCTTCCTTCGAAGAACACTTATCTCTATTACGAGATGTACCTTTCCGTTTGAAAGCAGCTGGATTAACGATTAACGTCGAGAAAAGTCAGTTCTGTATGAAGCAACTTGATTATTTAGGCTACGTCATTAGTGATGGATGTGTGAGTGCAAATCCCGAAAAAATTCGAGCCATATCTGATTTTCCACGACCAAAGACGGTTCGTCAAATAAGACGATTTCTGGGGGTAACATGTTGGTATCGGAGATTTATAAATAATTATTCAACTTTAGCTGCTCCGCTTACTGACTTGTTAAAGAAGAAAAAAAATTTCAATGGAACAAGGATGCTGACGAATCTTTCAATTCTTTGAAAACAGCTCTAATGTCAGCTTCAGTTCTGATCAATCCTAACTTTTCGAAGCACTTTTATATCCAGTGCGACGCAAGTAAAACAGGAGTAGGAAGCGTCTTGTTCCAGAAAGGTGATGATGGTGCAGAGAACCGCATCGCATATATATCCCAAAAATTGAATGCTGCCCAGCGCAATTATTCTGTGACAGAGCTTGAATGCCTGGCAGCCGTCTTAAGTATTAAAAAGTTCCGTGCATATGTCGAAGGGTTTCCTTTTACCATCATCACTGACCATTCTAGTTTGAAATGGCTTATGTCGCAAAAAGACATTTCTGGCAGATTAGCCCGATGGAGTATGAAACTTCAAGGTTTCGATTTCAATATCGAATACTGCAAAGGTAGTAACAACTCCGTACCAGATGCACTGTCACGTATGCACTCCAAAGAGATCAACACCGTAGATTTACAAAATATTCCTGATTCTGAAATACAACCCTTACACATCGACTTATCGTCCTCAGCTTTTTCTGATTCAAATTATACCAAACTCATTCAATCTGTTACTTCTAACTCTCAAAAACTTAATTTAACCGTTCGTGATGGTAAAGTTTACATAAACACCTCACCTGGAACTTTATATTTAGACTCTGGCCATCCTAATTGAAAATTAATAGTGCCTAATTCATTAAAATTTTCCTTAGTTAAACAAGCTCATAATGGTCCTTCAGCTGCACACTTGGGGATAGCTAAGACTTTGGAGCGGTTAAAACGAAATTATTACTGGTCAACTATGTATCATGACGTCAAAAAGCACATCTCTTCATGCTCAACTTGCAAAATGTGTAAGAGTCCAAATTATATTTTACGAACATCCATGGGTCAACAAATTGTGGAGTTCAGACCATGGCAACGAATTTACGTTGATTTCTTAGGACCATATTCGAGATCAAGGAAGGGTAATACTCATATTATTGTTATTTTAGATCACTATACCAGATTTGTGCATGTAAAAGCGATTCGACAAGCAACAGCTTCTGTTTTAGTGGAGTGTTTAGAGCGTGAAATATTCCTAACTTTTGGCGTGCCAGAAAGTTTGGTATTTGACAACGGAAGACAATTTGACTCTGTTTTGATGAAAAGTGTTTTAACTAAATATAACATCAAACATATGTTTACACCGAAGTACTCACCGCAATCTAATTCCTCAGAACGAGTTAATAGATCAATTTTGGCAGCAATACGTTCGTATATTGGTGAAAACCACCAGAATTGGGATGTTCATTTGAGTGAAATTGTATCCGCACTAAATAATGTTGTTCACGATTCAACTGGTTACAATCCACATTTTCTTGTATTTGGACAACATTATGTATCACATGGATCAAACTATGCCTTGTTGCGTGAACTTGAGGAGTTAAGTTCAAACAGCTTACAAGTTCCCTTCAAATCAGAGTTGTTATCTGATGCACAACAATCTGTTTTATTTCATTTGAAATCGGCATACCAAAAGAATGTTAAAAGATATAACCTCCGAAGCCGGCAACATCACTTTTTTCCAGGACAACCTGTTTACGTACGAAATTTCACTTTATGTGATGCAGCAAATAAGTACTCTGCTAAATTAGCAACCAAATTTTTAAAAGCGAAAGTCATTAAACCAGTTGGTACAGTGGCTTACGAGGTAGCTGACTATAAAGGAAAACGTTTAGGCATATACCATACAAAAGATATTCGTATCTAAATCGAGATATTTGATTTTTTTTTCGCTTTGCTTGTTCGAATTAAACAAATACAAGTTTTTATTTATATTGTTACGATTTCGCCGAGTGGTTATTCTAATAATTTATCCGGTTCGATCACTGGATTGTGAATATTAAACTCGCAAAGATTAATTTTTACAATAAATTTATTTCCCAATTAATTCCACAATTATTTCTCAAATAATTCACTAATATTTATTTTCACTATTATTTTACACAATATTTATCACTACTATTAATTTAACACTTCACTTTTTATCACTTCCCGATATTAACACTTCGAAATTCAAAATTGAACTGTCTTGTAACTCAAATGTCTACACCTATTTATACGACGCAAATACTTGTAGAACATTCCATTATTTTTCATCTCTACACTTCGCGAATGTTCTTCTCCGACGTATTTTGTTCGCTCCGTCTATTTCATTATTTGTTTTTATTCTGTTCGTATGTGTAAACATTTGGTTACAGGGTAATCCCTACTGCTATAATTGTCTTCTTAATTATCACAGGTGACATCTGTGATTCGTGACACTACCCTCCGCCCAAACCTATTATAACATAACAACCGTTTCCGAGTGTGGTGGTCGCTTCGCCCGATGATCCAGTTTTATCCTCCTTACGATTGGCTCCTTTCCGTTGTTCAGTTGCAAAGGCAGTTCGACATTACTGTAGCTCAATGTTCCCCGTCCAAAATCCAATACGAATCCATTTCGTTTCATGATGTCCATTCCCAGGATGACCTCATCCACAATATTCGCAACCAGAACTTCATGTCGAAAACTGTTGTTCCCGATTCGTATTGTAACCTCCTTCTTTCCTTTGATAGCCGCACTGTCGCCTGTCGCCGTTTGTAACTTGAACCCTTTCATAGGCTCAACTCCATCCGTGATAAAATCCGGACGCACAATCGTTCTCGTTGCTCCAGTGTCCAACGTTATCAAACTGGATCATCCCTCTACTTCGCCACGCACCATCAAACTATCACCACCTTTTGCCAATCTGGAAATGGGGATGAAGGTTATGGAGCATTTGGTTGTGGGTGTCAATTTTTGCTCCTCAAAGCTGACTCGTTCATTTAACACCTTCGTTGTTGTTTGGTGTTCCTCCTCGGCTGCTTTTCTTTCCTCCTGTGGCCTACGGTACATCGGCGATGGTGTTCTCGCCCGTTTGCGCCTTATTTCCCAGCATTCCCTCGAGATGTGTCATATTTTGTCACAAACCCAACATCTGATTTTACTAGTTCCATCCCGAAATCTCGTTGTCCTCCAGTTATCTGCTGGTTTGATGTTATTGCCCTGTTTGTGACTGACTGCTGGTTCCACTTCCACACGACGTACCTTGACTGCTGGTTTGATGATGTTGTTTGCAGTCTCGTTGGTTAGTGCACACGCGATGGTTTCCGCAAACGTTGCTTTTGAAGACAATACAACAGCACGTCTCGTATTGGAATCCCGTATACCATCGGTGAAAACGAGGTGCACTAGTCGCTCTGTATCAGCTGCATATTCTTGAAGTGTCTCTCCAACCCGCTGACATCGTCCCTTCAACTCCATACGATGTAGCTCCCGTCGATGGTCACCTCCGTATTTGCGCTCCAGCGCCAACATGATTTTGCCGTAATCCTCACACCAACCATTCCTTGTGGCCGCCATTTCAAACTGGAGTTTGAAGATGTTGAATGGTGTGGTTCCGTCGAACGTTGGTGGCTTCAACTTTATTGAGCTGGTTGGGCGGGCAATTTGAGCGCTTCCGATGGTTTTGAGATCCATTAGCTCTTGTTCGATCTTCGTTATTCGTTGGTCTGTCACCTCGATTTGTTGGTCGATTTTGTGATCCATTTCCATTTTGATGGTATCGACTTTTGTGTTCAACGTTACGGAAAGCTCTCGAAACTTCTCGTTGACACATTTCTTGCTGCTCCAATCGTTCGATGATGCTCTTTTGTCCTGTTTTCATGCTTTTTTGGTCGGCACGCATCTGCTCCTCCAATCTCTCTTGGCCGCTTGTTATTTTTCCTTCGAGGCCGCCGATCATTTGCTGTGTTTGTAGCTGCATCTGTTGTATTACAGCCATTAGTTGCCCCATATCGAAACCTCCTGATGTTGTTGGAGTTGTTTCTTTAACGACGACCTTCTCTTCATCTGCTCTGATCGTTGATTCTGTAGTTACTTCAACCGCTTACACCTCGGTTGAATCCGGTGCCCCAAAATTAAACTCATGTTTTCTGGGTCAACATTATCATCCAACAAAGCTGTACTGAGTCTCAACTGCGACTCATTTCGGTTACCCGCAGTTGGTAGATTACGTAGCCCCAACTCCTTCTTCAAATCTGCCACTTTTAAGTCCACTAATTTCATTTTGGATATTCACAATCCCACCGCTGTCACCAATTGTTACGATTTCGCCGAGTGGTTATTCTAATAATTTATCCGGTTCGATCACTGGATTGTGAATATTAAACTCGCAAAGATTAATTTTTACAATAAATTTATTTCCCAATTAATTCCACAATTATTTTTCAAATAATTCACTAATATTTATTTTCACTATTATTTTACACAATATTTATCACTACTATTAATTTAACACTTCACTTTTTATCACTTCCCGATATTAACACTTCGAAATTCAAAATTGAACTGTCTTGTAACTCAAATGTCTACACCTATTTATACGACGCAAATACTTGTAGAACATTCCATTATTTTTCATCTCTACACTGCGCGAATGTTCTTCTCCGACGTATTTTGTTCGCTCCGCCTATTTCATTATTTGTTTTTATTCTGTTCGTATGTGTAAACATTTGGTTACAGGGTAATCCCTACTGCTATAATTTTCTTCTTAATTATCACAGGTGACATCTGTGATTCGTGACAATATTTATATTGTCCTGCCCGGCTTAAAGAGACATCTCATGGGTGTAGGTACGTCCACACGATTTGTAACCACGTCTTAAGTCGCGTTTCAATTTTAGCCTTACTAATTTCTATTTAGTTTTACTTCCCTGAGTTTACTAATTTTGTTTTGATTTGGTTTGAATATGATAAAAAGTGAGGTACTGGATCTGATAATCAGAAAAAAAGCAAAAAAATAAAATAGAATGATACGGATGGAGCTTTGGTATTTTTTTGGTGGAGAGCAGTCGAAGAAGAAGGTGTAACATAAACTGGATATATAATTAAAAAAATTATTTATTATTGAACAGTAAAATTAAGTTAGTTTTAAATTATTGATTTAATTTAGTTACTTTACCTATTTAAATTATACTTAAGTGAAATTAATTAAAGAATCTAATAAACTTCAAAGTGAATTAAAACTTAAACTATGAGAATAATTGTGCGTATGATAAGAGAAGCACTATAGTGTGAAACAAACTATAATATGGCATAAAATAAATTAAAACTATAATTATCTCGATAAGAAACTTATATAATCTTACTGTGAATTCATTTATTTCTTATATTTTTTTTGACTAAATTCGTATGGGCCATGTGTATGACTCCATAGTGTAAAAATATACAGTTCGGTATAAAAATGTGGTACCGCTACATAAATTTACAAAGAGAACATTTGATTACCAAATAGATAAGATTATAAAATTAAAAAAAAAAAATACTACCTAAACAAATTTAAAGCTATAATACCTAATTAATAAAATCTAAAGCGAAATATAATTAATATCAAACAAAAATAAAATTCACTTTTATCGAAAGTCTCGTTACTGTATAAACGGTGTGCCTTTAGGATTGTAGGGTCACTTCAACATTAATTCATCTCAACATTCAACATTCATCAGTTATCAACACACAATATTACGAATGACGTCAAAGATAAGAATTATTATTCTCTAAAATTATTTATTATTATTATATATTATTTATTATTATTAATTATCAAATTTTTTTTGGGGTTTATTATTTTTATCTAATAGTAATTTTAAGTAATCAATGATCTTTCTATCAAGTTTAATTATATTATAATATTAATGTTTTTACACATAATTATTTTCTTCATAGCAATATTAGTATTTTTTTTTCCTACTACTTGAACGAGAGATCATAGATTTGTTAGGTTAATGTATTATAGATCGATCTAGTGAATTGTTCTGAATTGTTCCTTTTCTTAGTTATATATCCTATTGTTATAAATCTTCCCTTATTTTTATCTTATTATAAGCTTTTCTTTTCTTTGACTCTACAATTAAATAAATCTTAATTAATATTAACAATTGATTATTGTCATTCCTATAATTATCGTTTTGTTTTTATACTCACAATGATGAACTAAGATAAGTCAACTAGGGTGATCTAAGGTAAGTGTAGAGTTACTTGAGTCTATGTTTTTCCCATCCATTAAATTTTGCGGTATATCAAGATTTGCTCTATGCTTTGGAAAACCTCCACGCCACCATCTGAGTTCTAGCCGGACTACGATTACCGCTCCAAAGACCATAAGCAAATATTCTGAAAACGGTTGTAAATATTCTGAAAACAGTTTTTATTTTTAATCAAACCATCTCATGAACCCAACCGTTACAGGTTCTACTTCGACTCGTCGCATTTTAACTGCCGGTTTGATTATGTTAAGGGCAGTTTTGTTTGTTAAGGCACAAACGATGGCCTCCGCAAATGTGATATTTGATGCTAACACTACCGCTCGTCTGGTTTCTACGTCACGAATTCCATCAGTAAACGCATCAATTTTAATTCTTTCCGTGTATTCGGGAGCCATATTAAAGTAGGTGAGGTGCACCAATCGCTCAATGTCTGCTGCAAACTCCTGTAGCGTTTCACCAATTCTTTGAAAACGACCCTTGAGCTCCATTCTGTATAGCTCTCGTTGATGGTCAGCACCATATTTTCGTTCCAAGGCTAGCATTATTCGATCATAGTCCCCACGTTCGGTTTCTGGAACGATCTGCAACATATCTGCCGCATCGCCTTTTTACGCTACTATGAGAGCTGCGACTTGGTCTTCCTTACACCAATTATTTCTTACAGCTGCCGTTTCAAATTGTAATTTGAAAATGTTGAACGACGTTGTTCCGTCGAAGGTCGGAGGCTTTAATTTAATTCCGCTGACTGATTTCAGGATTTGAGTAGCACCGCCATTAGTTTTAATGTCTATGATTTCTTTTTCCAGTTTCAAAAACCTTTCATCAGCCGCTTCAAATCGTTGTTCCATTTGACATTTTACTGTCAAAAAGAAATGGACATTTCGCGGAACTTTTCACTCACTTCGGATATAAAATGCCGTTGAATACTTTCTTGTTCTTCCAACCGTTCTAGCACAGTTTCCTGACCGGTTCTCATTTCGGTTTTCAAACTTTCTTGGCTGGTCAGCATTTCAGTTTTCAAATTTTCTTGGCTGGTTTTTAAATTTTCTTGGCCGGTTCTCATTTCGATCTCCAAATTTTCTTGGCCAGTTCTCAAATTTTGTTCTAAACCACTCATCATTTGTTGCTTCGCTGCCATTAACTGTCCCATATCGAAATTTGTAGGTGCTGGGGTAGGTTTATTTACTGCTGCTGGAGCTATGGTTGCGCCGACATTTGTTGCCCCTTCCATTGGACCCTCTGCATTAGGTACTCCAGTATTGAATTCGTACTGGTCTGGATCGATGTTCTGTTCCAGCTAGGCTTGTTGTAGCCTCTCTTGTAATTCGTCTTTGCTATCCGCTGTAGGAAAACCCCGTGAGTTCAGCTCGTTCTTCAACTCCGAAACTTTCAACTTCAATAGCTTCATGTCTCCTTATTCACAATCCCACCGCTGTCACCAATTGTTACGTTTTACCCTAGCAAGGATTCAAACCACTCCACGGTTCGATCACTGGATTGTGAATAATTCAAACCACTTGCTTGTTGTTCACTATCACTTTATTTATAAAACACCACAATTCAATTTCACAGTACTTTTTTTACACTGTTACTTTTACTACATCACTATTTCACTTCTTATTCCTTTTTCCCGATTTTTATTTATCGCTTTCCAAATTCAGACTGAATGTCTATGCTTTCTACTCGCGTATTTATACTCATTTTACCCGCTTCTCGGTCATAGTAGAATTTTCCATTTATTTATTATTTCACCTGTATACTGCGATTCATGCTGGTTTCCAAATAAGAGCTTAGTACTTCTATTCAATCATAGATGTCACCCGTGTCCGTAACAATAGGTTATGTTTTACACATATAGGTTTTCTTTTACACATATTGTTACGATTTCGCCGAGTGGTTATTCTAATAATTTTATCCGGTTCGATCACTGGATTGTGAATATAAACTCGCAAACTTTAAATTTTAACTGAATTTATTTCCCACAAAAATTACACAAATATTTCACAAATAGTTCACTAATATTTATTTTCACTATTATTTTACACAATATTACTATTATTTTAACACTTCACTTTTTATCACTTTCCGATATTAACACTTCGAAATTCAAAATTGAACTGTTTTGTAACTCAAATGTCTACACCTATTTATACGACGCAAATACTTGTAGAACATTCCATTATTTTTCATCTCTACACTTCGCGAATGTTCTTACCGTCGTATTTTGTTCGCTCCGCCTATTTCATTATTTATTTTTAATCTGTTCGTATGTGTAAACATTTGGTTACAGGGTAATCCCTACTGCTATCATTTCTTCTTAATTATCACAGGTGACATCTGTGATTCGTGACACTACCCTCCGCCCAAACCTGTTCGTCCCGAACAGGATCCAGACCTCTTCCTCTGTAGAACGCCAGTCGTTCCAGGTGTACAACCTTGGGTTTTCCTCGTACTCCTCTTTGGATCCTATAGATCACGTCGTTAGTTCTGACCTTGTACGGTCCCTCCCATCTAGGTTCTATCTTCTTTGATAATCCGTTACTTCGTCGTGTTCCAGGACCTCCATCCAATTTCCCACAAACAACCGTTTCCGAGTGTGGTGATAGCTTCGTCCGATGATCCAGTTTTATCCTCCTTACGATTGGCTTTTCCCCGTTGTTCAGTTGCAAAGGCAGTTCGACATTACTGTAGCTCAATGTTCCCCGTCCAAAATCCAATACGAATCCATTTCGTTTCATGATGTCCATTCCCAGGATGACCTCATCCACAATATCCGCAACCAGAACTTCATGTATTGTTCCCGATTCGTATTGTAACCTCCTTCTTTCCTTTGATAGCCGCACTGTCGCCTGTCGCCGTTTGTAACTTGAACCCTTCCATAGGCTCAACTCCATCCGTGATAAAATCCTGCTGCACAATCGTTCTCGTTGCTCCGGTGTCCAACGTTATCAAACTGGATCGTCCCTCTACTTCACCTCGCACCATCAAACTATCACCACCTTTTGCCAATCTGGAAATGGGGATGAAGGTTATGGAGCAATTGGTTGTGGGAGTCAGCTTTTGCTCCTCAAAGCTGACTCTTACTCGTTTAACGCCTTTGTTGTTGTTTGGCGTTCCTCCTTGGCTGGTACTCTTCGTTCCTCCGGTGGCCTTCGGTACATCGGCGATAGTGTTCTCGCCCGTTTGCGCTTTATCTCCCAGCATTCCCTTGAGATGTGTCATATTTTGTCACAAACTCAACATCTGATTTTACAAGCTGCATCCCGGAATCTCGTTGTCCGCCAGTTATCTGCTGGTTTGATGTTATTTCCCTGTTTGTGACTGACTGCTGGTTCAACTTCCACACGACGTACCTTAACTGCTGGTTTGATGATGTTGTTTGCAGTCTCATTGGTTAGTGCACACGCGTTGGTTTCCGCAAACGTTGCGTTTGGAAACAATACAACTGCACGTCTCGTATCCGGATCCCGTATACCATCGGTGAAAGCGTCGATCTTGATACGCTCTGTGTATTCTCCTGCCATGTTGTCGTGGGCGAGGTGCACTAATCGCTCTATATCAGCCGCATACTCCTGGAGCGTCTCTCCGACCCGCTGACATCGTCCTTTCAACTCCATACGATGTAGCTCCCATCGATGGTCACCTCCGTATTTGCGCTCCAGAGCCAACATTATTTTACCGTAATCCTCTCGTTCGTATTCCGGCACGATTTGTAGGAGCTCCGCAGCACTTCCCTTTAAAGCTACAATTAATGCTGTAATTAATTAATAAGCTACCCGATCCTCTTCACACCAGCCGTTCCTTGTGGCCGCCATTTCAAACTAGAGTTTGAAGATGTTGAATGGTGTGGTTCCGTCGAATGTTGGTGGCTTCAATTTTATTGTGCTGGTTGGTCGAGCAATTTGGGTACTGCCGTTGGTTTTGAGATCCATCAGCTCTTGTTCGATGTTCATTATTCGTTAGTCTGCAGCTTCAAATTGTTGATCCATTTTGTGATCGATTTCCATTTTAACCATGCTCAATTTTCCATTGACATCCTCCCTTTAATCTTGTTGAAACTTTTCCAGTTGTTCCATTCGTGTTAAAATTTGTTGCTGTCCAGTTAACATGGTTTCTTGATCGGCTCGCATTTGCGCCTCCAATCTTTCTTGACCGCTTGTTATATCAATTTTTAGCCCACCAATCATCTGCTCCTGTTCAGCACGCAATGCCCTTTGCTCGGTAATCATTTTTACTTCAAGGCCGCCGATCATTTGCTGCATTGCGGCCATTAGTTGCCCCATATCAAAACCTCCAGATGTTTTTGGAGTAGTTTCTTCAACGACGACATTCTGGTCTTTCACTCTGGTCGTTGACTCTGTAGTCACTTCAAACGCTTGCACCTCGGTTGAATACGGTGCCCCACAATTAAAGTCATGTTGATCTGGGTCAACATTTTCATCTAACAAAGCAGTACGGAGTCTCAACTGCAACTCATTTCGGTTGCCCGCAGTTGGTAGTTTCCGTAGCCCCAACTCCTTCTTCAAATCTGCCACTTTTAAGTCCATTAATTTCATTTTGGATATTCACAATCCCACCGCTATCACCAATTGTTACGATTTCGCCGAGTGGTTATTCTAATAATTTTATCCGGTTCGATCACTGGATTGTGAATATAAACTCGCAAACTTTAAATTTTAACTGAATTTATTTCCCACAAAAAGTACACAAATATTTCACAAATAATTCACTAATATTTATTTTCACTATTATTTTACACAATATTTATCACTACTATTATTTTAACACTTCACTTTTTATCACTTCCCGATATTAACACTTCGAAATTCAAAATTGAACTGTTTCGTTACTCAAATGTCTACACATATTTATACGACGCAAATACTTGTAGAACATTCCATTATTTGCTTCTCTACACTTCGCGAATGTTCTTACCGTCGTATTTTGTTCGCTCCGCCTATTTCATTATTTATTTTTATTCTGTTCGTATGTCTAAAGATTTGGTTACAGGGTAATCCCTACTGCAATAATTTTTTTCTTAATTATCACAGGTGACATCTGTGATTCGTGACAATATTCATCAATTTTAGCGTTCCAATCGACCATAGCAAAGACACGCAACGAACTACTAGCGAGTACTACCGGTTGGTCGATTGGAAAGCAACTAAAGCTGTTTTCCAATCGACAAACTACTAGTACCCGCTGGTGAATCGATATGTTACGATTTCGCCGAGTGGTTATTCAAATAATTTATCCGGTTCGATCACTGGATTGTAAATATTAAACTCGCAAAGATTAAATTTCAATTAAATTTATTTTCCAATAAATTCCACAAATTCCAAAATTGAACTGTTTCGTTACTCAAATGTCTACACATATTTATACGACGCAAATACTTGTAGAACATTCCATTATTTGCTTCTCTACACTTCGCGAATGTTCTTACCGTCGTATTTTGTTCGCTCCGCCTATTTCATTATTTATTTTTATTCTGTTCGTATGTCTAAAGATTTGGTTACAGGGTAATCCCTACTGCAATAATTTTTTTCTTAATTATCACAGGTGACATCTGTGATTCGTGACAATATTCATCAATTTTAGCGTTCCAATCGACCATAGCAAAGACACGCAACGAACTACTAGCGAGTACTACCGGTTGGTCGATTGGAAAGCAACTAAAGCTGTTTTCCAATCGACAAACTACTAGTACCCGCTGGTGAATCGATATGTTACGATTTCGCCGAGTGGTTATTCAAATAATTTATCCGGTTCGATCACTGGATTGTAAATATTAAACTCGCAAAGATTAAATTTCAATTAAATTTATTTTCCAATAAATTCCACAAATATTTCACAAATAATTTTCACAACACTAATTTTACACAATTATAATCACTACAATTACTTTAACACTTTTTTTTCACTTTTTTCACTTCCCGATATTAACACTTCGAAATTCAAAATTGAACTGTTTCGTAACTCAAATGTCTACACGTATTTATACGACGCAAATACTTGTGGAACATTCCATTATTTTGCTTCTCTACACTTCGCGAATATTCTTCTCCGTCGTATTTTGTTCGCTCCGCCTATTTCATTATTTATTTTTATTCTGTTCGTATGTGTAAACATTTGGTTACAGGGTAATCCCTACTGCTATCATTTTCTTCTTAATTATCACAGGTGACATCTGTGATTCGTGACACTACCCTCCGCCCAAACCTGTTCGTCCCGAACAGGATCCAGACCTCTTCCTCTATAGAACGCCAGTCGTTCCAGGTGTACAACCTTTGGTTTTCCTCGTACTCCTCTTTGGATCCTATAGATCACATTATTTATTCTTGTTATGACCTTGTACGGTCCCTCCCATCCAGGTTGTAATTTCTGCGATAACCATTTCTTACGTTGTGGGTTGTGAAGCCATACCAATTGACCCTCGTCAAATCCTTTATTTTTCGCTCGTACATCATACCGAGCCGTTGTTTTATGACAATTTGATTTTCTCTCTGACAAATTCGTGTATGTTGTTGATCTCCTCTTTCAAGTTGTCCACATATGCTTGTCCACATTTGGCTGATGATGGAACCGCTCCAAATTTGAGATCACCTGGCAGTCTTAAATTGTTGCCGAAAAGTTTTTTCGCTGGTTTTACTCCTGTTGTGTTATGCACCGCCGATCGATAGGCCATTAAGAACAATAGAATGCGATGATCCCAATGCCGCTGGTTTTTATCCACTGTTTTGGCTATGAACTCTTCCAATGTGGCATTGAAACGCTCCACCATGCCATCAGATTGTGGGTGGAAAGGTGTTGTCCGCGTTTTATTAATTCCCAGTAACTGGCACATCTCCTGGAAGACAACCGATTCAAAATTCCGCCCTTGGTCGGAATGCAGTTCCATTGGTACGCCATAACGGCTTATCCAATTATATACCACTGCATTGGCGATTGTGGTTGTTTCCTGATTTGGAATCGGGTAAACCTCTGGCCACTTACTGAAGTAGTCCATTACTACCAAAACATATTTGTTGCCACTTTCGCTGGTTGGGAATGGTCCTGCAACATCTATGGCAATCCTCTCAAATGGTGCTTCCACATTATACTGTTGCATCGCTCCACGGCTCTTCTTTGCCGGTCCTTTTACTGCCATACATTGGTCACACTTTTGACACCATTCAGCCACTGCCTGTCTACATCCTGTCCAGTAGAACCTTTCACGTACCTTGGCTAACGTTTTGTTAATTCCTAGGTGGCCTCCGCTTATTCCGCCATGGTATTCCTCCTAAATTTCTGCCGTCCTGATCTTCGGTACTACTACTAGCGATTGCTTTGTTTTACCATCGGAGCTTTCCCATGTTCGCTTTAAGCATTCGTCATCCATGGTTAAACTATCCCATTGAGCCCAATAAGCCTTGATAGTTGGGCCTTTATCCGCAATATCGCTCTATGTAGGACGATGTTCTTCCTCCATAAATTTGGTAATGACTGCCAAATCTGGATCCTCCCGTTCCTTTTTGGAGATAACATCCTTGGTCCATTCATTAGCCGGCAACACTTTCATTAGTCTGATGTCGACAATGTTTTCCTTGCTTTCTACCCGACCGCAATATTAACAATCCACTCGACATGGCCGTCTTGACAATGCCTCCGCATTTCCATGAGCGCTTCCCTTCCGATGTTGGATTTCGTAAACAAAACTCCCCAATCGCTCAATTCACCGTGCTACTTGTCCTTCGGGATTTTTTTTAATTGAAGTAGCCATGTCAAGGCGTCATGATCCATTCTTAATAGAAAAGATTGGCCATAGAGGAATTTCCGGAAATGTTCTACACATTTCACTATGGCCAACAATTCTCTTCCTGTTACACAGTAGTTCCGTTCTGGCTTCGATAAGATCTTTGAATAATATGCGATGACACGTTCCTGTCCATCGGTTTCCTGTGACAACACTCCTCCCAAGCCATAATTGCTTGCATCCGTATCCAAAATAAAACTTTTATTCGGAACCGGATACGAAAGCAATGGTGCTGTACATAATCACTGCTTCAGTTCGTTGAACGCTTGTTCTTCTGTGTTAGCTCGTGTAACGGCTTGTTCTTCTGTGTTAGCTCGTGTAAACTCCTTGCGATGTTGGCAAATCCTGGCACAAATCGTCGATAATATGTGCATAGTCCGATGAAACTCCTTAGTTCGTGTAAATTCTGTGGTCTTGGCCAATCCTTAACGGCGGAGATCTTGTCTTCATCTGTATGACTGCCGCTTGTTGTTATTATGTGTCCCAAATATTTGACTTCATCCCGGAACAATACGCATTTCTTCGGACTTAACTTCAATCCTTTCGAATACTTCCTCTAGATTACGTAGGTGCTCGTTGAAGTCCTTTCCCATAACGATGATGTCGTCCAAATAAACCAGGCATGTTTTCCAGTGGAGTCCTTTAAGTACGCGTTCCATTAGCCGTTCGAAAGTCGCAGGGGCGTTACAAAGTCCAAATGGCATGACATTGAATTGCCATAATCCATTGCCCACACTGAACGCTGTCTTTTCCTTATCTTCGTCTGCGACCTCCACTTGCCAATAACCGCTCTACAAATCCAATGTTGAAGACATCCGTGCTCCTGCCAATGTATCCAGTGTGTCGTCGATCCTTGGTAATGGGTAACTATCCTTCTTGGTAACTGTGTTGAGCTTCCGATAATCAACGCAGAATCTCATGCTTCCATCCTTCTTTTCCACCAATACTACTGGTGAACTCCATGGACTCGTTGACTGCTCAATTACTCCCGATGTTTGCATATCAGTTACCATCTTATCCACTTCTGCTTGTTTAACCAATGGTAATCTTCTTGGCGCTTGTCGAATAGGTGTTGATGTTCCTGTGTCGATCCGGTGTTTAACCATATTTGTTCTGCCATTATCTTCCGGTGCCCCACAGAAAATGGACATATACTTTTGGAGCAACTCCTTTGTTGCTTGTTTTTCTTTCGGTGTTAATTGTTCCGTCCATTTCTGTGTTAGTTCCTCCGTTATTTCCCGTTGTCGTTGGTCCTTGGCCTTAACACACGGATTCGCCTCCTCGCATTTTATAATCGTGGATACTTCCTCACCTCGGCCGATGATAGTTCCCTATTTGATTGTTTTTGTTACACCCGATAAATAAAGAGCCCGTATCGGAACTCTAAAGTCACAATCCGGTTTAACCAAAGCTTTTCCAATGATAATTTCTTTGGTTTGTATCTCTTCACTGTTGGCTTCCACAACCCACAACCCTTGTGTTTCAGGACCTCCATCCAATTTCCCCCAAACAACCGTTTCCGAGTGTGGTTGTCGCTTCGTCCAATGATCCAATTTTATCCTCTTTACGACTGGCTCCTTCCCGTTGTTCTGTTGCAAAGGCAGTTCGCCATTACCGTAGCTCAATGTTCCTCGTCCGACATCCAATACGAATCCATTTCGTTTCATGAAGTCCAATACCAGGTTGACCTCATCCACAATATCCGCAACCCGAACTTCATGTCGAAAACTGTTGTTCCCGATTCGTATTGTAACCTCCTTCTTTCCTTTGATAGCCGCACTGTCGCCTGTCGCCGGTTGTAACTTGAATCCTTCCATTCTCCGAACTCCATCCGTGATAAAATCCGGCCGCACAATCGTTCTCGTTGCTCCGGTGTCCAACGTTATCATACTGGATCGTCCCTCTACTTCACCTTTCACCATCAAGCTATCACCACCTTTTGCCAATCTGGAAATGGGGATGAAGGTTACGGAGCATTTGGTTTTGCTCCTCAAAGCTGACTCTTACTCGTTTAACGCCTTTGTTGTTGTTTGGCGTTCCTCCTCGGCTGGTATTCTTCGTTCCTCCGGTGGCCTTCGGTACACCGGCGATGGTGTTCTCGCCCGTTTGCGCCTTATCTCCCAGCATTCCCTTGAGATGTGTCCTATTTTGTCACAAACCCAACATCTGATTTTACTAGTTCCATCCCGGAATCTCGTTGTCCGCCAGTTATCTGCTGGTTTGGTGTTATTGCCCTGTTTGTGACTGATTGCTGGTTCCACTTCCACACGACGTACCTTGACTGCTGGTTTGATGATGTTGTTAGTAGTCTCGTTGGTAAGTGCACACGCGATGGTTTCCTCATTGGCAACACTTCGAAATTCAAAATTTAACTGTCTCGTAACTCAAATGTCTACACCTATTTATACGACGTAAATACTTGTAGAACATTCCATTATTTTTCATCTCTACACTTCGCGAATGTTATTCTCGTCGTATTCGGTTCGCTCCGCCTATTTCATTATTTGTTTTTATTTTGTTCGTATGTGTAAACATATGGTTACAGGGTAATCCCTACTGCTATAATTTTCTTCTTAATTATCACAGGTGACATCTGTGATTCGTGACAGTATGATAGTGGTTGGTCGATTGGAGAGCTACTATTGATAGTGTGACGAATCACAGATATCACCAGTGATAACTAAAAAGAGTTGTAAATTATAGCAGTTGGGGTTACCCTGTAACCAAATGTTTACACATACGAACAAAATAAAAATAAATAATAAAATAGGCGGAGCAAACAAAATATGACGAAACGAATATTCGCGAAGTGTAGAGAAACAAAATAATAGAATAGTAGTGATAAATATTGTGTAAAATAATAGTTAAAATAAATATTAGTGAATTATTTGTGAAATATTTGTGTAATTTTTGTAGGAAATAAATTTAATTGAAATTTAATCTTTACGAGTTTAATATTCACAACCCAGTGATCGAACCGGATAAATTATTTGAATAACCACTCGGCAGAATCGTAACAAAATATTCAATGTAATTGGCGAATTACATTTTATTTTTATAAATTTTTGGAATGTTTTTTTTTTTTTTTTTTAACAATTGCCATTGGCTTTATTCTTGAATCTTTCTTTTTACGAAACTAACAAGAAGTGTGAAATTCTTAAAAACTATAATTTTTTTAACTTAAGCCTTAACCAATGTTAATACTTAATATCAGTATGCATTAAATTATATTATTAATTAGTTTTAGTGTGTTAGCTCAACATGCGTGAAATGTGTAATTATTAGATTATATTTTTAGTTTATTAAATCTAAAGGATCTGTTCTGCGAAGCCGTTTGTATTTCGGTTGCCTTAGTAGCTCTCTAGCCAATTCATTAGGATGTGATTCCAGTTTCAGTTGATATTTTAGGATGCATGATTTTATTGTCTCTTTAACAGTTTTGATTCCTAGGTCTCTATGGATGTTTCTGTTTCGAATATACCATGGGGCATTTGTAATGCTACGAAGTATCTTTGCTTGCGTTCTTTGTACGATATCTATATTTGATGCACTAGTTGAGCCCCATAGTTGGATACCATATGTCCATATGGGGATTAGGATCGCTTTGTATAGTAGAACCTTGCATTCTAGAGAGAGTTTCGATTTTCTTCCGATCATCCAATACATTTTCGAAAATTTTATTTTTAATTGATGACGTTTTGTTTCGATGTGCTTTTTCCATGTCAATCTTCTATCGAGATGAAGACCGAGATATTTTACGTTTGTTTGTTGAGGAATTGTGATATTGTTTAATTTTACTGCCGGACATGTACGTTTATTCAGTGTGAATGTTACATGTGTTGATTTACATTCATTCATCCTTATTCGCCAAGTTTTTAACCATTCTTCTACTTTGTGCAGATGTTCTTGTAATTCTCTCGATGCTGTTTGAGGATTTTTGTGTGAAAACAATATGGCTGTGTCATCAGCAAAAGTTGAAGTTATAATTTTTTCAGTTATTGGTAAGTCAGCTGTGAATAACAAGTATAGCACAGGTCCCAATACACTACCTTGCGGTACTCCTGCCTTTATCTCGGTTAAATCAGTAGTAGCCGTATTTTGTTTCATCTGGAACATCCTTTGGGCTAAGTAGTTTTGAAGAATTGCATGAAATTGTCTAGGCAGGAGAGTTTTAATTTTGTAATTTAATCCTTCGTGCCATACTTTGTCGAAAGCTTGCGCAATATCCAAGAAAACTGCCGAGCAATATTTCTTTTCTTCTAAGGAAAGCTTAATTGTATTTACAATTCTGTGCACCTGTTCTATTGTGCCGTGCTGCTCTCTAAATCCAAATTGGTGATCTGGTATAATGCGACCCTCAGATAATATAGGTATTAGTTCTTGTAGTAACATCTTTTCAAAAAGCTTCGAAATTGTCGGGAGTAGACTTATTGGCCTGTACGACGAGACTAAGGTTTCGTTTTTACCTGGCTTTGGAATCATGATAATTTGAGATATTTTCCATTTTTGGGGAAAGTATCCACATCTCATAATCGCGTTAAAAATATATGTTATGTATTTTATACATCTATCTGGTAATTCTTTTATCATTTTTCCAGTTATTAGATCATGGCCTGGCGCTTTCTTAGGATTTATGCAGGTTTTGATAACCGTTTTAACGCATTTCCATTTAAATTTTAATGGATTTGGGTTCGACTCGTCCCTCGTAAGCTGTGGTAGTCCGCAGTCATTATTTTGTTCGTTTGGGGTGAGCACTTTTTGTAGATGGTTAGAGAAAGCGATAGCCTTTTCTAAGTCACTTCTGGCCCAGTGACCATCTGGTTTCCTTATCGGTGGGTTTGATAGCTCTGGCCTTTTTAAATTTCTTGCTGCCTTCCACAGTGAGTAATCTGTTTTTTTCTGTTGCTGTGAGCTCACTAAGGTAATCCTGTATTCCTACATTTTTTTCTTCCCGTATTGCTTCTCTCAGAGTTTTAATAGCTCTATTTAATTTCCATTTATGCAAAGGAGATTGGTGAAGCTGCCATAGCCGCCGTATTGCCCGCTTCTCTGCCAATAACTTTTGAATGTTACTTGTAAGCTTATTACTTTTTTCTGAATTGTTGATCTCCGGAGTAGCTTTTTTTGCAGCCATTTCCATTATTTGTCTTAAATTTTCTATCGCGGCATCAATATCTTCTGGTGAGCGAAGTGGGACATCCAGATGACAATTTACATCTACTATGTTTCTATAGAGAGCCCATTTCGTTAGTTTGTTAGTTAAACGTTGGGGTGGTGCAGTTTTTAATGCTTGGGTACTTAGTGTTACTATTATTGGTGAGTGATCTGATGATAAA
This sequence comes from Tipula lateralis, assembly GCA_963932295.1. Taxonomy (NCBI): domain Eukaryota; kingdom Metazoa; phylum Arthropoda; class Insecta; order Diptera; family Tipulidae; genus Tipula; species Tipula lateralis. Next base: position 83,961,171 of record OZ010736.1, on the reverse strand, counting down.
TCATAACAGTTAACGACTTGGGCATTGGTGCGTGCTATTCCTCGAGTTACACAGAAATCTATTAAATCAGGAATTTTCTTTCTATCTGTAGGCCAATATGTGGGATGTCCAGATGATAAATAATCTAGGTTTTTCTCGTTCATTGCTTCGTAGAGTTGCTTGCCCTTTGGTGACGTCAACCTCGAACCCCATTGCACATGTTTCGCGTTGTAATCACCCCCAGCTAGAAATTTCATTCCCAACTGATTAAAATAATCGATGAATTGCAGTTTTTTAATTGCGTGTTTCGGTGGGCAGTAGACAGCCGATATTACAAATTTCCCAGACCATTCTTCCAAGCAGATAGTTGTGGCTTGGATATGATCTTTAGCATATTTCTGAAGTTCGTAGTGTTTCAATCTTCTTTTTATTAGGACTGCAGTGCCGCCGTGTGCTTTTCCATCCGGATGTTTGGTGTCATAAACGGAATAGCCGGTAATATTAAAAAAATTTCGTTTTGTGAAGTGTGTTTCAGATATTAACATGATGTCTATATTTTGTTCGATAAGAAAGGTTTGTACCTCAGCTGTATGTTGCGAAAGCCCGTTCGCATTCCAAATAGCTATTTTTAGAACTGTCATTTTTGATTTTTGACTATAATTTGCATAAGCGTATTCATATTTTGCATCATCATGCTCATTTGTTTTTCCATCATCATCATGAAACTTTGGATGGTCTCGGTTAATTTATTTACCATGTTATGAATATTTAGGTCCTCTTCATTAAAATGCACTTTGGGTTTGGGTTTGTTACCTTTAACTATGTTTGCATAAGAAACACCTGGCTGTGCAAAACTGCTGTCAAACGCCTCCAAGTTATCATTTTGTGTGTTTGCACTTGTTGTTTTGGTGACTATTGTGTTTTTTGGTAACATGGCCCTCTGATTAAATTGCATATTGAGCAATCGTTGCTCAGCTCTCATTCTAGGGTTTATTTTTCGTTTTAAGTCCAGATACACTGCACAACCCCTGTAATTTGCAGTATGGTTTTCACCGCAGTTACTACAACGTTTCACAGATGGGTCATTACGCGATTTGTCACACTGCTTGGAGTCGTGAAGTTCGCCACAAATAACACAAACTTCATTTAAGGAGCAGTATGTTTTCGTGTGTCCATATTCTTGGCACCTTATGCATTGAACTGGCCCAATCCTCTTCTTAGGTTCTTCAATGACTATTTTGCGATGTAGCAAATATTTCAGGTTGTAAATCTTGTGAACTCCTTTTGATTTTTCTTCTTCTGGCTCTAGTTCCAAACGGAACATTGGTTGAGGTATCTTTTCTCGGTTTACTATATTACCAATTGATTTAACATGGAAACCTTCCGCAGCAAGTGCAGCTTGAATATCGCTAACATCTACACAGCTTTCAATCCCTTTTAACACAACAGTCAGCCCTTTTTGACTTTTTAGTTGGTATGTGTAATATTTTTTACCAACATCGTCAAGATGTTTAGCTACGGCTCTAAAGCCATCGATTTCGAGTGTTTGGATCTTTGTTTCATGTATATTACCTCTTTTGAGCGGAGCAATATAAAATTTAGAATCTGATAATGTTGAGATTTTATTAACCAGTTCATTATTAGGTGCTTCCCTTAAATAAATTGGAGGCGGTTTCACAGTTTTAGATTTCGGCGCTGTATTGTGGTCAACGATCTCTAAACTAGAGAAACGGTTGCCAAGAGGTATTTGGTTAACACCTAGTTCAGTCCGTGTCACTTTGCTCCTACCAGCAAATTGGGCAGATCTCGGACTACGTTTTCTTTTAGATTGAACAGTGATATACCTATCCAAACCGGTTTGCACTAATTTAATTTGACACTGGCCACGGTCACTAGAGTTCGTCGCACTGTGTTCATTACTAATGTTTTCGTTTAGCATTGCTAAATTTGCTGATGAATTAATTTTTTCTTCGCTGTTTTGATTTTTATTTTTAAACGGCGGTATAGTTAATTCGTTCGACGAAGCAGTTTTAATCACTGGCATGAATGTTTTCTTTGGGCTGTGTTGAACTTTACCCACTTGGTTTACACTTGCACTTGCAATATTTACATTTTCTACATGAAACTGGTTCAAGTTTGTTGTAGATTGTGTTCGTCGTTCGATTTTCGAAGAAGTCTTTTTTGGGGAAAAAAGGCCCAACATGTTTACATTATCACTTATTAAATATTTAAATTACAATTTTTTATATTAGTTTTTTGCACCGTGTGTATTTAATTGTAAAGTCATTCACACAATTGAAAAAAAAATATAACAACATAAAAAGCACTAACTTTGCACTTTTCGTTTATTTTATTTTACGTCTGAACCTCACGACAGTAGAATTAAAACTGAAATTTTTGGAATGTGTTTGTGTTGTATATAAATATATAGATGATTATTTGATTGTTGAAAACGCAAATTTACACACGACTGTCTACATTTAAATATCCTAGGTATTCATATTATGTATATAATTTTTCGTTTCGTTCATCAAAATTCTGTTTCCTATGTTTATTAGAGAATTTTTGGTTTATTTTGATTTTATATTTTATGCAGGTGTTATATACACAGGCGATCCTTGACTTACGTCGTAGATCCGTTCCTGAAAAATGAACGTTACTTAAAACGACGTAAGTCGAAAGAGTATTCAAATATATAATAAAAAAATATGTTGGTTCTGTATAAATTACTAGGTTAATAAATTTTCTACGTCAGACAAATCAACATCTATATCTATGAAACCAATTTTTTTGGCCATATTGACGATTTGAGTTTGAACTTCAGCTACATCTTCAATAGAACTGGTGGACTGATTCGACCACAGCTTTTTCCACGATCCAGACATAGTAGTACCGCTGACATCATCCCAAGATTTGTTAATATTGAAAACTACATGTAATTTCGTGTAGTTTTTCAATTAATCTTTACAGTGACCTCGTTTTCTTCGGATCTTCGGTCAATTTCAATAAACATTTCAAATCATTAAAGAGACCCAAGCCTTTCTATAACTTCTTTAAACAACCAGTAAACTTGTTTTGGTGATACCCATTAAAGGTCTCGGGTTCTCCGAATAGTTAATCAGCAAAGGATTTAACTTGAAGTCGCCGAAGGCATTACCCCCAAGAAGAAGCATCAAACGGTCTTTTGCTGCTTTAAAGCCGGAAGCATTTTATTTTACGTCTGAACCTCACGACAGTAGAATTAAAACTGAAATTTTTGGAATGTGTTTGTGTTGTATATAAATATATAGATGATTATTTGATTGTTGAAAACGCAAATTTACACACGACTGTCTACATTTAAATATCCTAGGTATTCATATTATGTATATAATTTTTCGTTTCGTTCATCAAAATTCTGTTTCCTATGTTTATTAGAGAATTTTTGGTTTATTTTGATTTTATATTTTATGCAGGTGTTATATACACAGGCGATCCTTGACTTACGTCGTAGATCCGTTCCTGAAAAATGAACGTTACTTAAAACGACGTAAGTCGAAAGAGTATTCAAATATATAATAAAAAAATATGTTGGTTCTGTATAAATTACTAGGTTAATAAATTTTCTACGTCAGACAAATCAACATCTATATCTATGAAACCAATTTTTTTGGCCATATTGACGATTTGAGTTTGAACTTCAGCTACATCTTCAATAGAACTGGTGGACTGATTCGACCACAGCTTTTTCCACGATCCAGACATAGTAGTACCGCTGACATCATCCCAAGATTTGTTAATATTGAAAACTACATGTAATTTCGTGTAGTTTTTCAATTAATCTTTACAGTGACCTCGTTTTCTTCGGATCTTCGGTCAATTTCAATAAACATTTCAAATCATTAAAGAGACCCAAGCCTTTCTATAACTTCTTTAAACAACCAGTAAACTTGTTTTGGTGATACCCATTAAAGGTCTCGGGTTCTCCGAATAGTTAATCAGCAAAGGATTTAACTTGAAGTCGCCGAAGGCATTACCCCCAAGAAGAAGCATCAAACGGTCTTTTGCTGCTTTAAAGCCGGAAGCATGTTTTTCTGCTGTGGCCAAATATGTTCGCGAGGGCGTTATTTTCAAGTATTAAGAAGCTGTTTCGTCGTTAAATAGTTGATGGCTTAAATGCCCATCTGCAACGATGTTTTAATTGTTTGCAGAATGGCGTTAGCTGCAGCTGTGTTTGCGCTAACTAACTCACATGAAATTTAAATATGAATTCGTTCCGATTTTTAAAATTTTGGAACCAACCCCGACTATATTGGAAAGTTTTTGTTTCTTCGTTACTTAGTTCGGAAAGAGTCACGCAATTACTCTTAGCTTTGGTTTGGATGATCGACGTACTAAATGTAATATTTTGTTTTGGATTGCGTCTTTGATCCAATCAATCAACAATAATTCCATTGTCTCGATTCTAAAATTAGCAAAAATTTTCGCACTTTTTGAGGTTCCTGCTTTAGAATGATTTAGGTTTCCGCTTTAGCGAATATTTTTTTCTTGCGTAAAAATTGTTCTTTCAGTCTGTTGTTGGTGGGATATTTAAATTTCTGGAAATTTGTTTTCTGTATTCCAATTCGAAAGGGTGCGTGTGTGTGACACATTGTTAATAAGGAAGGTGTACACATCCTCAGGGATTTTGTAGGACAGGCTGGATTCGAGGCTGGATTTTATTGGGACGGGCATGAGGGTTGATCTAGTTGCGGTGGTGATTGAGTTCCTCTATTGGCATGTGGGGTTTTGGACGCGAGTGGGATTTCTTACGATTGGGTTCTCGTGTTAGAGTTTGTTTACTACTAATAGATGTATGTTTGGTGGAATGTTGAGTTTGGATCGTGTTTGGTTTGCTTGAATGGGGTTCGCTCCGAGAGGTGTCGATTTCCTCCACTTTTGGGGTGCTTCTGCTCCATACTTTCTGCATGTATGTGGCACCCCTGCCTGCTTTATTGCCTGTATGTCGTGCATACGTGCCTGTGGGTTATCCATGCGTAATGTCAATTTATTAAGTTTCGTATTTGGATTTAATGGTGCTTTTTGAAGACAATATCAATTTTTTTTTATTTATGAACGATGAGGTCGGGGCGGATCTACTACATTTGTAGTAAAGTGACATACCTGATCACGACCATAATACGAGCATTGCATTACAATTACATTGTATTGCAGTAATATAAAAATTATAATAATAATTTATGGAAAAGATTTGGTTTTAATTTTTATGTAACTGTAAATATGATTATAGTTGGAGGAAAATTTATTTTATTTAAAAAATATGTTGCATAATTTTGGAATGTAAAACGTTTTCAGAGATTTGCTTTGATTTTTTGATAAACATATTCTAATATTATGGTATCATTAGCCACAAATTAAGTAACTATACAGATGGGGACCTACGGGTGGAATTCGTTTTTTATAATGTTTTGCGAGGTAACCCTCATAAAGCAAAAACGCAAAGCTAAAAGCTTACTCGGATTAATATCGTAAAATATCGTCGTAGAATATGTACACAATGTGGGTTCACTCGCAAATCGTTATGAAAGATGGAGTTTACTCGTGGGTTTCAGTCTGTATAGTTATTTAATTTGTCATCAGCGTAATGGTTGACGGGTATAATCTAGCAGACGATATTAATTTAATCTATTGTTACAGATTCAGGAACCTTAAGTTAATAAATTAAGAGTTTTGTATTTTAGTTTAGTGTGCGGACTGGAGTTTAAATAAATAAAAAAAATTAATAATAATTAAGTTACAGATTCTGTAACACTCCATTTTGATAGACTGTTATCAGAATGTCCATAAAGAGATTTCGGGCGGTCAGTTGACTCCAGCTAGACTCAGGGCATATCGTGGGATTTCCGAAATATTTATAGACCTGTATTAGACCGCATTTACTATATGAGACTATTCATAAAAATCCATACAAAAAGAAATAAACAAAATTCACCAATCCACTAGCAGATTACTCTTTAGATCCACATTCTAGATCATTCTTTCTATCACTCTACGGGAAGTTCATTTCACCAAAACTAAAACTAAACATGGTGATTTCAAATTTAACATATTCATTTAATTAATGAAATTTATTACTGTAGGCGATTTTCAATCGATCAATAAATTGTTACAGAAGTTAAATTTTTGAAACTTAAAATTAAACTTAACTAAAATGTATTTTGTCTTTACTAAATTTCCCAACACCAAAAATGCTAATTCTAACTTATGACTATTTAGAAAAATTGATTAATTATAATACAAAAAATTAACAACACCATTATTTACATGTCCGATATATTCAATTTGTGTTCAAGTATTTTCTTGTCTACCAAATGCACGGGATATTTGTCGAAGAAAAACAACCGTATTTTTTTCTACGGAGTAAAGCTTTATGATGAGGATGACGTTGCGTAATACGATGATGTGTTGTAATACGCTTTATTTGATGCTTTTTTATTTTTGACGAATAAATTATGATTTGGTGCAGTTATTATTAATTTAATTATAGTTTGTAGTAAGTTTTATTGGATATAGTTATAGATATATATGTTTTAATATTAAATTATGAATATTATTATTTTTCTTTTTATTATGTATATGTATTTTAAGAAAATTAGTTTCAATAAGATTTTATTGAAGAGTTTTGTAGCACTATACAATGTTTTTGTTTTTGTTTATCTTAACTTGATAATTTAGATAATTTTTATCTATAAACTTAAGCACATTTTTTTCCAACCTTATCAAGGTCGAATAGTTTTAACAGTTTTTTATTTTATCAAATTTATTAACTTATGCATCTATTAGAGCAATTTATTAATTATATTACTTTAACTTAACCAAACTTCAATATTCTTTTATTAACTATTGTTATTATTATTATTAACTATATTGTACATCAAAATTAAAACTAATTTTGTTAACAAAAAAAAAAATTACAAATTTCTTAATTATTTTTATATATATAACTTCTATTCTCTTTCTTCTCGATCAAAAATCCAACTGACCTCAAACATAGCATCCTAAATAAAGAAGCCGCAATGATTGACCCTTTAAATTTATCGAGCTTTTTTATGGGGTCTAGATTTTCATACACTCCATAAGAACTAATGTAAAATTGAAGATTTTTGGCTCAATTTTAATGAATGAAAAATACTGAAAACAAAAATCATTTTTATATCAAAATTTAAATCAAACATTTTCATATAACATATATGGAAATCAAATGAAAATACGAATTATTTTAATAGTTATGATAAAAATAAAAACGGTTTGATTTATTCAATTTTTATACATGTATATGTTATAATTGGTTATAAACGCCGTATAAAAATATATAAAACGAGATCAATGACGTATGAACTACGAAAAAGAAACATATACTTCAAATATTGAATAAGAGATGGCACTTTATAACTTTAATAATATAAATCGTATTTATTGATATTTTAAAGCATATTGTTAATGCGATAATACGAAGTGCACAATTAAAATATCCATACATGTTAATGAAAGTGAATACTTCAAAAATTATTTAAATTTTTTTGATTTCCATTCAATTGTTATACTCGATACAAGATGGCATTATAAAAGACAGCAGTTGTTAAACTCGCTTCAAGATGGCATCATAAAAGTCGTTACGATTTTCGACAGTGTGATTTTTTAAAATAATTTTAAGTATTTGAATTGTTTTTTTTAATAAAATACATTTATTTAGACACAAACAGCATTTAACAACAAAACGGTAACTCTTTAGCTTCGTCCACAAATTAGTATTCAATGGTTTCAATTTTGTTTCATTAAATGAATTATCATGACTATGAGGACGATTCACCTCAGTTGGATATGAAGCATTCATGTATGGTTTTCTTCAACATATACATTTATTTATTGTGTTGTCTAAATTCTGTTTTAAGACATTGTCATGAGCACATTTAAACGTCAGTTGAATATGAATTATTTTATGTGATTTCGTTAAACAGATGCAGCTATTGGAATTCTGTTTACAGCTATTGCCATGTGCACATGTATACGTATGACAGATTTTTTGGCCGAAAAAGTAATAAGAAAACAGTGGATTTTAAAACTTATTTTTATTCCAAAACATATATGAAGAAATCATTTGCACGAGAATAAAAATTCTTCAGAGATCTTCCATGTTTATATAGAAATAATAACTTCACATTGGCTGAAATTAAAATAATTGTTCAAGTCCCACCTCCAAGCCCATCAAAAGACATCTACGAAAGAACATTTACATTGGTGATCAAACAGAAATTCAAACACAGCATTTTTGGCCGAAAAACGAAATTTCCATTACACCGTATATTGAATTTAACAGTGGAAATTCAAAACATATAACTTCCTCGACATATTACATACAAACTAATAAATGATTTTAAACAGTCGGTATCGTATCATGTCTCATCGACTCAAATGCGACCCAAATATTAATTATTTATTATTGGAATTCGTCTAGACAATGACGAACTATCGAAGAACTATCATTTTGTGTGGTTGTATTATATTTTGTGACAAGAACATTATTCTCTCACGATGTCGAAATCTTAAGTTACGGCAGTTGCACAGATGCACAAAACACATTTTTAAAACTTCAATAATCGCCCGTCGAGTCATACTAACTAAAAATTGATAATAACATCAATATTATTGGCTAGTTTCATGTCCTTTTTCGAGAACTTCTAATGGAAGTGGTATGTCGTATTACTTTTCAATGTTTCCAACGTTCACTACTGCCCTAAGTCTAACGTCAACGACTTACATCGAGAAGATGAATAAATTCTTCACATAATTGTAAACTAGAAACTTGTATAACCGACAACGGGACTAAATTCAAGAGTCAATATTTTAGTAATTTATATCGTTGCCAAGGAGAACGAATATTAGCATTGTCTTACCACAGTATATCGCATGGGTAAGCTGAACGATTTGGTGAAACACTAAAAGAGAACAAAAACGATAAATATGTTGGGAACAAACAAGTAAATTCTAATCTAATTCCATGAATTAGTACAAATACAAAACCAAAACACCAACAAACTAAATCACCGCAGCAGAATTATTTTAGACCCATCAATCCACACGGAACTAAAAATAGTTTGATTTTATTTGGAATTAAACACAGTGGACGGTGATCTACATCAATGTTTGTAGATAACGAAGACGATCACGATCTTCAAGAGTAGTGATATTTCCACAATAATTCTAAAACCCAAAGATATAGTTGCACAAATCACATTCACATTTATCCACAGGCCAACAATATTAATTATTAATTATAATATATATGTTTTATTATAAGAAATAATTTATTATTGTCTACGGACGGGTATAACCTATAAACATTTTGTGAACAATTTTTGACAGCAAAAACAAAAACAAAAATAAAAAATATTTTTTTACTTTTTCTTTGCTGTACGCTGTTCAATTTTTTAGTAATAAATATGAACTGTAGAGCGATTTTCTTATTTTTTAATGACGTCACAACTTATTGATGTGTTAGTAAATATGGGGTATAAACTTTTTAAGTTCAATTTCAATGATTGCGGCTTCTTTATTTAGGATGCTATGCCTCAAATCACCTCGTTTTTGTTTTTAGCTTCACTTCTTCCCCTTCTTTTTCTGATACTCCCGTTTAAAAAAAAATCATAATCTGGATTGATACTACATACTATCTCAAATATACTTACAGCAAAAATAATTAAGTACAATAGGGAGCATTGATAACTTGCAACAGAAAACTTTTAAATCGTTCGTAGAGTAAATATTAAATTTTGACGATGTTGACGTCACAATTCCTATCTAGTAAATTTATTTTTAGAATTTTGTGTAAATGATTTAATTTTAATGCGTTATAGCTAAGTTGGAGGTTATAGCTAACTTACTCAATTATTTATTTCTATAAATAATTTACCCTATACACGAATTGATAGTTTATTAAGTCGTCATAATGTATGTATATGAAATGCTGTCGGGTCAAAAAATTAATAAATATTGCACCTCGCGTTAAATGGTGGTGGATCTGGAAATATAGGGTTGCAACTTTATATGCAGCATATGATGAGAAGACCCCGGGATAATTAAGGTAAATACTCCAGTTTCAACTGTTGAGGTAACACAAATACATATGATGCAATTAGAAATGTCCTTCCTATCCCAATAAAAATAATAGCCAATGTTAATGTGAAAATGATATAGATTTTACTAACAAATTATATTATTGTACTAATTATGTAACAGGAAAATGGTTCAAGATTGTCGCCCTAGTCTATTTTGATTCTCTGATGAGCATGTTGCAGACTTATGTTAACATTATCGTAATGGATGGCTTAAACTATCATACCAAATTAATTAAATTGTTTCAGATACCTGAGCCATAAGTTAAAAAAAATTCTATCAGAGTTCTGTACTTATGTTCTAATTAGGTTAGTTGTGCGGATGGGAGTTCAAATAAATAATAAAATTAATAAATAAATTTATTTTAGGATTTTAATTTTAATTTAGTTTTAATTTTATTCAAAATACAGCAGAACAGATTAGTGTTGCATACTGAAGAATGCTGATTGGCGATTGCAGACTAGTAGATTAGAATGGTGATTGTCTGCTAATAGTAGTTTAGTCCCGACTGTCATGGTGTCTGTAACCGGGTCACTCTTTCCTAACTAACATACCGTCCTATCCTTACCTATCGTTTTATGTAAACGGCTGTAGGAATAGGCCCGGCTTTATCCGGTGGTCCTACATTTCTATTAATCAATCAATCTGGCAGTCTTAAATTGTTGCCGAAAAGTATTGTCGCTGGTATAACTCCTGTTGTGTTATGCACCGCAGATCGATAGGCCATTAAGAACAATGGAATACCTTGATTCCAATTCCGCTGGTTTTTATCCACGGTTTTGTCTATAAACTCCTCCAATGTGGCATTGAAACGCTCCACCATGCCATTAGACTGTGGGTGGAAAGGTGTTGTCTTCGTTTCCGCCCTTGGTCGGAATGCAGTTCCATTGGTACCCCATAACGGTTTATTCAATTGTATACCACTGCATTGGCGATTGTGGTTGTTTCCTGATTTGGAATCGGGTATACCTCTGGCCACTTACTGAAGTAGTCCATTACTACCAATACATATTTGTTGCCACTTTCGCTGGTTGGGAATGGTCCTGCAACATCTATGGCAATCCTCTCAAATGGTGCTCCCACAGTATATTGTTGCATCGAACCACAGCTATTCTTTGCCGGCCCTTTCACTGCCATACATTGGTCACACATTTGACACCATTCAGCCACTGCCTGTCTACATGCTGTCCAGTAGAACCTTTCACGTACCTGGGCTATCGTTTTGTTGATTTCTATGTGACCTTCTCTTGTTCCTCCATGGTATTCCTCCAAAATTTCTGCCGTCCTGATCTTCGGTACCACCATTAGCGATTGCTTTGTTTTATCATCGGAGCTCTCCCATGTTCGCTTTAAGCAGCCGTCTTCTATCCGTTAAACTATCCCATTGGGCCCAGTAAGCCTTGATAGTTGGGCCTTTATCCGCAATATCGCTCTATGTAGGACGATGTTCTTCCTCCATAAATTTGGTAATGACTGCCAAATCTGGATCCTCCCGTTCCTTTTTGGAGATAACATCCTTGGTCCATTCATTAGCCGGCAACACTTTCATTAGTCTGATATCGACGATGTTTTCCTTGCTTTCTACCGGACCGCGTTGTTTACAATCCACTCTACATGGCCGTCTTGACAATGCATCCGCATTTACATGAGCGCTTCCTTTCCGATGTTGGATTTCGTAAACAAAACTCCCCAATCGCTCAATTCACCGTGCTACTTGTCCTTCGGGATTTTTTTTAATTGAAGTAGCCATGTCAAGGCGTCATGATCCGTTCTTAATAGAAAAGATTGGCCATAGAGGTATTTCCGGAAATGTTCTACACATTTCACTATGGCCAACAATTCTCTTCTTGTTACACAGTAGTTCCGTTCTGGCTTCGATAAGATCTTTGAATAATATGCGATGACACGTTCCTGTCCATCGGTTTCTTGTGACAACACTCCTCCCAAGCCATAATTGCTTGCATCCGTATCCAAAATAAAACTTTTATTCGGAACCGGATACGAAAGCAATGGTGCTGTACATAATCACTGCTTCAGTTCATTGAACGCTTCTTCGTGTTCATCACTCCATTGGAACGGCTTGTTCTTCTGTGTCAGCTCGTGTAAACTTCTTTCGATGTTGGCAAATCCTGGGACAAATCGTCGATAATATGTGCATAGTCCGATGAAACTCCTTAGTTCATGTAAATTCTGCGGTCTTGACCAATCCTTTACGGCGGAGATCTTGTCTTCATCTGTATGAATGCCACTTGTTGTTATTTTCTGTCCCAAATATTTGACTTCATCCCGGAACAATACACATTTCTTCGGACTTAACTTCAATCCAGCTGATTGGATTCTTTCGAATACTTCCTCAAAATTTCGTAGATGCTCGTTGAAGTCCTTTCCCATAACGATGATGTCGTCCAAATATACCAGGCATTTTTTCCAGTGTAGTCCTTTTAGTACGCGTTCCATTAGCCGTTCGAAAGTCGCAGGGCCATTACAAAGCCCAAATAGCATGACATTGAATTGCCATAATCCATTGCCCACACCGAACACTGAACCTTCACTTGCCAATAACCGCTCTGCAAATCCAATGTTGAAAACATCCGTGCCCCTGCCAATGTATCCAGTGTGTCGTCGATTCTTGCTAACGGGTAACTATTCTTTTTGGTAACTGTGTTGAGCTTCCGATAATCCACGCAGAATATCATGCTTCCATCCTTCTTTTCCACCAATACTACTGGTGAACTCCATGGACTCGTTGACTGCTCAATTACTACCGATGTTTGCATATCAGTTATCATCTACATAGTACGATGAGCATTCAATACGAGCAGACGTATTTCTCGAACACTATAGTTAAATAATTATAATTAAAAGTGTAAAGTCGTCATTCTGACTCAAATTTCACAAGAATTTCATTTAATTAAAAAATGCAGTGTTTTAGTTTTAAAAAAAAATTGCAGTGCTAATCAAAACCTTAATTGTTGTGTGCATATCATTTTAAAAGTGTAGTGGCGTACATTATAAAGTGATAATGACATAAATTTTGGGTGGGTATGGAAAAAACGACAAATGAATGGCCCTTTGGTGGAAGAAGTAATGCACTTCTTAGAACACCACCAACAACTCCACCGCCGGAGATCACCACAATGCGATGTGAATTACTGAAGTCAACTACTGAAACCACCTCCAGTGCTCAAATAGATATTATAAACAACGCGGAGATAGTAAATAAATTTCACCAAATGGAAAAATTAATCGCGCAGCTGAGCAATGAAGTTGCCGTTCTAAAGAAAGAAAACATAATGCTAAAAGAAACAATAAATACAAATAACAACGCAGGAAACTCAACATTAGTGAGCAACCAAGTACTCGCCTCAGATCAAGCCGATTATCACACTGATGAAGACGAGCTTGAAAGAGAAACCAACTGGATACTACAGAAATCCAAGAGAGCATTTAAGAAACCAAGAAAAGAAACAAACTTAAGCAAGAGAAAAGCTGAATCGTCCCCAGAAATTGAGCCAATTCAAACCCATATCAAAAGCGCCAATGCAATTACTGCCCAAAAAGTGCGTGACCCAGAAAAAAAGAACAGGTTCCATCCCCGATCAACATTCTAGGCATTGCAAATCACGACAGTATTCAGAAACTGATGAAAGAAGTAGTAAGAAATGACTACAAACTAATAACACTAAGTAATAACATCTGGAAAATAAACACAACAGAGGCCGAAGACTACAAAGCTCTAGCTAACAAATTAAATGCTGATGGTCACCAGTGGTATACCTACGAAGATAAAAACGATCGATCAATTAAAGTAATGGCAAGAGGTCTCCATCCAACTTGTTCAAAAGATGAAATTATTGAGAAATTGCAAAACAAAGGTTTAAATATAATCGATGCAGTCAACATTATCAGAAAAGAGAGACGAGAAAACAGAGACGGGAATGCTGAAATAACGAGAAGAGGTCTCCTACTTTTCATGCTAACCTTCGACAACAAAGAACAAATAGAAAATATTTATAATATTAAGGCTATCCTCAACCTCAGGGTTAAAATAGAAACACTGAGAAAGGTCACTCTACTAATACCTCAATGTAAAAACTACCAAGATTATAATCATACACAAAAGTACTGTCACCGTGAACCAAGGTGTGTTAAATGTGCAGGAAAATATGCAGGAAACGAGTGCACAGTTCTCCGAAATACAGCACCGAACTACAGAGGGTATGAAGTTGCAGTAGAACTACAAAAAATGAGAGATAAATCACGCAAACCGGATACAATAAGAAATATACAACCTATAAAAAAAAACACGGAACCAAAACCGCCAATTCCTAACATGCAAAGAGAGCGAGTAATCGAAAACGTTACTTATGCACAGATAGTCCAGCAGACAGAGCAGAAACAGTCTAAAGTGGAGCTCGTTCTACAGGATATACTGAAAAACATAGAGAACATCAACGAAAGACTTACTACGCAGGAACGAAGTCTGCAAAAAACACTAGAAGAAATGAAATCACAAACTAATTTTAATAAAAGAGTAGACGGAACCCTTGATCGAGTGATTGACAATATATATTATATAAAATCAAATTATAAACAAAAGAAATGAATAAAACATTACGCATTGTAACCTGGAATGCAAATGGGCTATTGCACCACATACAGGAACTAGATATATTCTTAAACATGCATAATATAGATATATGTCTTATATCAGAAACCCACTTCACCAAAACTTCGTTCTGTAAAATAAAAGGATATAACTGCTACCATGCATTACATCCAGAGAACAAAGCTAGAGGTGGATCAGCTATCCTCATAAAAGATCATATAAAACATAACGAAGAACTTAAAGTCGAAAAGTTCTCCATGCAAGTCACAACAATCAAAATACAATTAAACAATACAAAAACCTGCAGTATCTCAGCAATATATTGCCCCCCAAGATACAATCTCAAACAAATAGAGTATACTGATCTATTTAAAACACTAGGAAGTGTCTTTTTAATTGGAGGTGATTATAACGCAAAAAATACCTATTGGGGATCACGGCTATCGACTGTTAAAGGAAAAGAACTGTTTGCAGCAGGCAAACTGCTAAAATGCGAGTTTCACTCAGGCAGTGCACCAACTTATTCGCCTACGGATATCAGCAAGACTCCAGATCTTATAGACTTCTTTATTAGAAGAGGGATTTCAGATAATTATATCCATATAGAGAACAGTGAAAGTCTTTCATTAGATCATTCACCAGTTATTATGATACTTAGCCAAACAATCATTATGAAAGAGAGTAATGCGAAATTAACAAACTACAAAACTAATTGGGATTTCTTCCAAACACAGCTAACAAAATGAATAAGTCTACAGAACCCAATACAGGGACCAGTCCAAATAGAAGACGAGCTAGATAAGCTCATCCATGATATCCAAAGTGCTGCGTGGGAAAGTACTCCAAATTATAGTCAGGAAATGACACGCAAAGTTAACTATCCAGAAGAAGTAAGAGAACTTCTTAAAAATAAAAGAAAAGCACGAAAGAATTGGCAAAAATATCGAAATCCGGAAAATAAGAAGGCATTTAACCATTTGTGTAACAAATTAAAAGACATTAAAAATGAATCAGTTAATAAATATCTAACCACTCTAACTGGGCAAAAAGGTACTGATTATTCATTATGGAAAGCAACTAAAAACCTTAAAAGGCCCAAACTCCAGGTTCCTCCAATTAAAAATAAAGAAAATGGGCTAGAAATGCTAAACAAAAAGCAGATTTGTTTGCCAATCACCTTGAAGAAACATTCCAGCCTTATCCCAAACAAACAGAAGAGGAAAATATTACTTCAATATATAAACAGGATGAAATAAAAATTACACCTGTAACATTGAAAGAAATTAATTGGGAAATCAAGAATAATCTGAATGCGCATAAGGCTCCAGGGTATGATCTTATAACGGGTCAGATAGTAATAGCGTTACCAGAGAAAGCATTGAGGAAACTAGTGCATATAATTAATGCAGCATTTCGACTAAGATATGTACCAAGACAATGGAAAGTTGTAGAAGTAATTATGATACTTAAGCCGAACAAACCTCCGAATGATAAAGTTTCATATAGGCCAATTTCTTTGCTACCAACATTATCGAAACTATTTGAGAAGGTTCTTCTTAAAAGATTAAAACCAATTATCGAAGAAAGGAATCTCATCCCCACACATCAGTTTGGATTTAGGGAAAAACATTCTACGATAGAACAAGTACATCGAATTACTGATGTAATCGAGAAATCACTTGAAAACAAACAAATATGCTCAACCGTATTCCTTGATGTAGCGCAAGCTTTCGACAAAGTATGGCACCAGGGGCTAGAATTCAAGCTTCACCGAGATCTTCCGGAGCAATTTTTTCAAATTTTAAAATCATACATATCAGAGAGGCACTTCCGAGTAAGATATGAGAATTAATACTCTCAATTAAAAAAAATAATAACAGGAGTACCACAAGGGAGTGTTCTTGGACCAATTCCTTATCTCCTATATACAAGAGATATACCAATTACTGAAGCAACATTGGCCACTTTCGCCGATGACACGGCAATACTTGCAACAGCAAATAACATCAATGACTCCACTAGTAAATTACAGAGGGCTACTAACCTGATATGTAATTGGACAAAGAAATGGCGAATTAAATTAAATGAAGCAAAATCAATCCAAGTGAATTTTACAAATCTAAAAGTTAATCATATACCAATTATGATAAACTCGATAGCAGTACCGCATGCAAACACTGCTTAATATCTCGACATGACTTTAGATGCTAAACTTAGATGGAAGGAACAAATAAAAAAGAAAAGAGATGAACTAAACATAAAATTCAAAAAAATGTATTGGCTTTTAGGGAGACAATCTGAACTAGCGATCCACAACAAACTTCTGTTATACAAACAAATTCTAAAACCTGTATGGACATATGGTAGCCAATTCTGGGGTTGTGGTTCATTCGAAACGACAACCTCCATCGAGATCTAAAGATCGAGCTTGTCGTGGATGAGATTAATTATCATGCAACAAAACATCTACAACGTCTGCACCAGCATGAAAATCTGGACATGCGCTGTATACTGACTACCACTCCAACAAGAAGACTGCAAAGAACCAAACCGCTGGACTTATCGCGACCGGGAGGTCAGTAGACCTATACTGTGGTGAAAAATCTGAGGAGTTAAACGAAACTTGGGATAATCATGTGATTACTCCGACAAATTAAAACGTATTATGCAATGTAAATTACTAAATGGGTACAAGACTCAGTCGTAATATAAAATAAAATAAAAAAATAAAATAAAAAAATAAAAATAAAAAAAAAAGTTATCATCTTATCCACCTCCGCTTGCTTAGCCAATGGTAACCTTCTTGGCGCTTGTCGAATAGGTGTTGATGTTCTTGTGTCGATCCGGTGTTTAACCATGTTTGTTCTGCCATTATCTTCCGGTGCCCCACAGAAAATGGACATATATTTCTAGAGCAAGTACTTTGCTGCTGGTTTTTCTTCAGATGTTAATTGTTCCGTCCATTTCTGTGTTGTTCCTCCGTTATTTACCGTTCTCTTTGATCCTTGGCTTTTATACACGGATTCGTCTCTTCGCATTTTATAATCGTGGATACTTCCTCACCTCGGCCGATGATAGTTCCCTTTTTGATTGTTTTTGTCATATCCGATAAATTAAAAACCAGCATCGGTACTCTAAAGTCACAATCTGGTTTAACCAAAGCTTTTCCAATAGTAATTTCTTTGATTTTTAGATTAGTACATCTTTGTTGGCTACCACAACCCACAACCCTTGTGTTTCGGGACCTCCATACAAGTTCCCCCTGACAACCGTTTCCGAGTGTGGTGGTTGCTTCGTCCGATGATCCAATCTTATCCTCCTTACGACTAGCTGCTTCTCGTTGTTTAGTTGCAAAGGCAGTTTGACACTACCGTAACTCAATGTTCCCCTCTGACATGCAAAACGAATCCATTTCGTTTCATGAAGTCCATTCTCAGGATGACCTCATCCACAATATCCGCAATCAGAACTTCATGTCGAAAACCATCGTTCCCGATTCGTATTATCACCTCCTTCTTTCCTTTAATAGCTGCGTTTTTGCCTGTCGCCGTTTGTAACTTGAGCCCTTCCATAGGGCAAACTTCATCCGTAATAAGCGGTGTCCAAGGTTATTATACTGGATCGTCCCTCTACTTCGTCTCGCACCATCAAGCTATCACCACCTTTTACCAATCTGGAAATGGGGGTGAAGGTTATGGAGCATTTGGTTGTGAAAGTCAGTTTTGCTCCTCAAAGCTGACTCTTACTCGTTTAACGCCTTCGTTGTTGTTTGGCGTTCCTCTTCGGCTGGTATTCTTCGTTCCTCCGGTGGCCTTCGGTACATCGGCGATGGTGTTCTCTCTCGTTTGTGCCTTATCTCCCAGCATTCCCGTGAGATGTGTCCTATTTTGTCACAAACCCAAAATCTGATGTTACTAGTTCCATCCCGGAATCTCGTTGTCCGCCATTTATCTGCTGGTTTGATGTTATTACCCTATTTGTGACTGATTGCTGGTTCCAATTCCACACGACGTAGTCTGGGGTTTGAAGATGTTGAATTGTGCGGTTCTGTCAAACGTTGGTGGCTTTTTCATAAAATTTTCTTGGCCGGTAACCATTTTCGTTTCGAAACCACCGATCATTTGTTGCATTGCTGTCATTAGTTGTCCCATATCGAAACCTCCAGATGTTGTTGGAGTAGTTTCTTTAACGATTACATTATGGTCTTCTGCTCTTGTCGTTGATTCCGTTGTCACTTCAACATATTGAATTTCGGTTGAATCCGGTGCCCCCAAATTAAATTCGTGTTGATCCGGGTCAACATTTTCCTCTACCAAAGCAGCGCGAAGTCTGAGCTGCAACTCATTTCGGTTGCCCGTATTTGATAGATTTCGTTCACCCAACATCTTCTTCAAATCTGTCGTTTGTATGTTTGTAAAATCGACATCTGTTTTTTATCTCTACAATCTGTCTCGGGGCTAGAGGCACTTCCAACTCTTTCGCGGTTCGCTTATTTACGTCCTTAAAATCGAGGACGTACGGTTATAGTTCCGAATTACGTAGAACCATCTGCTTATTGCATAGCTCCATGCCAGGCTTTAGTACTGACATGGAAGATGAGTTGGCAAATGAATTCTGCACTCCAACAGGGGGTCATAGATGTGTTCATTTACACCACCGATCGTAATTGTATGGTGAAAAATCCCTTTACCATTGTAGCGGTTCAACATATTTGTTGAATAATATTTCAAACCGCTTCTTATTTATTAAATGCAACTTCTTCATTAATGCCGAATTTTATTACGTCACGTTCTATTGTATAATCGAGGTACATATTATATTCACAGTGACAAGTGGACCATCTATATTCTTGTAGAATATTCACGTTTCGATAGCATATTTAGTACAGTCAGTTGTTACTATTTTTGAATAGATATTCTCTCGTGTCGACCTCTATTCAAAAGTATAATGTATTTACATTCTTTCTAACAACTTCACTTAATACGTTCGTGTTAGTATTTCTCGTGTTAGTATTTCTCGATCGTGGCGCGCGTGTCCACCCTCTTGGTTGAGTGACAGGCCAATTATTTTCGGCCATTACATCCATTACCTTTTTACACGTTGTGATGACAACTTTATTTTGTGGCGCGGTGATCGTGGGATAAAAATAAATTAAATAAATAATATATAAATAAATTTAAACATTTAAAATTAACTCTTATAAATAAAAAAAATATAATTTGGTGGATAACACCATCAAACTAAATAAATAACTTATGATAATAAAATATAGATATTAATTTAATTAATAAATATGATATGATATGATATGATATGATAGGAGAAGTACAAGCCAACCAGTTACGGTGAATCTGAGATTGTTACCATAATCCTGGAGTATATGCAGCAGAGTTCCAAATAGATATCTGAGAATTTTTACTCCAAAATTATGCGGGCCCAGTCCCTGCTTCGTTTGTAAGGGAAACTATTTAAATAAATAAATAGTTTAGTGCGGTCATATTTAGCTAACCTGATCGATCATTCCATTCCACATATTCTATCTTTATGTCCGTTTTAAGATTTTACAACTAACAATCACACAATACACAAAAGTAGAATTCTTGTATAACACACTACAGTCAAATGAAAGAAATCACCAAAGCGGCCGTCCGATTCAGAAAGTTTAATAGTTTGTGATAGAATTATTATACAGCACAAAGAAGCTGCTTATTAAAGTAAACATACTTTCTGGTCAAGACCACCGGTCAAGTGATCCCCATCCAATGTTAAGAATGTCACTCAAGAAATCTTATTCATTTACACTTATATGAATAAAGAAAACAAAATTATTTTAATAAATTAGTGTTTTCCATAGAAATAAAGACAAAAGTTATTTAAGAGTACAACATACTATGGTATATGAAGGTATGTCAAGGTATGTCAAGTACATACCCAAGAGCAAAATTGTGGACTTTATTGACAAAATAAAATCAAGAGGAATATTAACCGTTAAAACACCACTTTCTAATATATGAACAAGCATCTGCTAAATCGAACTTCAACATTTTAGCCAATTCAAATCTCGCCAACAAATAGGATATTTACTGATCGTATATATTATCGTCAATATAATGATCGTATAGTGGTAGTGATCGTATCAATGCTAATGTATGTATACGGCCGACTCAGAGAGAAATATAAAAAACTGAGTTAGTATGCAGAAAGGCCTAAAAATCGAAAAATGAAAAGAATTTCTCATACAAAAGACATGAAATCAATTTTTTAAAAATCATTTTTTCAGCTTTAACTCGTCATATCTCAAAATCTATCGATAAAATAAAAATTTGACCTAAGGGGCGACAAAAAGTCCGTTTTATTCTTTAAATATTGGAATCATTGTTTTTCAACTTAGGGAAATTTTCAGTTCTAAATTTTCGATTTTCCGCAAGATCGGACTGAATTTGGAGAGTAAAAATTGTTTTCTATATGAATTTATGTGTGTGCGTAATTTAAATGAGAAATTAAATGATTTCAACGAAAGGAAATGAAAGGAATAGGACAAAGGTACTAAAAAGTATATTAGAGTATAAGGGACGGAAAGATAAAAATTATTAACAAAAAACAAAAAATCATTAACAAACAAACGAGAAAGTCTCAACTAGAAAATATTTTAGTGTACATTCTGATTTTAAATCGGAATGTAGGAAAAGGAATGGATGTAGCAATTTTCAATTATTTTATTCATGCATTGTTCATTAATTAAACCAAGATTTTTTCACTTTTTATTGTATATATTGAATTTTTGGTTATGTTTTCATAAACAAACTTTTTACAGCACGATTTAAATTAATTTAAATCTTGGTTTTATTAATGAAACAGTATGCATTACTTGCTTTTATAATTGTAAAACAATATACAACTTCTGTTTATTATTGCAAAATCCTGAAATTGCAATTAAAACATGCATGAACAAAACAATTGAAAATTGCGTACATCCATTCCTTTTCCTACATTCCGATTTAAAATCAGAATGTACACTAAAATATTTTCTAGTTGAGACTTTCTCGTTTGTTTGTTAATGATTTTTTGCAATACCACTAAAGATCAGGCCGATTATTCTCTTTTATGAGTTAGTATGAGTAAAGGGTTAGAAAACAACAAAATTTGTACAATTCGTTCGTAAACTGTCGATTTCTCGCAATTTTTTGACTTTGCTTTGTTGTATCTTACAATATAGGCCTTAACATCAATTTTTGTATATGAGGCATCTAAATATGATTATTTATCAAGACTGCTGTACAATAAATTTCCCATTTATTGATACATGCTAAAATTTTTCATTCATAAGAAATTTTCCTGATTTTTATTTTTATTTTCGGCTAATATGTTAGTTCGATAATATTTCGTTTATCGAATATGATCACATGATCAAAATGGTTCAATGTGATTCGAGAAAATGTATAAACAGTGATTATATAACGTAACTCCTCTTTTGCATTCGAATTTTGTATAGGAAAAACACTCTAGCACACAAAGAATACACAAAGTCACGAAAATTATTTTTTTTGTTTTGTTTACGTTGATTTTTTTGTTTCTTTTTGTTTTTGATGGTACATTGTCTGTTACTGTTATTGTATTGTATTGTATGTTTACTTGTCAGTATGAAAAAAATTGACCTAAAATATATTTAATTTTTGGCAAATTTAAAATATATTTGCGAAAATATAAATTTTAATAAACATATAAATATAAATAAATTTTATATTATTCAATTCATAATTTTATTGACTATATCGGTTGACAAAATTTGTATAATTGTTAATTCGTTAATTCTATTTCGAAAAATTAAACGAAACATCAATTTAATTATTTTTGGAAATAATAAAATTAACGTTTTGTTTAATTTATTTCCTAGTCAAAATTCAGATAGATATTATCAAAATCCCAATAAAATTGACAAATATCTATATACCTACAAAAGAAATTCGAACAGGTAAAATTTTATGTATATTGAAAATAAATTACGAAAACATAAAATTTATCATAAAACAAATACATCCTCCCGTCGCAACTGCTCGTAGCAAACTAAAACAAAGCAACAAAATCAAAACTAAATTAAAAACGAAACGAATGCACTAAAAGACAACAAAGCACAACAAACGTAATTGACCAAAATATCAATTTTATAATTTTTATAAAGAATAAAAATAATTTAAGTCATACAATTCAAACTGTTTTAATAATCCTAAATAAAAATTCTGTAAGCCTAAAACAAAATTAAAACGCATAAAATTTTATGTAATATAAAAATATTACGTAAATACAAAATCATACTGACAACGAACACGTGCTTTCGCCTCAAATGCTCGTAGCAAACTAAAACAAGGAAACAAAATCAAAAATAAAATAAAAATGAAGCGAAATGCACTAAAAGACAACGAAGCACAAAACTGTTTGCGTTATTTCTAAAAAATATTGAAACGAAGGAAAATGAAAAAAAAACGAGCGGGATGTAAAATAAAATCATATTACTATTTGTAAACGGGAAACAGAGCAAGTTATAACAAACAATATGTATTTAAACCCGATATTACAAATTCATTTCGTTTTATTTCTCTATTCACGATCGAAAATATAAAAATCTAGATTCTTAAATCTTCAAAAACATGAATTAAAATATTGGTCTAAATGAAAATTATTAATCCAGGATTGTTGATAAATAATCATTTTCCAAACTCTGGATAGTGAGTAATTCGCTATGGGGCCTGCCTACCAAGTTATAGGAAGTTAAAAGTCAAAAATTACGAAAAAATCAGCTTTTTCATACGATTGTTGATGTATTTACCACTTTCTATTCATTTACACATACATAACCCAAGTATAACAAAGCTAAACTCAAAAATGAGCTATCGTTTTTCCCTTCGAAATATGCGAAAATAGTCGAAAGATAAATACCTTAGTAGTGGTGCATATATGTATACAGCGTTGTGTTTAGAAAACTGCGTATTATTTGACGTGTAAAAAATTTTGCTGGTTTATTTATATATTTGGAATTTCTAAGAAATTAAATAAACTTTAATAAAATTTCTGGGTGGAAATTGTAAGTTAAAAGTATTCATTCGAAAATATTTATTTAATTTTTTTGGTAAAACAGTGATAAAACGAGTTTATTATACCTTTAAATATCTATCCTATTTTTTGGTAAAAAAATGGGGAGGAGACACAAGTTTCATGTGTACATAGTTTGTTTTCATTCATCACTCAACCGTTCTAAGCGATTTATCAAATAGTGCATTTCAATTTCTGTGTCTTGTGATTTCAAATAAATATAAGTGTAATCATAATTACAATGGAGAAAGATCGTCCTTATTGGTGGCATCTTAGAAAAATTACTGTGTTGTGGACATTTTGTTTCAGATTTGGAAATAAATTAATATGATCTTTCTAATATTCATTATTACGGAAAAAATAATTTTAAATATTATTCTATCTTCTATATTAATTTTAAATCATATTTATATATATAACTTATTAAAATTACGTTTTACATTCGAAAAATTTAAAGTTATATGAATATTCATTTTATTTTTTATTTAATAAATTTTTAATGCTTTTTTTTAATGCATATTAAGTTATACTACAATTACAAATTAATAAACAATTATTTTGTTGTTTCTAAACCATTAAAATTTGTAGTTTTATTTAATTAATCCGCTAACATTTGAATTTGACGTTTCACATATAAATGAAAATATTCCCGCCAAATTTATTTTTGACATTTGAACATACATACATAAGCACAGTTTCACTATATTGAGTTTCGTCAGATTCAACTTATCGCGACACGTTTCATACGAAATCTTATTCTAAGTCGAAAGAAAAACTATGTAAAAGTCGAAACTAAATATAAGTTTTTACTTCGATATTTGACGAAAAAGTCGAATTTTGTTATACTTGGGTTTTGGTGAAAATAAAATACAAATTATGATGCTACACAATTTACACAAACATAAATTTCATAGTATTGTCTTTTAAAACATATAGATTTATTTTATTATAATCCTTTATTAATATTGTTATTAACTTTTTATTTAATTTTGATAATTTCACACATTTACGACAAAATATAGTTCACAAATGAAATTAAAAATGGCGTTTTGTTTTTGTTTATATTGTTTTGGCATTTAAAAATTTATATGTGTGGGTAAATCTGTGAAAATATCTCGATTTTTCAAAAGTGCTCGAGATAAAAAAAAAAAGGGCTCGAGATCATTTCCAAAGAATGTGTAATGTCAAAAAGGCACGTGTTTCGAGCAAAAAGAGCACTTTTTAGCTGTCAGAGCAACTTTTTTTTTGTACAAAGAATATCGCAATATTATATGTCAAAGCCGACTGTACACAAATATAAACAAGATCAAACCTGTATGTATCTATTCTATACATGCATTGATTGCCCGTATACGCATTGCAATGGTATTGATCTATATATAAGCAAAATATATAAAACAAAAGGGATAAATACATAGTCAAATATTTAGAATTTATTTGACTAATGCAACCGTTGCAAAATGTTAATACATAAAAGAAATTTGAATAGAGGATAAAACAAAACAAAATAACGTGCTATATAAAATTTAACAAACATTTTTATATGCAATCGTTTCCGGACATCATTTAGACTATAGAATGTGTATTTGTGTTTTCCACAAATGTTGTATATAAAAGACACACATACACATGCAGTGAACGCGTTACAATTCAAAATCTCCAAAAATTCCCCTCACTGTATGTCTTGATATTGGAACGATTTCGCCGAGTGGTTATTCTAATAATTTATCCGGTTCGATCACTGGATTGTGAATATTAAAGTCGCAAAGATTAAATTTCAATTAAATTTATTTCCCACAAAAACTACACAAAAATTTCACAAATAATTCACTAATATTTATTTTCAATATTATTTTCCACAATATTTATCACTACTATTATTTTAACACTTCACTTTTTATCACTTCCCGATATTAACACTTCGAAATTCAAAATTGAACTGTCTCGTAACTCAAATGTCTACACGTATTTATACGACGCAAAGGCTTGTAGAACGTTCCATTATTTTGCTTCTCTACACTTCTCGAATTTTCGTTGCGTCGTATTTGGTTCGCTCCGCCTATTTCATTATTTGTTTTTATTCTGTTCGTATGTGTAAACATTTGGTTACAGGGTAATCCCTACTGCTATTATTTTCTTCTTAATTATCACAGGTGACATCTGTGATTCGTGACACTACCCTCCGCCCAAACCTGTTCGTCCCGAACAGGATCCAGACCTCCTCCTCTATAGAACGCCAGTCGTTTCAGGTGTTCAACTTTGGGTTTTCCTCGTACTCCTCTTTGGATCCTATAGATCACGTCGTTAGTTCTGATCTTGTACGGTCCCTCCCATCTAGGTTCTATCTTCTTTGATAATCCGTTACTTCGTCGTGTTCCAGTTCCTCCATCCAATTTCCCACAAACAACCGTTTCCGAGTGTAGTGGTCGCATCGTCCGATGATCCAATGTTATCCTCTTTACGATTGGCTCCTCCCCGTTGTTCAGTTCCAAAGGCAGTTCGACATTACCGTAGCTCAATGTTCCCCGTCCGACATCCAATACGAATCCATTTCGCTTCATGATGTCCATTCCCAGGATGACCTCATCCACAATATCCGCAACCAGAACTTCATGTCGAAAACTGTTGTTCCCGATTCGTATTGTAACCTCCTTCTTTCCTTTGATAGCCGCACTGTCGCCTGTCGCCGTTTGTAACTTGAACCCTTTCATTGTCTGAACTCCATCCATGATGAAATCTGGCCGCACAATCGTTCTCGTCGCTCCGGTGTCCAATGTTATCAAACTGGATCGTCCCTCTACTTTGCCTCGCACCATCAAGCTATCACCACCTTTTGCCAATTCGTTTAACGCCTTCGTTGTTGTTTGGCGTTCCTCCTCGGCTGGTATTCTTCGTTCCTCCGGTGGCCTTCGGTACATCGGCGATGGCGTTCTCGCCCGTTTGCGCTTTATCTCCCAGCATTCCCTTGAGATGTGTCCTATTTTGTCACAAACCCAACATCTGATTTTACTAGTTCCATCCCGGAATCTCGTTGTCCGCCAGTTATCTGCTGGTTTGATGTTATTGCCCTGTTTGTGACTGACTGCTGGTTCCACTTCCACACGACGTACCTTGACTGCTGGTTTGATGATGTTGTTTGCAGTCTCGTTGGTTAGGGCACACGCGATGGTTTCCGCAAACGTTGCTTTTGGAGACAATACAACTGCTCGTCTCGTATCGGGATCCCGTATACCATCGGTGAAAGCGTCGATCTTGATCCGCTCTGTATATTCTCCTGCCATGTTGTAGTGGGCGAGGTGCACTAACCGCTCTATATCAGCCGCATACTCCCGGAGCGTCTCTCCAACCCGCTGACATCGTCCCTTCAACTCCATACGATGTAGCTCCCGTCGATGGTCACCACCATATTTGCGCTCCAGAGCCAAAATGATTTTGCCGTAATCCTCTCGTTCGTATTCCGGCACGATTTGTAGGACCTCCGCAGCACTTCCCTTTAACGCCACAATTAATGCTGCTACCCGATCCTCTTCACACCAACCGTTCCTTGTGGCCGCCATTTCAAACTGGAGTTTGAAGATGTTGAATGGTGTGGTTCCGTCAAATGTTGCCGGCTTCATTTTAATCGAGCTGGTTGGTCGAGCAATTTGAGCGCTGCCGTTGGTTTTCAGATCCGTTAGCTCCTTTTCAAGTTTCTGGAATCGTTGATCGGTCACCTCGATTTGTTGATCTAATTTGTGATCCATTTCCATTTTGATGGTATCGACTTTTGTGTTCAACGTAACGGAAAGGTCTCGAAACTTCTCGTTGACACATTTTTCTTGCTGCTCCAACCGTTCGATGATGCTCTCTTCACCGGATCTCATCCGGTGAATATTAAACTCGCAAAGATTAAATTTCAATTAAATTTATTTCCCACAAAAACTACACAAATATTTCACAAATAATTCACTAATATTTATTTTCAATATTATTTTCCACAATATTTATCACTACTATTATTTTAACACTTCACTTTTTTTCACTTCCCGATATTAACACTTCGAAATTCAAAATTGAACTGTCTTGTAACTCAAATGTCTACACGTATTTATACGACGCAAAGGCTTGTAGAACGTTCCATTATTTTGCTTCTCTACACTTCTCGAATTTTCGTTGCCTCGTATTTGGTTCGCTCCGCCTATTTCATTATTTGTTTTTATTCTGTTCGTATGTGTAAACATTTGGTTACAGGGTAATCCCTACTGCTATTATTTTCTTCTTAATTATTACAGGTGACATCTGTGATTCGTGACAATATGTAAATTTTGATACATAAAACAAAATATAAAAATCATCCAGTGGAAAGGGAAATATATGAGGATCGAATTATGGGATTGGCTCGTCAAACGAAACAAAACAAAAACACACGCGTCGCATTCAATCGTTTGCAACGGAAAATTGTGTGTGTGTGTATGTGTGATAGTGAAATTGATGTATATACGAATACCGTTACTGGAAATTTATACACGATGCAAACTGACACACACAAATACGGTATATGCACATCCACTATAATATAAACACAAAAACCTAAATATATAATGCAATATATAATATAATATAATATAATTTAATATTAAATATAATAAAATATAATATAATATTATAACGATACTCATCTGAGATTCCCGAGTTTAAGCCACAAACACACACATACACAAAAAAATTTATTTTATTTAATTAAACACCGAGCGGAAAAAGCACGTCCACTCAGTGTGACGACTAACACTGAACTCCATATTAATTTAAATAATAAATAAAAATAAAATTATATAACCTAAACATAATAAATATTATTAGAAGTTTATGATAGGGTTATACCATCTTGTCCCTATGGAGATTCGGACCCCGTACCTCACGCGCCACCTGGGCGGCAATTTTTTTGTGATTTGAAGACATCTTTTATATTGTTTTAAAACTATTTATTTATTATTATTTTTAATTTAAATTTTCTTGCAATTTAGGTATTGAGTGTTTAATTTAGGGTTTTATTTATGTGTTTAATTTATAGAAATAAATTTAATTACGGTATTTAGTTATGTTCTTTACTTAAAGTACAATTTGTTTTTATATAAATTGAAGACCTATCTGGCTATACACATTCTTGTCTTTTATTAATATTGTCACGAATCACAGATGTCACCTGTGATAATTGAAAAGAAAATTATAACATTAGGGATAACCCTATAACCAAATGTTTACACATACGAACAAAGTAAAAAGAAATAATGAAATAGGCGGAGCGAACCAAATACGACGCAACGAAAATTCGAGAAGTGTAGAGAAGCAAATAATGGAATGTTCTACAAGAGTATTTGCGTCGTATAAATACGTGTAGACATTTGAGTTACGAACAGTTCAATTTTGAATTTTGAAGTGTTAATATCGGGAAGTGAAAATAATAGTGAAAGTGAAGTGTTAAAATAATAGTAGTGATAAATATTGTGGAAAATAATAGTGAAAATAAATATTAGTGAATTATTTGTGAAATAGTTGTGTAATTTTTGTGGGAAATAAATTTAATTGAAATTTAATCTTTGCGAGTTTAATATTCACAATCCAGTGATCGAACCGGAAAAATTATTAGAATAACCACTCGGCGAAATCGTAACAATTGGTGACAGCGGTGGGATTGTGAATATCCAAGATGAAATTATTGGACTTAAAAGTGGCAGATTTAAAGAAGGAGTTGGGTCTACGGAATCTACCAACTGCGGGCAACCGAAATGAGTTGCAGTTGAGACTCCGTACAGCTTTGTTGGATGAAAATGCTGACCCAGATCAACATGAGTTTAATTTTGGGGCACCGGATTCAACCGAGGTGCAAGCGGTTGAAGTGACAACAGAGTCAACGACCAGAGTGGAAAACCAGAATGTCGTCGTTAAAGAAACTACTCCAACAACATCTGGAGGTTTCGATATGGGGCAACTAATGGCCGCAATGCAGCAAATGATCGGCGGCCTCGAAGTAAAAATGATTACCGAGCAAAGGGCATTGCGTGCTGAACAGGAGCAGATGATCGGTGGTCTTGAAGGAAAAATAACAAGCGGCCAAGAAAGATTGGAGGCGCAGATGCGAGCCGATCAAGAAAGCATGAGAACAGGACAAGAGAGCATCATCGAACGGTTGGAGCAGCAAGAAAAATATTTCAACGAGAAGTTTCGAGAGCTTTCCGTTACATTTAACACAAAAGTTGACACCATCAAAATCGAAATGGATCAGCAATTTGAGGTGGCCGACCAACGAATCATGAAGATTGAGAAAGAACTGATGGATTTAAAAATCAACGGCAGTGCTCAAGTTACTCGACCAACCAGCTCGATTAAATTGAAGCCACCAACGTTCGATGGAACCACACC
Source organism: Tipula lateralis (assembly GCA_963932295.1). Lineage (NCBI taxonomy): Eukaryota > Metazoa > Arthropoda > Insecta > Diptera > Tipulidae > Tipula > Tipula lateralis. Next base: position 83,930,945 of record OZ010736.1, on the reverse strand, counting down.
ATTCAACATCTTCAAACTCCAGTTTGAAATGGCGGCCACAAGGAATGGTTGGTGTGAAGAGGATCGGGTAGCAGCATTAATTGTGGCGTTAAAAGGAAGTGCTGCGGAACTACTCCAAATCGTGCCGGAATACGAACGAGAGGATTACGGCAAAACCATGTTGGCTCTGGAGCGCAAATACGGAGGTGACCACCGACGGGAGCTACATCGGATGGAGTTGAAGGGACGATGTCAGCGGGTTGGAGAGACGCTCCAGGAGTATGCGGCTGATATAGAGCGGTTAGTGCACCTCGCCCACTACAACATGGCAGGAGAATACACGGAGCGGATCAAGATCGACGCTTTCACAGATGGAATACGGGATCCGGATACGAGACGTACTGTTGTGTTGTCTCCAAAAGCAACGTTTGCGGAAACCATCGCGTGTGCCCTAACCAACGAGACTGCAAACAACATCATCAAACCAGCAGTCAAGGTACGTCGTGTAGAAGTGGAACCAGCAATCAGTCACAAACAGGGCAATAACATCAAACCAGCAGATAACTGGCGGACAACGAGATTCCGGGATGGTCCTACTAAACTCAGATGTTGGGTTTGTGACAAAATAGGACATATCTCAAGGGAATGCTGGGAGATAAGGCGCAAACGGGCGAGAACACCATCGCCGATGTACCGAAGGCCACCGGAGGAACGAAGAATACCAGCCGAGGAGGAACGCCAAACAACAACGAAGGCGTTAAACGAGTAAGAGTCAGCTTTGAGGAGCAAAAGCTGACTCCCACAACCAAATGCTCCATAACCTTCATCCCCATTTCCAGATTGGCAAAAGGTGGTGATAGCTTGATGGTGAAAGGCGAAGTAGAGGGACGATCCAGTATAATAACGTTGGACACCGGAGCGACGAGAACGATTGTGCGGCCGGATATTATCACGGATGGAGTTGAGCCTATGGAAGGATGGAGTTGAGGTTCAAGTTACAAACGGCGACAGGCGACAGTGCAGCTATCAAAGGAAAGAAGGAAGTGACAATACGAATCGGGAACAATGGTTTTCGACATGAAGTTCTGGTTGCGGATATTGTGGATGAGGTCATCCTGGGAATGGACATCATGAAACGAAATGGATTCGTATTGGATTTTGGACGGGGAACATTGGGCTACGGTAATGTCGAACTGCCTTTGGAACTGAACAACGGGGAGGAGCCAATTAAAGGAGGATAACATTGGATCATAGGACGAAGCGACCACCACACTCGGAAACCGTTGTTTGTGGGAAATCGGATGGAGGAACTGGAACACCACGAAGTAACGGATTATCAAAAAAGATAGAAACTAGATGGGAGGGACCGTACAAGGTCAGAACTAACGACGTGATCTATAGGATCCAAAGAGGAGTACGAGGAAAACCCAACGTTGTACACCTGGAACGACTGGCGTTCTATAGAGGAAGAGATCTAGATCCTGTTCGGGACGAACAGGTTTGGGCGGAGGGTAGTGTCACGAATCACAGATGTCACCTGTGATAATTGAAAAGAAAATTATAACATTAGGGATTACCCTATAACCAAATGTTTACACATACGAACAAAGTAAAAAGAAATAATGAAATAGACGGAGTGAACCAAATACGACGCAACGAAAATTCGAGAAGTGTAGAGAAGCAAATAATGGAATGTTCTACAAGTATTTGCGTCGTATAAATAGGTGTAGACATTTGAGTTACGAACAGTTCAATTTTGAATTTTGAAGTGTTAATATCGGGAAGTGAAAATAATAGTGAAAGTGAAGTGTTAAAATAATAGTAGTGATAAATATTGTGGAAAATAATAGTGAAAATAAATATTAGTGAATTATTTGTGAAATAGTTGTGTAATTTTTGTGGGAAATAAATTTAATTGAAATTTAATCTTTGCGAGTTTAATATTCACAATCCAGTGATCGAACCGGAAAAATTATTAGAATAACCACTCGGCGAAATCGTAACAATATAGAAACGTCATTTAGTCGTAGTTCAAACCAAATAAATTATGACAATGAATTACGTTTTCTTTAAATTGTAGATAGATTTCGTTTATACAAAAAGCAATTCAGCGGTTATTTTTCATGAATTTTCAGATTTTATGATTAAAATAATGAAAAATTAAAATTAATTCACAAGATAATGAGTTAATTATGAAAGTATAGTTTATAAGAGCGGGGGGCTTGTGGGCGGCAGCCCCCGTCCTCTAATTATATAAAGAATTAAGTTTACATTACATAACTTATTATTTTTTATAACAAAACATAGATGTACTAGAAAATATCCCGGTGATCTTCAGAATTGTTTTATATCTGAGAGAATGCGGCGTTTGCCACATTTGAATCGTTATGAATCGTTTTATTTTCCTGTGATAATCATTGCGCAGAAGGAGCCGATGCCAAGCGGCTTTGGGGAATCTCCCTATGTTAAGCGGCTTTGGGAAATTTGCTACTATCGCAAATTCAGCAAAATTCATGTTGTGTTAAAAAACAGCTGTTCCAACACAACAATTTTATAGTAATCAACAAATATAATCAACAAAATTTTATGAAAAATGAGAAAGACTTAAATTATTTACCTATAGACAGCAGCAAAATGGTTTTGTACTGTGACGAATCACAGATGTCACCAGTGATAACTAAAAAGAGTAATAAATTATAGCAGTAGGGGTTACCCTGCAACCAAATGTTTACACATACGAACAGAATAAAAATAAATAATGCAATAGGCGGAGCGAAAAATGAACGTTTAGAGATAGATGCAAAGTATAGAGATGTGTAACGATTTCGCCGAGTGGTTATTTAAATAATTTATCCGGTTCGATCACTGGATTGTGAATATTAAACTCGCAAAGATTAATTTTACAATAAATTTATTTCCCAATAAATTCCACAATTATTTCAGAAATAATTATTACTACACTTATTTTACACAATAGTTATCACTACAATTATTTCAATACTTCACTTTCACTTTTTATCACTTCCAGAAATTAACTTTTTATCACTTTCGAAATTCAAAATTGAACTGATCCGTATAGAAATACGTGTAGACATTTGGGTTACGGATCAGTTCAATTTTGAAGTTCGAAGTGTTAATTTCGGGAAGTGATAAAAAGTGAAAGCCCAATACGAATCCATTTTATTTCATGATGTCCATTCCCAGGATGACCTCATCCACAATATCCGCAACCAGAACTTCATGTCGAAAACCATTGTTCCCGATTCGTATTTCTACCTCCTTCTTTCCTTTAATAGCTGCACTGTCGCCTGTCACCGTTTGTAACTTGAACCCATCCATTGGTCGAACTCCATCCGTGATAAAATCTGGCCGCACAATTCTTTTCGTTGCTCCGGTGTCCAACGTTATCATACTGGATCGTCCCTTTACTTCGCCTCGCACCATCAAGCTATCACCACCTTTTGCCAATCTGGAAATGGGGATGAAGGTTATAGAGTATTTGGTTGTGGGAGTCAGCTTTTGCTCCTCAAAGCTGAGGCGTTCGTTTAACGCCTTCGTTGTTGTTTGGCGTTCCTCCTCGGCTGCTGCTTTTCGTTCCTCCGGTGGCCTTCGGTACTTCGGTGATGGTGCTCCCGCCCGCTTACGCCTTATCTCCCAGCATTCCCTTGAGATGTGTCCTATTTTGTCACAAACCCAACAACTGATTTTACTATTTCCATCCCGAATCTTGTTGTCCGCCAGTTATCTGCTGGTTTGATGTTATTTCCCTGTTTGTGACTGATTGGTGGTTCCACTTCCACACGACGTACCTTGACTACTGGTTTGATGATGTTGTTTGCAGTTTCGTTGGTTAGGGCACACGCGATGGTTTCCGCGAACGTTGCCTTTGGAGACAATACAACTGCACGTCTCGGATCCCGTATACCATCGGTGAAAGCGTCGATCTTGATCCGCTCTGTGTATTCTTCTGCCATGTTGTAGTGGGCGAAGTGCACTAACCGCTCTATATCAGCCACATACTCCTGGAGCGTCTCTTCAATCCACTGACATCGTCCTTTCAACTCCATACGATGTAGCTCTCACCGGTGGTTACCTCCGTATTTGCGCTCCAGAGCCAACGTGATTTTTCCGTAATCGTCTCGTACGTATTCCGGCACGATTTGTAGGAGCTTCGCAGCTCTGCCTTTTACCGTCACAATTAATCCTGCCACTTGATCATTTTCACACCAACCATTCGTGGTAGCCGCCATTTCAAACTGGAATTTGAAGATGTTGAAAGGTGTGGTTCCGTCGAACGTTAATTCGTGGCTCGAATTTTATTGAGGTGGTTGGTTGAGCAATTTGAGCGCTACCGTTGGTTTTGTGATCCATTAGCTCTTGTTCGATCTTCATTATTCGTTGGTCTGCCGTTTCAAGCTGTTGATCTATCTCGATTTTGAAGGTGTCGACTTTTGTGTTAAATGTCGTAGCCATTTCTCGAAACTTCTCGTTGAAAATTTCCTCTTGTTGTTTTAGTCTTTCCAGAACGAGTTCTCGATCTTGCCGTTGTTCAGCTCTCATGCTTTACTGTTCAGCCAACAATCTTTCCTGATCGACTCTCATCTGCTCCTTTAGGTCACTCTTCATTTGATCTTGGCCGGTAAATATTTTTCATTCGAGGCCGCCGATCATTTGCTACATTTAAAGTTGCGTCTAAACTTGCATTTGTTGCATAGCAGTCATTAGTTGCCCCATGTCGAAACCTCCAGATGTTGTCACTTTGGTCGTTGATTCTGTTGTGACTTTCACCGCTTGCACCTCGGTTGAATCCGGTGCCCCAAAATTAAATTCATGTTGATCTGGGTCAACATTTTCAACATTTTCACAAAGCAGCGCGGAGTCTGAGCTGCAACTCATTGCGGTTGCCCGCAGTTGTTAAATTACGCTGGCCCAACTCCTTCTTCAAATCTGCCACTTTTAAGTCCATTAATTTCATTTTGGATATTCACAATCCCACGGCTGTCACTAATTGTTACGATTTCGACAAATGGTTATTCAAATAATTTATCCGGTTCGATCACTGGATATTAAACTCGCAAAGATTAATTTTACAAGAATTATCGCTATAGATTTCAAGCAAGCCTATGACTCGATCAACCGAGAGAGATTATGGTATGCGCTTTAATATTTAGGAATACCGAAAAAATATGTACATCTGTGTAAAATGACAGTAACGCAGTCACAATGTTGTGTTAAAGTTGAGAACAGGCTATCGAGAACTTTTGCAATCACTACTGGTGTTCGACAAGGAGATGCGCTGTCCCCGATACTTTTTAATCTCATGTTGGAATACATCCTTCGTAAAAGTGAAACACTTCAGAACAACATCTTATTCCGACAATCCAATCAACTTCTTGCATATGCAGATGATATCTGTGTGATTGGATTAAATGGCAACGGTGTGAAACAGATACTTGATCAACTGGAACAATTTTCAGCTTCCGTTGGTGTGAAAATCAATGAGTCCAAAACAAAATATATGATCTCTGGTTTTCGAGACCAAGACGCAAGTGATTTTTAACCACACGTTTGAAGGAGTAGTAAGATTCAAGTATCTTGGATCTCTCATTACTCACGATAATAGTGTAGGAGAGAATATCAAAGTTAAGCTTGCCGCTAGCAATCGGCTTTATATCCTCTACGTCCACTGCTGAAATCAAAATATCTTGCAAATGCGGATAAGTTGAAACTGTACAAAGTGTTGATCAGACCTGTTGTCATGTATGGATGTGAGAGTTGGACCTTGACGGATGAGTACGAAAGATGGCTTCTAACATTCGAGAGCAGAATCATGCGTGTGATATATGGCACAAAACGCGACGTCGATGGCACCTACCGAGTTCGTTTGAACCACGAGATCAGGCATTTAATGCAAATTCCTGATATCGTGCACTAAATCAAAGGACAGCGAGTTCGCTGGCCCGGTCACGTTCTGAGTGCGGATCCGAATCGAATGATTCAGCGATCTTTCAAGGGAAAGCCGCCTTTTGGTAGGCGAAGAGGTCGCTTTCGACGACGATGGCTCCACGGCGTAGAAAACGATCTGGTATCTTCTGGTTGCTTGCAACAATATGAAGAGCTGGTTCGTGATCGAAAACGAAGGAGTCAGATTGTTGACACGGTACGGGCCAATAATGGCCTGTAAAAACCTTTAAAAAAAAAGTAAAATTGATAACTTAGTAATTTAACTATATTAAATCACTTTCGCACGTTATTGAAATCACACGAATCGGTTTTTAACTAACGTTTTTTTGTAGAGCAAAATAAAACACACCCACTACACTTCAGCACTTTAAAATTTCCCCCGACAGCGTACGACAATATAATTTGAAGCTATGAACGCGCATAGCTGTTTAGTGGCTGTGGTTTAACCTTCACTTTTTTTTATGTTTAGTTTCATTTTGGGTGCAGGGCAGACTTTTAGACGAACCTAGCTCCTTGTAACTGTCAGAGCTTCTGCACCCAACGCGCGATCCTTCAAGTAAAGATTGATAGTTGCCTTAAACTTGTGCATTTTATATTTCAACGGAAACTGAGAACCAGCCAACTAATTCCACTTCTTAGATGTTCGATAAATAAATTCGCGCTTTGCATCTTCAGTTCGAGGTTTCGGCAGCTTCACCGTTAACCTATGCGCATTGACCGTTCCTCGTGTTACCCGTCCTGGCGTAACAAATGATGGTATTTTCTCCTTTTACGCATTGATTTGTTGTTATCCACTGCTTCCAAAAATTGGAAACGCTTTCTAATAATTTCAAAATTTGGCTTGATTTTGAAACTCCCTTGGGGTTTCTTAAGAGCTAGTGATTCATTGTCTATTTTTTTCAATAAAGTGAAAATTATGAAAGGATTCCACGTTTCGATTCTAATTTCTGTATTACTAATGGCGTATATAGGCAGACGGTTGATTAAAACGTGTAATCTTTTGATAGCAACAGTCAATTCTGTGTTACAGGTAAGCTCTTGTTGTTGAAGCAATTTTCCAGAATCTCCCAAGCTGCATCGTAGTTTTCTTCAATTGGTTCCAATTGTTTAAATAATTTTCCAAGTAATCTTTCTACGTGAATTGAACTAATCTTGCTACGTGAAAAAAAACCTTTTTGGTCCGTATCGTGTCAACAATCTGACTCCATCAGTTTCGATCACGAGCCAGCTCTTCATATTATTGTGAACCATAAAGATGCTAGATCGTTCTCTACGCCGTAAAGCTATCGTCACCGACCTCTTCGTCTACCGCAAGGCGACTCTGACTTCAAAGATAGCTGTATCATTCGGGTTTTATCAGCACGCAGAATGTGACCAAGCCAGCGTACTCGCTGTTCTTTGATTTCATGTACTACAGCAGGAATTTGCATTAAATTCGTGATTGAAAAGAACTCGGTATATGTAATCAACGTCGCGATTTGGGTCATATATGACACGCTTAATTCTTCACTCAAATGTTAGAATCCATCTTTCGTACTCATCGGTCAAGATCCAACTCTCACATCCATACATGACAACGGGTCTGATCAACACTTTGTACAGTTTCAGCTCATCCGTATTTGTAAGATATTTTAGTTTTAGAAGTGGACGTAGAGGATATAAAGCCCGATTGCCAGTAGCAAGGTGAACCTTGATAGCTTCTTTCACACTATTATCGTGAGTAATGCGAGATCCAAGATACTTGAATCTCATTACTCCTTCAAAAGTGTTACAAATTTCCTCAAGGGTTGAAGATATTCCTCCTCAATGGTTGAAGATATCCTTCACTTAGCTTGCTCAGCTAAACTAACTCAGCGAGGCGGGGTTCATTAATAAAAAAAAAACTTTAACAATCTCAAATTTAATATTTACATATATTTATTAACAGCAAAAACAACAAACTTCATATTCATCATAAATCAAACAATAATAAATAAAATCCACTAAATACATATAATATATATTAATTCTATTATAAAAAATTGTTTTATTATAGTATTTTTATAGAGGCATTTTTGATAATTCTAATAAAAATACACAAAATTCTTCAAACTAAACATCAAATATACTTAACAATGTTATGTTTTTTTATTGTATGTTATGATCTACTGATGCTGAAGATGGGGATGATGATGACGTTTGACATTCCTTATTAGTTCATACTCGTTTAAGATTCTTAGCCATACATTGTGTTCCGCGTTATATGCTAACATATATATGGATTTGGTACATCACTATTCATTTATTATGGGTGCTTATCACTAAACGGGCGCGTTTTATTGGCGCATTTTTTATGGATGTTTATCACTAAACTTTAACACAGCATTGTGACTGCGTTACTGTCATTTTGCACAGATTTATATATTTGTTTGTTATTTCTTAATATTCTAGGGCATACCATAGTCTCTCTTGATTGATCGAATCATACGCATCCTTGAAATCTAGGAATAACTGGTGCATATCGCGAGATGTTTCATAGAAAGAATCATCCGTACTTAGAAAGAATCATCCGTAGCGAGAAAACTTGATCAGTGACTGACCGATTTGGGCAAAATCCTCTTTGGTTGTCACCGATAATTTCCTCTTCCAGAGGAATAATTCTTCCCAAAATAATGTACGACAGTAGCTTGTAAGGTTCACACATTCGATTATCGATTGCTTAGAAGTCCAACACAGACTATTTTATCTGTGGCCCAATGGGAAATCCAACTTCAAGATTTCCGAGGTAATATTCAATACAATATAGCCTTGGGACACATTTCCACTTTTAGGCCACCGAGTTTCTTGGAGCACTACGAGTTCCAGCCAATACTCTTTCATACATGTGATAAGGCCGTCAAATGCTCCAGGTTTTCGAAGTGACTGCTAGTTCCACGTATCGATCCTTAATCTTGTTTCCAGGTACTTAATCATTGTTGTCAATACAATAGAATCATAAAATATTTTGCTGCCCAAAATATCTAGTAAAATTAGTTCAGACAGTAAAAGTATCTTAACAGTGATGCAATATAATAGTGGTGGTTTGAAAACTTACTAATAAAGAAAACTAAAATTAACGTTGAAACTGCGCATATATACAGATTTAAATAATATACCTCTTAATATCCTAAAAAAATTAAATGATAATACAAAGATTACAAAAAACTAATATACAGGCACTTAATATGCATTTGATGGCTTAAAAATAATTCCTGCCGTGAAGTTAATTTGAACGTACAACAAACATTTGAACATACGACACAAATAAGGAAGGAAATCCAACCACATGGAAAAGGGTTTAGTTTCTTGTGATACCCTCTTGATCAATTAGTTTTACAGCTTCAATGTTAGGGTGATATGGAGCCTCACCAGGTGTTTTTGATAACACTTTTTTATTTCCTATGCGACTGTGTCAATTCCGAGATCTCTATGAAGGTTACTTACGAGTGTCGCATCTTGGTACACTCGTTATAGTGATCTTGCTATCTCTCTAAGAACATAATTTTGAAATCGTTGGGCTATCTATTGATTGCTGGCTATGGTGCATCCCCATAGTTGAATACCACATTCAACCGGCTTTAGCACTTGTTTATAAAGCATAAGTTTATTATGAATGGATAACTGAGAGTTTATTCCAAGTTGCCAGTACATTTTTTTATATTTTTATTCGTATTTTGCGTGTGGTACAGAAATATCATTGAGAGTCACAGGTAGTGGTTGTATTGATCTATTAGAAAAATTAGTGTAAGTAGACTTCGATTCATTCACTTTAATTCTCCGCTCGCCAATCTTTTATTTGTTTTATGTTTGAATGGTTGAATTGGCTTCACCGATTGTCTCACCAACAGCAAGAATTGCAGTGACATCTGCAGACGTGACGAAAGTTGTATTATTCGTTTAAGGTACAAAAAGAAATGGCCCTAAGACACTTTCCTGGAGGACATCTGCTTTAGCTTCTTTTATACTGGAGGAGACTCCTTCCTGGTTAACTCTAAAGTATCTCCCTTTCTCTAATTTAAATATTAAACCTTCTATCCTGAACTTGTCAAATGCCTGCGCTATATCTAGAAATATGGCTGAACAAATCTTTTTTCCTCAAAGGATTTTTCTATTAAATCGGTTATTCTATGAACTTGATCGATTGTGAAGTGTTACTCTCTAAATCCAAACTGATGAAACGGAACGGCTCATGACTTTTCAATTTCAGGTTTAATTCGTTATAATAATAGTCTCTCAAACAGTTTTGACATAATTGGAAGAAACAATATTGGCCTGTATGAGGTTAATTCACTTGGTGGCTTACCTGGCTTAGGTATCATTATAACTTCTGTAAATTTCCAAGAAAAAGGAACGGCGAGAAGGAGGCATTAATTATGCCGACATTTCCAAATAGCTTTCTTAGATAGTTGTTAAAGAATCTCTACAGTTATCAAGTCATATCCTGGTGATTTTTTGAAGGTAATAGGTATATGGTTCTTTATTTCTTGTTTCACTTATTAAGGATTAGTTAATGGGATTTCCTTTCTCAAGATAGTTATATGGGTTTCAATCAATATATCTTGTTGATTAAGTGTTGTTAAATTAAACGCGGTGGGCTCGAGATGATCTGCAAAACTGTCTTCTTTGGTTTTAGCCAGGTGACCATTTGTTCTTCTTATTTGTGGTTTGTGCGTAACTGATCTTTTCAAATATTTGGTTACTTTCCACAATGAGATAATCGCTACCTTTATTGTAAGTAAGATTATGTAGAATTTATTTTTAAATTCCTGTATAACTTTGCGTATTTATTCGTAGTGTTAAATTATTTAATTTATTTTGACAGCTGGGTTTCGCGTACGTTGCCATTCCCGTGAGATAGTTCTCTTGTCTATAACTAGTGATTTAATTTCAGTTAGGTAGGATTTACCGGTCATGTTTTTTTGATGAATTGGTACTTTCCACGCAGCTTGCTGTATATCTTTGACTAGCTTTTCTACCTCTTGTTCTAATATTGTTTTTCTGATGAAAATTATAAGTTTAAATTAAGTTATTGTTTAGGTCATACCTAGATCTTTTCCAATCAGTATGTTTTTTTATCATTTGTAGTTATTTTTCGTTTATTATCAATTAAATAGAGGAGTGGTCAGATGTAGAGTCAAAGCCTTCCTGCACTAGTATATAATCAATCGGGACATATAATTAATACGGGACTTGTATATAATCAATCGGGACAGTCGGAACTTGTTATAAAGAAGTCAATTAGCTCTGGTGTTTTATTTTTTTTATTTTGATTGCTGTACCAATAAGTTGGTTTATCTTTTGAGTACAAGTTCCAGTTGTATTTAAGTATTACGTGATTAAGCTATTTCCCATTAGTTAGTCTTGATCCCCAATTCGTATGTTTAACGTTGAAGTCGTTTCCTATTATTTTCACCTAGTTTATGGTATTAATTAGTGATGTTTTAAAAACCTAAATTCAATAATATATTGTGCTTCCCCCCAAATTAATTCCATATCTATAGTTCAACTTTTCTCTCGTTCCGACAATAACCGATTTAATTAGAATATACTTGGTGATGATTGATGAACGCGAGCATAATTTTTGTACCACGGTGAATCGAACGATTTGGTTATTGAAACCAGCCAGCCGTGAAAGGTCACCCTATTTAAAGTGTGCCATATACGACAAGTAAAACCAGCCGATACAACAGCCTTGTTTGATAAATGTAGTCCAATCACAAATTCAACTTCTAGATTTCCGAGATCATCTACACTGTGTAGCAATGTAAAGCCTAACATGTGGTTCTACTTTTAGGCCATCGAGTTCCTTAGAGAGCCACGATGTACAGCCGATACTCTTTCATGCATACGACAAGGCCGTCAAACGTGACGGCAAATTACCTTAGTTAAGGTTGGATTGTAAATATATTACTCAAAAACTATGGTTATTAGACTTAATTTATTTAATATGTAGCTCTGTGGGTGGGGGCAGCCATGTTTCGTAAATGTTTCAAACGAAACATGAGATCCATAGAATACCACCACAGTATCCAGAGCTTGTCGTAGGAGGCGACTAAATCTGGTTGGATCACTGGGCTGACGACCCGCATCCGTAAAAAACAATTACAGTTAAAAAAGTCAACAACCTAAAAAAAAAGGGATATCGCTTAAATAACAATGACCCCCTCTTAAGTACCCGGATACGAGATTGAGGATCAGCACGTGGAACGTGCAGTCACTAAGAAAACCTGGCGCGTTTGACGGCCTTATCACATGTATGAAGGAGTATCGGCTGGAACTCGTGGCGCTCCAAGAAACTGGATGGCCTAAAAGTGGAGTCCATGTGTCCCAAGGCTATACGTTGCTACACAGTGGAGATGACCTCGGAAATATTGGAGTTGGTTTTCTCATTGGGCCACAGGTAAAAAAGGCTGTGTTGGACTTTCAGGCAGTCGATAATGGAATGTGTAAGCTTCGCTTGTACATGAGATTAGCCAACCTGTCAATTGTTTGTGTACATTCGCCCACTGATGTAAGCCAACCACAAGATAAAGACTCATTTTACAATAATTTGAATAATCTGATGGGCTCTATACCTGAGCACGATGTCAGATTGGTGACTTTAATGCTAGAGCTGGCATAAATCAGACTGACTTATGTAATAACATAGATCCGTACTCCCGACACGAAACTGCGACCGAAAATGGGGAGAGAATGATGTACTTTGCGATCGCACATGATCTCCAAGTGGCAGGTACATTCTTTCCCCACTAAAACATCCATTTGGAAACATGGACACATCCACGTAAAACTTCCCGAAGCCAAATTCACAATGTGTTAATTTCAAAAGACTGGGCTCGGGTTGTCCAAGACGTGAGATCGTATCGGTCGTCAACAAAATTCGTAGGCAGTGACCATTTTATGGTTGCTGCAAAGCTACGATGGAGATTTTCGTACAAGTCAGGGAGGACAGGAGAATATAAAACGCAATTCTCCTGTGAAGGCCTGATAAATGAAGAAAAGCAACGAAAATACCAAGATCTTGTGAGCAATAGCATTTTACGATCCAATTATCAATCTGATGATCTGAACAGTGTCTGGGAAGTATTGAAAACCTCGGTTGTCGATGCTGCCCAGCACACTCTCGGTATAGTGAAAACTAAGCCCAAAAATGATTGGTCTGGTGAGGAGTGTCGTCTTGCTGTTGAGCAACACAATATAGCCCACAATGAAGCGCAGACTCGGTTTACAATTGCAAGAAAAAACAAGGCAGTTCTTGCTAGGAGGACAGCTAAACGCATTTGTAGACAGGAGAAGCACGAATGGTGGAAGGCTAAGGTCTTAAGAGTACAACAACTCAGCAATGAGCACAATGTAACGCTGCTCGATGCTATGAATTATCTTTTAACCATATAGCTCAGGGCTGGTATAGTTCGAAAGAACAAAAATAAAACAAATCAGCAAACTTAAGCATTACACAAATCAAAAAACTCATGTGCATAAATTCAGTTGACGATTACATCACCGGCCGACCCAGTTATGATGACTTCCCCTTATAAACAAATAATTAAACCACTATTTTAACTTTACATTTCAAGAAATCAATATTTTTTCAGACCTCATGTCATTTCAAAAAAAACATAGGATTTTATATTAACGCATTCAACCTACGGTTGAATAATCAATAACTTAACGATAATAACAAGTAGATTTACTAAGATTTAAATAAAATTTCAATTAGTTCCCTAAATTTACTATTTTGAACTGCGAATTGTTATTGAGCTTTTAAAGTAACATTAAAAGTAGTAAAATACACAATAAATTAATTTAATTAAAGTTTATATTCATTTATGGCACTGGATTTCGTTGTGGTGAACTAAGTGAATAAAATAAAAAAAAATCACTTACCAACAGTCCAGAGCGCTCAGGGTTGCGGTGCGTTTAAAGGGAAAAAATACCCCTTTCGTTAAATCTCTACAAAAATTGTTTAAGACCACCTCAAAACTAAAATGCGGCACCATACAGTTCTATACAATATTCTCAATAAGCTCAAAAAGCTCAATAATTGTAAAATTTGTTTTTTTTTCACTTATAGTAACTAACTTTTTTTATTCCAAATAATATAAATATTCCAGAACCAAAATCGAGTAAATCTTTGCTCCAACTCCAACTTTATCACCCAGGCAACTTATGTTTGGATAACGGGTGGTGAGATGATAATTTTACAGCCGGCCGCCGGCCGTAGCTAGACAGTGAGGCCCGCCGCACACCACAAATATAATATATTGTTTTTTTTCTTAATTGTTGTTTTATTTTTTTTTCTCATCAATAAAACTAAACTGCCAACAACCGGCTAGGGTACTATGAAGAAACAATTAAAACAAAAATAGGAAGTTAAGTAGAATTTCTACTGTGAAACACTCAGACATTATTGTATATTTATTAACCTTTAGATAAGTATAATTATTTAACAATAATTAACCAAAAAAATGATCCAGTCAGATATTTTTTTTTTACTTATTTATTTATTTTTTTTTTAAATTTTAATCTACAATATCATATAGGTGATTGAGTGTGACCATCCGCCAATCACTCGAAAAAAGAAAAGGAATGGATTTTTGCTTTACGCATTGCATTCGATTTATTGATCACTATTAACAAGGTATGGTGGGAGGAAAAATTTGATACGAAATTAAACGATGAATATCAAGCGAATGAATTAAAATGAGAAATTCCCCTACAACCACACCCAACCAGCCTCAAATAAAGTCTGATGAATTTTGAATGTGGTTTTAAAATTCATTCGTATACATTTAGGAGTTGATTAATTAAATTCGACTTAAAGTTTTAAAAAAAAACAAAATCTAATCTCTCCAACGTGACAGGGCAGATTTTGTTGATATCAATTTTGATAAAGCCAACAAAAGCTGAGAATAGTCTTTTATAATTTTATGTCTTTGGCATGGTAAGTACCTAAGATTTTTCCGACATCATCTTCCAAAACATAATTTACTCTTCCTAATCGCGACTTTACACTGGCTTTAATAAATTAAGGAACAAACTTAGCACAGTTAAGGTTAACTCCACTACTCTGAGGATGATTTCGATAGTACACAGTATCACCCGGCTTGAACTCCACTTCTCGTGCGCGTAAATTGTACCGCGACGCATATTTCTTATATGCTTGTGACACTTTATTACGAACCTCTTTATGAAGAATCTGAAGTCTATCAGGTAAACAATTAACATTCACGATGTTCTCATTCAAAGAATCTATTTCTTTACTCGTTACCATGTCCAATACGATGATATCCAAATAAACACATGTGTGGCGATATCGTCAACGATTCGTCAACTGAATTCCGTATTGCTCTACTGATTGCACCTAGATGAGTGTCCCAGAGCCGATGATCATCGGTGATGTAAGAGTCTATCGCTTCAATGATGGACCAATTAACGCGCTCCGAAGCGTTAGACTGTGGAGAGTAAAATGCAGTTTGAGTATGTCGAATTCCGAACTCCTTTAGGAGTGGCCGAAATTCTTTGCTTATAAACTGAACTCCATTGTCAGTGTGAACAACTTCGGGAACGCCATATACATAGAATATATCGTCTCTCAAATATTCTACTATTTTAGAAGCAATGGCTTTATTGAGTGGTTTTAGTAGAACAAATTTTGTTAATTTATCCATTACGATAAAAATTGTGGCTTTTCCATTTTTGGATCGTGGATATGGCCCCAAAATATCCATATATATTCGTTAAAAGGGTCTTTCCGTACATCGATTGGCAATCATAGTTGGAGTTAACATTTGGTTAGCCAATTTTGACGATTTACATGATGTGCACTCCTTTATATACTGTTCGATATGTTTTCTCATATGGGGCCAAAAGTAAAGTCGACGTATACGTTCTAGAGTTTTTCGACAGCCACCATGGGCAGAACTAGGTTCATCATGCTCCTGCCTAATAATTAATTTGGTTAAACTTAATGGAACCCACAATTTCCATAGTGAAACGTCAGAAAGTATTTGATGCTGAAGAGGCTCGATTCGTGTGTATATTTTGTTATCTACCACTTTATGATTTGGGTATGTTGTTGGACAAACTAGAATTTTATTAGCTAACTCAACATACTTGGCATCCAAAAAATGTTTAGAGTCCAGATTAACGACTTCGTTCATCAACAGGTTGTTAGCTAACAGTTCGCTAATAGTATCACAAAATACCCGTGAAGGAGTGCCCGGTACCACATTTAACGAACCTCTTTGATGTTCGATGGTAAAATCGGAAGACTGTAGCTTAAGAGACCAACGTGCAAGCCGACCGTTCAAGTCCTTTTGGGACATGAGCCACTTCAGACTCGCATGGTCAGTAATTAAAGTAAACTTATAACCCTCTATATAGAGTCGAAATTTTTGAACACATACGAGAGCCACCAAACATTCCAATTCGGAGACACAATAGTTGCGTTGAGCACGATTTAACTTCTAAAATATGTACGCAATCGGGCCCTCCTGATCATCTTTATGTTTTTGGAACAAGACTCCTCCTATACCTTCGGAACTGGCATCGCATCAGATAAAGGAGGGTTTTTGAATAGTCCGCGTTTATAAGAACTGGAGTTGAGGTACTTTTAGCCTTTCAAAGGATGACTATGCCTCGCTGGTCCAAATAAATTTCTGTCCCTTTTTAAATAAGTTCGTGATTGGAAACGGCAAAGTTGGGAATAAACCGGCGATACCAGCCTACCATGCCTAAGAACCTACGAACTTGCTTGACTGATGTTGGACTTGGGAAACCACAGATGGCTTCAACCTTTGCTGGATCGGTACGGAGGCTCTCCTCTCCAACAATAAATCCTAAATACTTGATCTGACGCTGGAGAAATTTACTTTTTGATAGATTTATTGTCAGTCCTGCTTTTGATGAGAGATCTGCTACCGTTTCCAATATCTCAAAGTGGTCTTCTAAAGTGGCGGAAATGATTAATAGATCGTCCAAATAAACGAAGACTCTCTCATGATACTGATGAGGAATAACTTTGTCCATTAGCCTGCACATACTCTGAGGCGCATTGCAGAGGCCAAACGGCATCACGGTGAACTGGCAGAGGGGCTTACCAGGCACCACGAACGCCGTCTTCTCTCGAGATGCTGCCTCCAGAGGTATTTGCCAGAAGGCATCTTTTAGGTCTAATGAACTGATATATTTCGTAGTATTTAAGCGACCTATTAACGCATCTATGTGAGGAAGCGGATAAGTGTCCTTTTTGACAACGACGTTCAGCTTTAGGGTCTCTAAACATAGTCGAATCTTGCCATTGGGCTTTCTTACCAGCACTACTGGCGAACTCCAGGCACTATCTGACTCCTCAATCACCCCCAATTCTATCATACGATCTAGAAGTACATAAGACTTTGAATAGCAGGTGACACATTATAAAATGTTTGCTTTATAGGAGTAGTTTGGCCGACATCAATGATATGTTCCATCAAGTTTGTACGTTCTAAACCGTGTACTTCAAACGATGGGAATGCCTTTTTAATGGACTCAAGAGTTTCATTTTGAGCTGGGGTTAAACAATGTTGTGTGGGTTCACTATTTGTCACAGTGGTAACTTCATTGATAAAAGTAGGCGCTAAATTAAATTTTGCCCAAAAATCTATGCCCAAATAAAGTGGACTACATAACGTAGGAACGGTATAAAATCGCATATTTTGCCAATTATTGTTATATTTAACCTTTGTTTCCACATATTCTAGTATAGAGTTAGTCGTGCCATCAGCTGTTTTCACCACCGAATGAAAACTCCGCACCTTAAGACCTACTTTCTTAATGAATTCCAAAGAGTCTTTACCCAAAATACTTATAGACGCGCCACTATCTAGAAGTCATACAAGCTGGTGCTCGCCAAATGAAATCTTAATATGAGGTCTTTTATCGTTTTTCAGTGCTAAAATTGAATTAAGGCATAATTTGTTGATGAAACGCCTAAATTGCCAGTATCCGGTTGATTGCTTCACATGAACATCAATATTTTCACAACCACTGAGTTTTGTAGAAGATGCTGGTAACGTATTTAAAGGGAAATTATCACTTGTAGAATTAATAGATTTGCTAGACTGTTCGAAAGGAGGAAACTCATAGTTTATTTTGTTAGATTCCACAATTTGATGTGCCTCAACGGTTGATAGTGCTGCTGAGTTAAAACTATAAGTTTGAGTTCCCACCGACTTTGTATGTTCAGTGGAAGAAGTGTTGTTTATGTTTTCCTGGCAGGTACTGGATTCGAACGAGTTTCTCCAGGATGAATCTCGCTCGATTTTCGGTTTAAATTATATTTTGCACAATTAAAACAGTTAGGTTTTTTCACTCCAGCCATTCCACAACCGAAACAAAACAATCCTTGAAGATTCAATCCATCAAGACTGTGGTGGTGATGACTGTGGTGGTCTGCAAAAATCTTGGTAACTGGTGAACGGTGACTAAGATTTTTGCAGTTCCAACAAACCAGGTAAGTGTTGTTCTGCGAATCTCTTACGTTACTGGATCTCGTTAAGACTGATACGGCCGCATTTTCGATGACATTTTCTTCAGATAACGATAGCTGATCAAGTGACAGAGCAGAATTGCTCTCGCCAAGCTCGTGAACGGAATACCGAATATTGCTTAGGGTCATAACCCCAATTCGACCAAATTCGTTCAAATTGTTGACAGGTAGCTCTAAGTTGTTCGACGGTTTTAAAGTGCATCGCTAAAGTGACTGTCCTTAAAACTGGATTCATATTCTCTTGTAAAATTTCCACTAATTTAATTTCAGAAAACTGTCTGGAGAGATGACCGTTTAATGTTTGTATTTCCAGAGCGAAGTCATTGAAGCTTTCTCTGCCCTGAGTTTTCTGTTCAATCGATAATTGAGTTTCGCGTTCATTTTCATGGCTAGAAAATCTCGAAATGAACGCCAACCGCATTTCCTTCCATGTCGCGTTTGGGTTACTACGGGAATATACCCACAACCATTTTTCCGCCATACCACTAACAAAGTTATAAATGATGAGAGGTAATTTCTTCTCAGAATAACCATCCCTTTTGGCGAACGTTTCCAATCGAAAAACAAAATCGTGTGCGTCTAACCCTTTTGAATTACCATCGAAAGAAAGTTTCCATTGTGGAATGTTTCGAGGTGACCCTGTCTCAGAAAAGCTAGGATTCAAGTTCTGGTATTTTGGCCGTGCCCCTAAATCTTTTGAATACTGATCAAGAGAGTTTACCATAGGATACGTTGATTTAGTGTTTGTTTGATGGTCATAATTGGAATAAGGGTCTCTATTTTGAAACGGTTTATCAACAGAGTTGATAGTAAAAGATGGTTGCTGGTTCAATTGCACTCCTCTTTCAATTGACGACGACTGCCAAGGACTATATCTCAACCCTAACCCATAATTTGTCTCCAAAGATTTACTTGTGGGCTGAGGCTGTAAATTTATGTCCTGATCTGCCTCCTGGTTAGCACCTACGTTTTCTATATTACGCATGGCATCAAGATCATTTCGATTTTTAGTCTTAGGTGATTCTGAACTATCTTTTATGACCTTTTCCACGTATTGGGATATACGACGGTTAGATATTACGCTACTAATATTAAGAATTTCACCAGAGGTATTTTTCAACTGCTGAAGTCTTCTTTGCCAATGTACCACTCGATAATCACCACGTATAAGTACTTGTCTATACGACTGGTTGATTTCGGTTATCGGTCAATTTAGCACAGGCATAGGCTACATCTTTCGCGGAACCTATTTCCAGGCTAGACTTGTTATCGTGGTGGGGTTTGCTTGGTCTAAGTCGCGAATCGGATTCTTCTTCTAGCATGTAATTTGAAAGTAATTTAAAAGGAAACCAATAATCAAAAAAAATAATTAAATAATTAATAATCACAAACTAAGGAGAAGCAACAAAACTTTTCGCATCGCGCCATTGACTAATGCAGCCAACCCAAAACAGAAAACTTTTTAAAATGAGAAGAAGAAAAGAAATGTTCGCCTTGAGTCATGGTAGTGTTCGGTTAGTCAAGGAAAGTTATAGTGGACAATGACCTAAGAATAACGGAATCACCGCAAATCGATTAGCTCATTTATAACAGATATGTCTCATTGAACAAACCCCACTAATCAAATAAACTAAAGAACGAAAACTAAAGAGTTGAATGACATACTGTATTTTTTTGGAAAAATTTGTGTTTAGATCGTCGAAGAATATATGGTACAATGAACTAAGAATAACTAAATCACAGCAAATCGATAAGCTCATTGTAACTAATATATTTCACGAACCAATTGCACAAATTGCAATTTTGTCAGAGACCGTTAACCTACGGTTGAATAATCAATAACTTAACGATAATAACAAGTAGATTTACTAAGATTTAAATAAAATTTCAATTAGTTCCCTAAATTTACTATTTTGAACTGCGAATTGTTATTGAGCTTTTAAAGTAACATTAAAAGTAGTAACATACACTATAAATTAATTTAATTAAAGTTTATATTCATTTATGGCACTGGATTTCGTTGTGGTGAACTAAGTAAACAAAATAAAAAAAAATCACTTACCAACAGTCCAGAGCGCTCAGGGTTGCGGTGCGTTTAAAGGGAAAAAATACCCCTTTCGTTAACGGGTGGTGAGATGATAATTTTACAGCCGGCCGCCGGCCGTAGCTAGACAGTGAGGCCCGCCGCACACCACAAAATATAATATATTGTTTTTCTTTTCTCAATTGTTGTTTTATTTTTTTTCTCGTCAATAAAACTAAACTGCCAACAACCGGCTAGGGTACTATGAAGAAACAATTAAAACAAAAATAGGAAGCTAAGTAGAATTTCTACTGTGAAACACTCAGACATTATTGTATATTTATTAACCTTTAGATAAGTATAATTATTTAACAATAATTAACCAAAAAAATGATCCAGTCAGACGTTTTTTTTACTTATTTATTTATTTTTTTTTTTTAAATTTTAATCGCCAATATTATATAGGTGATTGAGTGTGACCATCCGCCAATCACTCGAAAAAAGAAAAGGAATGGATTTTTGCTTTACGCATTGCATTCGATTTATTGATCACTATTAACAAGGTATGGTGGGAGGAAAAATTTGATACGAAATTAAACTATGAATATCAAGCGAATGAATTAAAATGAGAAATTCCCCTACAACCACACCCAACCAGCCTCAAATAAACAGTCTGATGAATTTTGAATGTGGTTTTAAAATTCATTCGCATACATTTAGGAGTTGATTAATTAAATTCGACTTAAAGTTTAAAAAAAACAAAATCTAATCTCTCCAATGCTACAATTCGCGTGGTTTCTTTAAAGGAATCACCGAATTGCACCTTACCTTAAAATCTCGGTCAACTGCCATTCGCGACCAGGATGGAAACCTCAGTGTTAACGTCGATGCGGTATTCGATACATGGCGTGATCATTTGTCTGACTTACTTAATGTTCCACATGTATCACAAGCTGTATTTTAATACCCTCAAATACAAACCGCGGAGATGGTCATTGAGGATCCATCCTATGAGGAATTCACAATGGCCATGCAGAGATTAAAGAAAAATCGTTCACCAGAGGACTAACTTTGTGAACTTTCTTTTCGACCTTATTCGATTGGTATGGCGAAATGAAGTTATGCCTGAAGAATGGAAAGTGGCTGCGTTATGCCCAATATTCAAAAAAGGTGATCGCTTAAAATGCGAGAACTATCGCGGTATAGTTCTCCTTTGCACAGCATATAAGTTAATGTCATACATTATCTTGGGAAGAATTACTCCCCTAGAGGACGAAATTGTCGGTGACTACCAAGGTGGATTTCGTCCAAATCGTTCAGTCACTGATCAAGTTTTTCCACTACGGATGATTCTTTCCAAGTACTACGAAACATCTCGCGATGTGCACCAGGTATTCCTAGATTTCAAGCAAGCCTATGACTCAATCAATCGAGAGAGGCTATGGTATGCGCTTAAATATTTAGAAATACCGAAAAAATATGTACATCTGTGTAAAATGACAGTAACACAGTCACAATGCTGTGTCAAAGTTGAGACCAGGCTATCGAGAATTTTTGCTATTACTTCGGGTGTTCGACAAGGAGATGCGCTATAATCCGATACTTTTTAATCTCATGTTGGAATACATCCTTCGTCAAAGTGAAACACCTCAGAACAACATCTTATTCCGACAATCCAATCAACTTCTTGTATATGCAGATGATATCTGTGTGATTGGATTAAATGTCAACGGAGTGAAACAGATACTTGATCCACTGGAACAGTTTTCAGCTTCCGTTGGTCTGAAAATTAACGAGTCCAAAACTAAATATATGATCTCTGGTTTTCGAGACCAAGACGCAATTGATTTCAGTAGTGGAAACCACACGTTTGGAGGAGTAATGAGATTCAAGTATCTTGGATCTCTCATTACTCACGATAATAGTGTAGGAGAGGATATCAAGGATCGCCTTGCCTCTGATAATCGGGCTTTATATCCTCTACGTCCACTGCTGAAATCAAAATATCTTCCAAATACGGATAAGCTGAAACTGTACAGAGTGTTGATCAGACCCGTTGTCACGTATGGATGTGAGAGTTGGACCTTGACGGATGAGTACGAAAGATGGCTTCTTACATTCGAGAGAAGAATCATGCGTGTGATATATGGCCCAAAACGCGACGTTGATGACACATACCGAGTATCGAGTCAATCACGAGATCAGGCATTTAATGCAAATTCCTGATATCGTGCATGAAATCAAAGGACAGCGAGTACGCTGGCTCGGTCACGTTCTGAGTGCTGATCCGAACCGAATGATACAGCGATCTTTAAAGGAAGAACCGCCTTTTGGTAAGCGAAGAGGTCGCTGTCGGCTACAATGGCTCCACGGCGTAGAGAGCGATCTGGCATCTTCAGGTTGCTTCCAACAGTATGAAGATCTGGCTCGTGATCGAAACCGTTGGAGTCAGATTGTTGATACGGTACGGGCCAACAATGGCCTGTAAAAAAAAAACCGGAAAAAAAATTTAATATGTACAGTAAATTTAAAAAAATTCACAAGTAATTTATATGATACTTCTTTGGTACAATTATCACTATTAATTTAACACTTTATTACATGCCAATATCACTATTTAAAATTCAAAATTGAACTGTTTCGATTGAACTCAAATGTCGACACCGACACCTATATATACAACAACAATCCTTAGAGAAATTTGTATTATATTTTACATGCTTACATTTCTCGAACATTTACATTTTTCATAATGGTTTTTATATGTCTTTTTGGCAGTTATTTTTAATGGGACATAGGAAACTATTTCGACACCACTCTATTAATGCCTTTCTACATACCAACAGTTCGCGGATTTTTTTCCTCGGTCACCCGTAAATCTCAAATACATTTTTAAACCATCAGGTCCCCGTAAATTACTTTAGTTTGATCGGTCCAATATTTTGCCAGTGTTTAATTCCATTCGTTCCTTTCCAATATATATAACCCTTCGTAAACTTTATTCTTTGTTTAATGTGCCTCCTATTGAAAATTAAAAATCCCTTGCTGTGCGTCCAAACAAATTTGCTTCATTAAACCGTCTGCACACAGTTTACGCACTGATGTTTGCGTCAATCCCATTTAAAATGTCGCGGAACGATTTTAAAAGGATCTGCCATTGAAAGTTGTCGTATGCGACCATTCGTTCTTTATGAAGCTTTTCGTTTTTTCTTCACATTTTTGCGTTTACAAAACCTGTTCAATTATTATATATTCTTAGCAAAATAATAAAACAATTAGTAATGTAATCAAAATATATAGTAAAGATTTTGAAATGTTATTTACTTTTATTTGATTGATGGTATTGCATGTGATAGTTGCTTTATTCGCAACTTTTACTTTATTATTCGCTGTTCTACTTCTATTTATGATTTACAAAGTAGAATTTTTAATTTTATTAAATAACATATTTTTACAAAAAATAAAATGGAACTTTTGAGATAAACTTTTCAAAAAACTAATTTCAATAATAATAAAATAAACAAGCAATATTTATCTCAACGTAATAAAATAATAATAATAAAACTTAACTATGGTGTATTCGAAATGAGAATTCAACTGTATATTTCAAAAAATGCGCATATCTTAATACATAGTTAAAAAATTCTATTCTAGATATATAAATTAGAAAAACTAATTCTAACTGAAAATTATAAATAAAAATAAATCAAATTGAATAGAAAGCAGTTTTTGTGTTAGTTGATTAAATATGCCTTTAATAAATATGTACATTTCGAACACATACTTAATTTATATAATAAGGTTAATAGTAAAAACTAATTTAAATTTGCAATTTACTGCCGTCTTTCATAAGATCATCTTTAGTTGTTAATCTCTCGATTAAATCTTCTAATGGAACTAATTCTCTTTGATCGATTAAATTAAATTCTTGTACAAAAAATATAAAATGTTTAAATGATGTATTTAAATGTGCTTCTTCGCCTAATCGAACAATTTCCGGAAAATGTTCATGATATATATGCGCATACACTCTAAATAATCGTTTCAAAATTACTTTTGCAATGGCCAAAAAATTTTTTGGAAACGGTACGCCTATTTTTGATGGAAATACTGTTTCGTCATCCAACTGATCCTGTACCCATGTCATTAGGTAGTCAATATATTTTGGAGCGCTACACTTTATAGGTTTTTTTACTGTTTGGCCATCCGCCCAGTGGTATTCATAACGTGGACCTGCCGACATTATGCAACAACTTTCTTCTGTGCAGCACTCGGTTATTGTTCCGTAAAGCATATTTATTTGATTAAAAAAATCCACAGCTGAAAATAAGTTCCAAAAACAAAACATAATTACAAAGAAGATATTAATAAAATCAATAAATAATTATTAGTTAAATAACCAAAAGAATGTATACGTCAAATGAAATAAATTTGGTGATGTGAGAGTATACGCTCAAGCCAAACAAATAAAGTAAAATATAAAAAAATAATAACCAAAAGGAATATTCTATTGTTTAATACGGAATATACTCGTTTCTGTTGATTAGCAATAGATTTGTCTTAATCATTAGAAGTGAGACGGAACATGTGGTTTCGCCATGATGGTTGTCCTGCACACTATTCGATGATAGCACGTGAAATACTTGATCGTGATTTCAATAGTCGCTGGATCGGTAGAGCTGGTCCGATTAACGAGCAAGAACCAACAACACGTGAGAACATGATTGAGCGAATCAGAAATGCTTGTGCTAAAATTCAACCAAACACACTTCTCAGTTGTGTACAATCATTTGAAATGCGTATTAATAAGTGCATTGAAGTCGCAGGCCATCATTTTGAACACTTATTTTAAGCTTAAATTATTTTATTCACCTGCCATTTTCATTAATAAATTGTTTTGATGACGAATTTTGAGTATTTCCAATGAAAACGTGGTATTTTTTATTTCAAACGTATTGCAGAATCGAATGCGTGTGTTCTAAGAAGAAATTGAAAATATTGAATTTCGTCGATTACAACGCCATCTATCTATCATGAACCGAACAAAATATTTCATATATTTAATATATATATATATATATATATATATATATATATATATATATATATATATATATATATATATATATATATATATATTTATATATATTTATATATATATATATATATTTATATATATATATATATATATATATATATATATTATATATATATATATATATATATATATATATATATATATGTATATATATATATATATATATATATATATATATATATGTATATATATATATATATATATATATATATATATATATATATATATATTTATATATATATATATATATATATATATATATACATATATGTATATATATATATATATATATATATATATATATATTTATATATATTTATATATATATATATATATATATATATATATATATATATATATATATATATATATATATATGTATATATATATATATATATATATATGTATATATATATATATATATATATATATATAAATATATATATATATATATATATATATATATATATATATATATATATATATATATATATACATATATATATATATACTATATATACATATATATATATATATATATATATATATATATATATATATATATATATATATATATATATATATATATATATATATATATATTATATATATATATATATATATATATATATATATATATATATATATATATAATATATATATATATATATATATATATATATATATATATATATATATATATATATATATATATATATATATATATATATATATATATATATATATATATATCTATATATATATATATTTATATATATATATATATATTATATATATATATATATATATATATATATATATATATATATATATATATATATTGACGGGAAGTATTTCCTAAAACAAAAAAAAAAATTTAGGAAAATTTTTAGGATATACTTCACGTATGTGCGTAGGAATGTGAAGTTTTTCCTAATTCTAATTAAATACGAATGTGTTAGTGTAAATAATATTTAAAATCCATATTAAACGATATGTTTCGTTTAATATGGATTTTAAATATTATGTAATAATTTATTTATTCATTATTACGATTTGAGTAAAATAATTCAAATGTGTTAATTATTGTTTTTAAATATTTGCCTTCTAATTTTCATAGATATGACGTATCGAACTTAATAATAACGCAAGTTGAGTGATTGACAGTGTGATTCGAAGCATTCAGTACAGAATTATGGTAAGTTTAATTGTCCCAAGATTCCTCGTGTACATTTTGTATAAGTCAAGATCTATGCTCTAAGGAAAAGTAATTTAAATGTTTTAAAACATATAGTTTTAGGCACTTAGGAAAATTAAGGAAATCTTTCAAGTTACTGTACAGAATGGCTTTTTCAAATATTCCTGTTATTCTTAAACGAAGGACATTCTGAGGAAAAACATCATTTTGAGAAGAACCATTTGTTAAGGAATATAATAAATACAGTTTAGTATTGAAACACTCGTATAAGTAAATAATTTTCCTAACTTGGGATGTATGTCAGTAAATATATACAGTATCGAATTACATTATGCCGTGTTTTCGTCTATTCCTTTGGGGATTCTGATAGAGTGGCAGTGACAAATTGCAATTATGCGACTCTCTATCTCACCATCGTTCTTTAGCTATCATACCCACAAATGAACTTTAAATACAGCATGTGGACCTTCATTTATCTCGATTCATAACTCGAGCTTTTCAGTAGCGACATTACAAGTATACGAAGGTATAGTTCGACTTCGTCACGCAAACGCAGTCGGGATCTTCCTGTATGACGTACAGCGGCTAAAATTCATTCAGAAGAAGTTCCGAAATATTTCCATTTGAGACAAAACTCGGTCAATTCCTAATCAATTATAATGGGACTAGGCATGTCGGATAGAAGTTGAAATTTAAAATGGTTTTTCAAAAAAGCTCTAGAATATGACCACCTGGGATTGAACTCGAAATGGGTATGTTGGATGGAAATTGGATTATAAAATGATATTTTTGATATTTGAAAAATTGATATTTATTCTGGAAAAACGCCATCTGGGACGGAACTCGGCCATTTCTTAACCGATTTTGATAGAATTGAATATGTTTGATGGAAATTAGATTGGAAAATGTTTTTTGGGCAAAGTTCTGAAATATGGCCACCTGGGACAGAATTCGAATATTTTTTGGCCGATTATGATGGAATTGAGTATGTTGGATGGAAATAGGATATAATAAAATGATTTTTGGAAGAAGTTCCAGAGTTTGGCTACTAGAGACGAAACTCGGCTATTTCTTAACCGATTATAATAGAATTGTGTATTTTAGATGAAAATGGGATTCCAAAATGATTTTTGGAAAAAGTTCTGGTATATGATCACATGGGACGGAGCTCAATTATTTCTCAACCGATTTTGATGGATTTTGTATGTTGGATGGAAAAATGGTTTTTGGAAGAAGTTCTCAAATATGGTCACCTGGGATAGAACTCGGTCATTTACTAACCGATTATGATAGGATTGGGTATGGATGGAAATGGTATTATAAAATGAGTTTTGAAATAAGCTCTGCAATATGGTCAACTAGGACGGAGCTCGACCATTTCCTTATCCATAAAATAAACAAATAAATATAAAAATAATAACATTAGCAACTTCGCGTTGCATATATTTTGATGATTCATGAACTTTAATACAATGTTACGTAGATCTACGTTTTTGGTTTTGATTTCTAATTTAAGATCTGCTGCCTTTTTTATTATTCGTTGTTAAAGATCTTGAAACAAGGCCTCGCCAACTAGTT
>OZ010736.1:83599934-83902355 GCA_963932295.1 Tipula lateralis | reverse complement strand
CAACTAAGTTCAGTTCTTCCATTTTTGGCAACAAAAAGTTTGTTAGCATCGAACGATAGCGATCGCCATTCACATTGCCACACAGTGCCAAACAGTGCATTTTTCGGGATGCATGGGCAGTTCTTGAACGGCTTCTGGTTGCTCTTCACTCCAAATGCGGCAATTTTGCTTATTTACGTAGCCATTCAACCAGAAATGAGCCTCATCGCTGAACAAAATTTGTCGATAAAAAAGCGGATTTTCTGCCAACTTTTCTAGGGCCCATTCACTGAAAATTCGACGTTGTGGCAGATCGTTCGGCTTCAGTTATGAAATGTCAAAGCATACTGAGCATCTTTCTCTTTGACACCTTGTCTGAAATCCCGCGTGATCTGTCAAATACTAATGCATGAAAATCCTAACCACAAAAAAATCACCCGTTATATAAAAATATATATTACGTTTTCCGTATATTGTTACGTTTTCCCCTAGTAGGGATTCAAAGCAATCCTCGGTTCGATCACTGGATTGTGAAGAATTAAAACCACTTACTTGTTTTCCACTATAACTGTTATTAATAGTCACTACAATTCACTATTACAGTATTTTTATTTCATTGTTACCTTTATTATTACACTATTACTTTTTCCGATTTTAATTTATCGCTTTCCCAATTCAAACTGAAAGTCTACGCTTGCTGCTCGCGTATTCATACTCATTTTGCCCGCTTCTCGGTCATAGTAGAATTTTCCATTTATTTATTATTTTGCCTGCATACTGCGATTCATGCTGGTTTCCAATTACGAGCTTAGTACTTCTATTAAATCAAAGAGGTCACTCGCGTCCGTAACACCACCCTCCGCCCAAACAGGATCCAATTTCCTTCCTCTATAGAGAGCCAACCTATCTAAATGCACAACCTTTTTTTTCCTCGGATGTCCTTTTGAATTCGGTAGATTACATCATTGATTTTTGTAATCATCTTGTATGGTCCTTCCCAGCTAGGTTGCAGTTTAAGTGATAAGCCTCTCTTTCGATGTAAGTTGTGACGCAGACTAACTGCCCTTCTTCAAATCCTCTATTATTTGCACGGATGTCATATCGTGCTTTCATCCTATCACTTGAAATTGGTATTCTTTCTCTGACAAATTTGTGTATCTCGTCGATATCTTCTTTCAATTTATCGACATACGCTTATCTACACTAAGCTGTTGCAGGAATTGCCCAAAACTTCAAGTCTCCAGGTAATCTTAAATTATGTCCAAAAACGATGGTAGCTGGTGTTATTCCCGTTGTATCATGTGTTGCTGAACGATATGCCATTAGGAACATTGGTATATTTTTGTTCCATTTACGCTGGTTTCTATCTACGGTTTTCTTTAGAAATTCTTCTAACGTAGCATTAAACCGATCAACCATTCCGTCTGACTAAGGATGGAAAGGTGTTGTTCTTGTTCTATTGATCCCCAATCATTGATACATTTCCTGGAATACCACTGACTCAAAATTGCGGCCTTGATCCGAATGCAGTTCCATAGGTACTCCATATCGACTAATCCAATTATTTACCACGGCGTTTGCGATTGTTGTTTCTTGGTTCGGTATTGGTATTCAGGCCATTTACTGAAATAATCCATTACCACTAAAACATACTTGTTTCCGCTTTCGCTGGTAGGAAATGAATCTGCAATATCCATAGCGATCCGCTCAAATGGTGCTCCACTATTATACTGCTGCATTTTCCCATGGCTTCGTTTTGCAGGACCCATGCACTGATCACATTTTTGACACCATTCTGCGACCGATTGTCTGCATCCTGCCCAGTAAAATCTTTCGCGGACTTTTGCCAGTCTTATTGATTCCTAAATGGCCACCACTTGTTCGTCCGTGATATTCCCTCAAAAATTTTGGAACTAATGATTGTTTATTTCTACCATCAGAACTTTCTCAAATCCGTTTTAAACAATCATCTTCAATTAACAGACTATCCCATTGAGCCAAATATGCCTTAACTATAGGACTCTTGTCAGCATAATGGTCTGTGCTATCTTCCACGAATTTAAAAATGATCGATAAGTCGGAATCTTCTGATTGCTCCTTTCTAATTTCCTCATTAGTCCACTCATCGGATGGCAACATTTGTACCAACGACATGTTTCTCCACCACAATGTTTGCAATCGACGAGACATAGCCGTCTTGATAGAGCATCTGCTTTACCGTGAGCACTTCCTTTCCGATGTTGAATCATATAATCGAAGCAACCCAATCTCTCGATCCACCGGATATGTCCTTCCGGATTCTTAAACTGTAACAGCCATGTTAGAGCACCATGACATATATATATATATATATATATATATATATATATATATATATATATATATATATATATATATATATATATATATATATATATATATATATATATATATATATATATATATATATATATATATATATATATATATATTTTATATATATATATATATATATATATATATATATATATATATATATATATATATATATATATATATATAAATATATATATATGTGGAGGTCGCAGACGAAGATAAGGAAAAGACAGCGTTCAGTGTGGGCAATGGATTATGGCAATTCAATGTCATGCCATTTGGACTTTGTAACGCATTTGCGACTTTCGAACGGCTAGTCGAACGCGTACTTAAAGGACTCCACTGGAAAACATGCCTGGTTTATTTGGACGACATCATCGTTATGGGAAAGGACTTCAACGAGCACCTACGAAATCTAGAGGAAGTATTCGAAAGAATCCAAGCATTCGAAAGAAGACAAGATCTCCGCCGTAAAGGATTGGCCAAGACCGCAGAATTTAAATGAACTAAGGAGTTTCATCGGACTATGCACATATTATCGACGATTTGTGCCAGGATTTGCCAACATCGCAAGGAGTTTACACGAGCTGACACAAGAACAAGCCGTTCCAATGGAGTGATGAACACGAGGAAGCGTTCAATGAACTGAAGCAGTGATTATGTACAGCACCATTGCTTTCGTATCCGGTTCCGAATAAAAGTTTTATTTTGGATACGGATGCAAGCAATTATGGCTTGGGAGGAGTGTTGTCACAGGAAATCGATGGACAGGAACGTGTCATCGCATATTATTCAAAGATCTTATCGAAGCCAGAACGGAACTACTGTGTAACAAGAAGAGAATTGTTGGCCATAGTGAAATGTGTGGAACATTTCCGGAAATACCTCTATGGCCAATCATTTCTATTAAGAACGGATCATGGCGCCTTGACATGGCTACTTCAATTTAAAAATCCCGAAGGACAAGTAGCACGGTGGATTGAGCGATTGGGGAGTTCTGTCTACGAAATCCAACATTGGAAGGGAAGCGCTCATGGAAATGCGGATGCGTTGTCAAGACGGCCATGTCGAGTGGATTGTAAACATTGCGGTCGGGTAGAAAGCAAGGAAAACATCGTCGACATTAGGCTAATGAAAGTGTTGCCGACTAATGAATGGACCAACGATGTTATCTCCAAAGAGCAACGGGAGGATCCAGATTTAGCAGTGATTATCAAATTCATGGAGGAAGAACGTCGTCCCACATGGAGCGATATTGCAGATAAAGGCCCAACTATCAAGGCTTACTGGGCCCAATGGGATAGTTTAACCATGGAAGACGGATGCTTAAAACGAACATGGGAGAGCTCCGATGGCAAGACAAAGCAATCGTTGGTAGTAGTACCGAGGATCAGGATGGCGGAAATATTGGAGGAATGCCACGGAGGAACAAGCGGAGGCCACCTAGGAATCAACAAAACGTTAGCCAAGGTACGTGAAAGGTTCTACTGGGCAGGATGTAGACAGGCAGTGGCTGAATGGTGTCAAAAGTGTGACCAATGTATGGCCGTGAAAGGACCGGCAAAGAAGAGCCGTGGAGCGATGCAGCAATATAATGTGGGAGCACCATTTGAGAGGATTGCCATAGATGTTGCAGAACCATTTCCAACCAACGATAGTGGCAACAAATATGTTTTGGTAGTAATGGAATAATGGAATACTTTGGTAGTAATGGAATAGTTCTACTGGGCAGGATGTAGACAGGCAGTGGCTGAATGGTGTCAAAAGTGTGACCAATGTATGGCAGTGAAAGAACAAATATGTATTGGTATTAATGGACTACTTCAGTAAGTGGCCAGAGGTATACCTGATTCCAAATCAGGAAACAACCACAATCACCAATGCAGTGGTATACAATTGGATAAGCCGTTATGGGGTACCAATGGAACTGCATTCCGACCAAGGGCGGAATTTTGAATCGGTTGTCTTCCAGGAGATGTGCCAGTTACTGCGAATTGATAAATCGCTGACAACACCTTTCCACCCACAGTCTGATGGCATGGTGGAGCGTTTCAATGCCACATTGGAGGCGTTTATAGCCAAAACAGTGGATAAAAACCAGCGGAATTGGGAGCAAGGTATTCCATTGTTCTTAATGGCCTATCGATCGGCGGTGCATAACATAACAGGAGTAACACCAGCGACAATACTTTTTGGTAACAATTTAAGACTACCAGGCGATCTCAAATTCGGAACGTTTCCAGCACCAGCTAAATGTGGACAAGCATATGTGGACCACTTGAAAGAGGAGATCAACAACATACACAAATTTGTCAGAGAGAAAATCAAATTGTCAAGTGATAAAACAAAGGCTCGGTATGATGTACGAGCGAACAATAAAGGATTTGACGAGGGTCAATTGGTATGGCTTCACAACCCACAACGTAAGAAAGGTTTATCGCAAAAATTACAACCTGGATGGGAGGGACCGTACAAGGTCATAACAAGAATAAATGATGTGATCTATAGGATCCAAAGAGCAGTACGAGGAAAACCCAAGGTTGTACACCTGGAACGACTGGCGTTCTATAGAGGAAGAGGACTGGATCCTGTTCGGGACGAACAGATTTGGGCGGAGGGTAGTGTCACGAATCACAGATGTCACTTGTGATAGTTAAGAAGAAAATTATAGCAGTAGGGATTACCCTGTAACCAAATGTTTACACATGCGAACAGAATAAAACCAAATAATGAAATAGGCGGAGCGAACAAAATACGACGGAAGAACATTCGCGAAGAGTAGAGACGAAAAATGATTTAATGTTCTACAAGTATTTGTGTCGTATAAATACGTGTAGATATTTGAGTTACGACAGTTCAGTTTTGAATTTCGAAGTGTTAATATCGGGAAGTGATAAAAAGTGAAGTGTTAAAATAATAGTAGTGATAAATATTGTGTAAAATAATAGTGAAAATAAATATTAGTGAATTATTTGTGAAATATTTGTGTAGTTTTTGTGAGAAATAAATTTAGTTGAAATTTAAAATTTGCGAGTTTGGTATGCGCAGTCCAGTGATCGAACCGGATAAATAATTCGAATAACCACTCGGCGAAATCGTAACAATATATATATATATATATATATATATATATATATATATATATATATATATATATATATATATATATATGTTTATATATATATATATATATATATATATATATATATATAATATATATATATATATATATATATATATATATATATATATATAATATATATATATATATATATATATATATATATATATATATATATATATATATATATATATATATATAATATATATATATATATATATATATATATATAATATATATATATATATATATATATATATATATATACATATATATATAATATATATAGATATATATACATATATATATATTTATATTTATATATATATATATATATATATATATATATATATATATATATATATATATATATATATAACATTTATATATATATATATATATATATATATATATATATATATTAAAATATATATATATATAATATATATATATATATATTATATATATATATATATATATATATATATATATATATATAATATATATATATATATATATATATATATATATATATATATATATAATATATATATTTATATATATATATATATATATATAATATATATAGATATATATACATATATATATTTATATTTATATATATATATAACATTTATATATGTATATATATATATTAAAATATATATATATATATATATATATATATATATATATATATATATATATATATATATATATATATATATATTAAAATATATATATATATATATATATATATATATATATATATATATATATATATATATATATATATATATATATATATTTAATCGAGCTGGTTGGTCGGGCAATTTGAGCGCTGCCGTTGGTTTTGAGATCCATTAGCTCTTGTTCGATCTTCATTATTCGTTGGTCTGTCACCTCGATTTGTTGGTCGATTTTGTGATCCATTTCCATTTTGATCTTTTCGACTTTTGTGTTCAACGTTACGGAAAGCTCTCGAAACTTCTCGTTGACACATTTTTCTTGCTGCTCCAACCGTTCGATGATGCTCTCTTGTCCTGTTCTCATGCTTTCTTGATCGGCACGCATCTGCTCCTCCAATCTTTCTTGACCGCTTGTTAAATCAGTTTTGAGCCCACTGATCATTTGCACTTGCTTGGCTATCATTTGTTGCGTTTGAAGTTGCATTTGTTGCATAGCCGCCAACAATTGTCCCATATCAAAACCTCCAGATATTGTTGGAGTAGTTTCTTTAACGACGACATTCTGATCTTCCGCTCTGGTCGTTGATTCTGTTGTCACTTCAACCGCTTGCATCTCGGTTGAATCCGGTGCCCCAAAATTAAACTCATGTTGATCTAGGTCAACATTATCATCCAATAAAGCTGTACGGAATCTCAACTGCAACTCATTTCGGTTGCTTGCAGTTGGTAGATACCGTAGACCCAACTCCTTTTTCAAATCTACCACTTTTAAGTCCAATAATTTCATCTTGGATATTCACAATCCCACCGCTGTCACCAATTGTTACGATTTCGCCGAGTGGCTATTCTAATAATTTTATCCGGTTCGGTCACTGGATTGTGAATATAAACTCGCAAAGATTAATTTTAATTAAATTTATTTCCCACCAAAATTCCACAAATAATTCACTAATATTTATTTTCACTATTATTTTACACAATATTTATCACCATTATTATTTTAACACTTCACTTTTTATCACTTCCCGACATTAACACTTCGAAATTCAAAATTGCACTGATTCGTAACTCAAATGTCGACACCTATTTATACGACACAAATACTTTAGAACATTCCATTATATTTCTTCTCTACACTTCGCGAATGTTCTTCCGTCGTATTTTGTTCGCTCCGCCTATTTCATTATTTATTTTTATTCTGTTCGTATGTCTAAACATTTGGTTACAGGGTAATCCCTACTGCTGTAATTTTCTTCTTAATTATCACAGGTGACATCTGTGATTCGTAACAATATTATTAAAAACTAAATTTCATTTACTATAATATTTGTCCTAATTCATATATATTTATATCTTCATCTATATTTTATTAATATTTATTGTCATATATCAAATATTAAATACTGTTGGATTCTCGAATTTTTAATTTCTTATTAATACAAGCTCATGAGTAGAAAAGTACATCGGTTTCTTGCCTTAGTGATTATGTGTGACGTCATAATCGAAAATTTTTGTCGTTTTCCTAACTAATAGTAATATGAATCTTCTGATCTAAATACAGAATCTATACAATGGTATAGATTTTTGAACACATTGGGGGTGTATGTTTTAATATGTACAATAGGCGAGCGGGGATAAGAGTTGACTAGAAGATCCATAGTCACATAACTCAGTATGATATTGGTTGGACTGTAAAGCTGCTAGCGATGTATAACATATGTGTAAGGTTCATATATAAGTGGTAATAAACGCAGCATATCAAACTTCTCGTGATCGGTGAAAAGATCCAACCTGTACGACTGCCACCTAGCCGGTAAATGATGCATCACCGTAAGATCACACGAAGAAATCTTTAACGATTTAAGGAAACCTTACCGCAATGATAAGGAACCAAAACTAATCGTTCCAACAAGAATGCTCCAAACCGGAAAATTGGCTGCATGTTCCAACTGAGTGCAACCCGGCTGATTTAGTATCTCGAGGAATGCCTACTGATAAATTCATCCAGTCCAGTCTTTGGGCGCATGGGCATTCTTTTCTATCACAAGAAGCGAACCGTTGGCCAACGCTTCATGACGTATTTCCAATACCTGAACAAGAAAATGAATTAAGAAAGCCTGCACCAGTTAGTCATTTCAACAGAGTCTTCACAAAATATACTCACACAAATAAAATATCACAACGATTTTCGGAGATTGAGACGAATTGTTGCGTACATACTTCGTTTTAAAACCAAACCTAATTTCAAATTTAGTGGCCCACTAAAATTGGAAAAATTGGATCGAGCCCTCACCAACATAATACGAATCATCCAAAGAGAATCTTTCCCTGTTGAATACGCGGGGCTAGAAAAGAAAGATTTTATCGTGAAACAGCTTTCACTTCGTTCGCTGTCACTCTTCATGGGCGAGGATCACGTTATTAGAGTGGGTGGACGACTTCAGTACACCAGTTTGCCATATATTTCAAAATATCCAATCCTTTTACCTGACAACCATAAATACACTCTAATATTAATTAATTTTTAACACAGAAAACATCTACACGCCGCCCCACGAGCATTGTTAGCTGCTGTGCGTCAATATTACTGGACCTTGTATGGAACAAAGGTGTGTAAGAAGGTATATCGAGAGTGCAAAGAATGTTTCCGGACCCATCCTACACACATGAGTCAACAAATGGGAAGTTTACCAGAGGAACGAGTTCATGTTTCACCACCCTTTTATACAATAGGGATAGATTTTGCCGGGCCATTCTATGTTCATTATCGTATCCGCGGTAAAGAAGCAACAAAGACTTATCTTTGCCTATTCATTTGTTTCGTCACGAAGGCAATACATTTGGAGTTAGCTTCTGACCTCAGTACACAAGTATTTATGGGATGCTTTACATGTTTCGAGAGTACACGAGGTCTATGTAAACGTGTATTCTCGGATAACGGCACAAACTTTATTTCAGCTAATTCAGAATTGCGCGAACTATATGCATTGTTATCATCACAAGGTTTAAAGAAGGAACTGCAAAGAAGTTGTGACGATAACAAAATAGTTTGGAAATTTACACCGCCAGCCAGCCCCAAATTTTGGTGGTTTGCATGAATCGGGAGTAAAATTAGCCAAATTTCACCTTCGCCGTACAATGATGGCGGCGAAATTTACGTACGAACAACTTATGACACTGATCAAACAGGTTGAGGCTGTCCTTAACTCTCGACCGCTGGATCCAGTTTCAAGTTTTATTGATGATTTCGACTGCCTCACACCAGGACATTTCCTGATTGGACGTCCAGTTACGTCACTTCGAATGCCAGATTTACCTGATAAACCACCACATGAGACCTAGAAACAAATCAACTTTTACCATCGTACCTTTGGGAATCACTGGTCGACAGAATATTTACAATCTCTGCAGCAACGCCGCAAATGGAATAAACCATCCAAAAACCTCGCTGTCGGTGATTTAGTGGTTCTTTTAGAAGACAATCTACCTCCTTTGAAATGGAAACTTGGTCGAGTCATCGAAGTTTACACTGGAAAGGATGAACTTGTGCGGGTTGCTAATATAAAAATCACCCAAGGAGTGTTAAAACGAGGATTTTCGAAAATCTGCCGACTTCCTCAAAATGATATTGAAATGACTTAACGTTCAAGCCCCCCCCCCTTGAATGTTGGCGTAGCAACATAAGTAAAATAATATTTAAGTACAACTCTGTAAAACTAAACTAAATATCTTCATTTGTCATATTGTTAAAATTGTTAATTACGCCTTAAGCCCTTTTAATTGAAATTTCCCTTTTAAATACTCAAACCATTTCAGTTTAAGTACAAGTATAACAGCTTAATTTAAAACAAGTATAATTAGATGTCGCTTAAAATATAAATGACACAGCAAATTTATAACAAAAATGTATTAGATTAATCACATCCATTCAAT
The DNA here is from genome assembly GCA_963932295.1 of Tipula lateralis. Classification (NCBI taxonomy): domain Eukaryota; kingdom Metazoa; phylum Arthropoda; class Insecta; order Diptera; family Tipulidae; genus Tipula; species Tipula lateralis. The sequence goes on along the minus strand of OZ010736.1, from coordinate 83,892,278 downwards.
TTTTACAACTCACGGAGTGAAGATTATCGAGTTACCTTTTTTTTGAGAATTTAATAAAAGTGTATTGACCATTTTTTGAGTTCAATTATTGCTATACGACTTTCCTAAACAAGTACCATTTGTTTAAAAGTCCTCTTACCAGCACGAAAAAGATGTGCTCCATCAAATGATATTATTAACCTGGCTGTCAGTCTTTATCTTTGCAATCTGTTCTGGAGCTCTAGGCTCTCCCCTGTAAAAGAATAAGTAAATGTGAGTAAATGGCAACGCAAAGTACATGATCTTTCTCCGTTTTTCGATTGGAGTTTCGTATTGAGAGAACATATATTCTATTTTGTTATTGCATAAGTCACAATTACCAATCTGATATCATGTTGTGATACTCGTACTTATAAATCCGTCGGTTATTAAAAATATTATAATGTGATTCCTTATTTGACTAATCTCATATAACAATGAATCATACGGTTGTGCATCAAAATCCCGAAAGACATAATCCAAAAGCCAAAATCCAAACTCTCAAAAACCAAAAGAGAAAAAACCCAAACTTACAAAATCTAAAAAATAAATCCAAAAAAAATCCAAACTTTTTGAAAATATTTTCCGGCCGCGGAAAACATTTTTAAAAAATTTGGATTTATTGTTAAAATAGCTGAATATTAAAATGCAATCCTAAAAACAAAACCGCAAGACCAACAGGAAATAAGAAGCATAATAACAACGGGTCTCGTCAAATGGAACCAAAGTGAACCCAAACAAACAAAATCCCGGAGGTACAAAATCCCGTAATCCCGAGAATCAATAATAAATCAGTTCAGAAAAATAAATACAAGGAATAAGAAAAAGAATAAAAAATTTGGATTTCGTCATTTTGGATTTTTTGTGTTTGGATTTTTATAAAACCCTGTTTTTGGATTTTGGGTGACATCCTACACTACTGACATCATACACTACTTTGTAGTTCAATATTATGGTCGTTATAAATTAAAGCCAGATAATGAACTAAAATCTCAAAGTTAGGGAAGTGATCTCAACTGTGGAACAATAAAGTGTAATTTAGCATGATTTCAAAAAGATTCAGTAAGATCGACGAAATACGTGGCCTTAAGGATCATAACTTTGGTGTTTATTATAAAATAAGGTTGTATTAACTTGTTTCATTGATTTTGTGTATATTATTGTTGAAATTCTATAATTGATTTTTACGACTATTGATCTCAGAATCGTAATGACTGAATTTACAGTCGTAACGTCAAAATCGGAGGGTTAATCTAGTTTCCGGATTATTAAACGGCGAGTCCGCGTTAGTTGGCACCTTGGCGGTAATTTCTTTATGTAATTTTTAACATTTATAATGTTAGTTATTCTTGTGTCATGGAAAATGACTCAATGTGAGGGTAAGTAGCTTGTTTGATTTAAATTGTCTCTTTTCGAAGCTGTAAATTGATAATCAAATCCATTAATAATTTAAAATGTTTATTTTAGTTAAGAAAGTTCTAATTTTTAGAAGTTTGTTTGCGAATATTTACTTTAAAATTAACAACTACAATTATACAATACCAAAAATCTAATTTGATATGGCTTTCGCCATTGTTTTTTATTTTATATATGTGAAAACAATTATACTGACTAACAATAAATTAAAACTTCAAAATCACAACGAGTACGAAGCACCTTTTATGTAAGTATGTATCCACCCAACCAATAAATTGCCAATGTACATAGTAATTTTTACACAAAATATTATATCAAACGGATAAATTAAATAACACTGTCTATTTGTAAAAATAATAATGATCAATATCAAATTCATGGAAACCAGGTAGTTTTGCTACACTTCGTCACCATTTTCTGGCAATTGATTTTATATAAAAATATATAAAGCAACAAAAATAATTGTATACACTTACAAAAGGAAACTCATTTTTATATAATACAGCAGTGACTTTAATTATTAGATTCAGATATTAATGTAAAACTTAACAATCTTTTAATAATTATTGTTGTTTTTCTTAACTTAGACACCACATAAAAAAATTATACACAATTATTTGATGGAAATATAAACATCTGATATCGAAAAACACTATTTTTAATGTTATTGTAAAATATAAACTACTTTAATGTATACTAACATCTAAATTTATTAAATTCAGTTCTATTTAAAGTTAAAATTAATTTAAATAAATTAAAACACAAATACCGAAAAATGGTTATTTGATTACTTCCAGAAAGCAATTATAAAAATATTCTATCTATACATATAATTTATCTAAATGTCAAATTTTTTCGATTTTTAACAATACAAATAAACCGTACTAGTCGCTTACAATCGAACAACCGCTACTGAACCGCTAGTAATTCGGTTCTTGTATTACACATTACAGTCGACAAACTAAAATATAACCTTTAAGTGTTAAACATAACCTATATTTTATTATGTATTATTATGTATATTTATAAAAATATTGTAAAAAATATTTCTCAAAACTTTTTTGTTAGGCAAGAAAGTTGCTACTACGGAAATAAAATTATTTTTATTTTAAATACAAATAAAAAACTTACTTTTGAACGAAAAATTTAGCAAAGACACGAAACAAACTACTAGCGGGTCGTAGCGGTTGGTCGATTGGAAATATAAAATGCTTTCCAATCGACCAACCGGTAGTACCCGCTAGTAGTTCGTTGCGTGTCTTTGCTATGGTCGATTGGAACGCTAAAATTGATGAATATTAGTTGCTTTCCAATCGACCAACCGATAGTACACGCTAGTGAATCGCTAGTAATTCGTTGTGTGTCTTTGCTAATTTATCTACTCGCAACTGCTCTTGCTATTTTTCACGAGTAGCTAGAAGCAGTTACGCATAATTTCACCACTACGTGGCGAAGCGTAGAACCGCTTCGATTTTCCGTTCAAAAATAATTTCTTTTATTTCTATTTAAAATAAAAATAATTTTATTTCCATCGTAGCAACAGTCTTGACTAACAAAAAAGTTAAGATAAAGATTTTTGACAATTTTTTTGCATACATAATATAATATAGGTTATGTTTTACACATAAAGGTTATGTTTTACACATATGTTACGATTTCGCCGAGTGGTTATTCTAATGATTTATCCGGGTCGATCACTGGATTGTGAATATTAAACTCGCAAAGATTAAATTTCAATTAAATTTATTTCCCACAAAAACTACACAAATATTTCACAAATAATTCACTAATATTTATTTTCACTATCATTTACACAATATATATCACTACTATTATTTTAACACTTCACTTTTTATCACTTTCCGATATTAACACTTCGAAATTCAAAACTGAACTGTTTCGTAACTCAAATGTCTACACGTATTTATACGACGCAAAGGCTTGTAGAACATTCCATTATTTTGCTTCTCTACACTTTTCGAATTTTCGTTGCGTCGTATTTGGTTCGCTCCGCCTATTTCATTATTTATTTTGATTCTGTTCGTCTATGTAAACATTTGGTTACAGGGTAATCCCTACTGTTATAATTTTCTTTTCAATTATCACAGGTGACATCTGTGATTCGTGACACTACCCTCCGCCCAAACCTGTTCGTCCCGAACAGGATCTAGATCTCTTCCTCTATAGAACGCCAGTCGTTCCAGGTGTACAACCTTGAGTTTTCCTCGTACTCCTCTTTGGATCCTATAGATCACATCATTTATTCTTGTTATGACCTTGTACGGTCCCTCCCATCCAGGTTGTAATTTCTGCGATAACCCTTTCTTACGTTGTGGGTTGTGAAGCCATACCAATTGACCCTCGTCAAATCCTTTATTGTTCGCTCGTACATCATACCGAGCCTTTGTTTTATCACTTGACAATTTGATTTGCTCTCTGACAAATCCGTGTATGTTGTTGATCTCCTCTTTCAAGTGGTCAACATATGCTTGTCCACATTTAGCTGATGATGGAACCGCTCCAAATTTGAGATCGCCTGGCAGTCTTAAATTGTTGCCGAAAAGTATTGTCGCTGGTGTTACTCCTGTTGTGTTATGCACCGCAGATCGATAGGCCATTAAGAATAATGGAATACTTTGGTCCCAATTCCGCTGGCTTTTATCCACTGTTTTGGCTATGAACTCTTCCAATGTGGCATTGAAACGCTCCACCATGCCATCAGACTGTGGGTGGATAGGTGTTGTCCGCGTTTTATTAAATCCCAGTAACTGGCACATCTCCTGGAAGACAACCGATTCAAAATTCCGCCCTTGGTCGGAATGCAGTTCCATTGGTACTCCATAACGGCTTATCCAATTGTATACCACTGCATTGGCGATTGTGGTTGTTTCCTGATTTGGAATCGGGTATACCTCTGGCCACTTACTGAAGTATTCCATTACTACCAAAACATATTTGTTGCCACTATCGTTGGTTGGAAATGGTTCTGCAACATCTATGGCAATCCTCTCAAATGGTGCTCCCACATTATATTGCTGCATCGCTCCACGGCTCTTCTTTGCCGGTCCTTTCACGGCCATACATTGGACACCATTCAGCCACTGCCTGTCTACATCCTGCCCAGTAGAACCTTTCACGTACCTTGGCTAACGTTTTGTTGATTCCTAGGTGGCCTCCGCTTGTTCCTCCGTGGTATTCCTCCAGTATTTCCGCCATCCTAATCCTCGGTACTACTACCAACGATTGCTTTGTCTTGCCATCGGAGCTCTCCCATGTTCGCTTTAAGCAGCCGTCTTCCATGGTTAAACTATCCCATTGGGCCCAATAAGCCTTGATAGTTGGGCCTTTATCCGCAATATCACTCCATGTGGGACGATGTTCTTCCTCCATGAATTTAATAATTACTGCCAAATCTGGATCCTCTCGTTGCTCTTTGGAGATAACATCCTTGGTCCATTCATTAGCTGGCAACACTTTCATTAGTCTGATATCGACGATGTTTTCCTTGTTTTCTACCCGTCCGCAATGTTTACAATCCACTCTACATGGTCGTCTTGACAATGCATCCGCATTTCCATGAGCGCTTCCTTTCCGATGTTGGATTTCATAAACAAAACTCCCCAATCGCTCAATCCACCGTGCTACTTGTCCTTCGGGATTTTTAAACTGAAGTAGCCGTTCTTAGCAGAAATGATCCGTTCTTAGCAGAAATGATTGGCCATAGAGGTATTTTCTGAAATGTTCCACACATTTCACTATGGCCAACAATTCTCTTCTTGTTACACAGTAGTTCCGTTCTGGCTTCGATAAGATCTTTGAATAATATGCGATGACACGTTCCTGTCCATCGATTTCAAAATAAAACTTTTATTCGGAACCGGATACGAAAGCAATGGTGCTGTACATAATCGCTGCTTCAGTTCGTTGAACGCCTCCTCGTGTTCATCACTCCATTGGAACGGCTTGTTCTTCTGTGTCAGCTCGTGTAAACTTCTTGCGATGTTGGCAAATCCTGGCACAAATCGTCGATAATATGTGCATAGTCCGATGAAACTCCTTAGTTCATGTAAATTCTGCGGTTTTGGCCAATCCTTTACGGCAGAGATCTTGTCTTCATCTGTATGAATGCCGCTTGTTGTTATTTTGTGTCCCAAATATTTGACTTCATCCCAGAACAATACACATTTCTTCGGACTTAACTTCAATCCAGCTGATTGGATTCTTTCGAATACTTCCTCTAGATTTCGTAGATGCTCGTTGAAGTCCTTTCCCATAACGATGATATCGTCCAAATATACCAGGCATGTTTTCCAGTGGAGTCCTTTAAGTACGCGTTCCATTAGCCGTTCGAAAGTTGCAGGGGCGTTACAAAGTCCAAATGGCATGACATTGAATTGCCATAATCCATTGCCCACACTGAACGCAGTCTTTTCTTTTGATAGCCGCACTGTCGCCTGTCGCCGTTTGTAACTTGAACCCTTCCATAGGTCAAACTCCATCCGTGATGAAATCTGGCCGCACATTCGTTCTCGTTGCTCCAGTGTCCAATGTTATCAAACTGGATCGTCCCTCTACTTCGCCTCGCACCATCAAGCTATCGTCACCTTTTGCCAATCTGGAAATGGGGATGAAGGTTATGGAGCATTTGGTTGTGGGAGTCAGCTTTTGCTCCTCAAAGCTGACTCTTACTCGTTTAACACCTTCGTTGTTGTTTGGCGTTCCTCCACGGCTGCTGCTTTTCTTTCCTCCGGTGGCCGTCGGTACATCGGCGATGGTGTTCTCGCCCGTTTGCGCCTTATCTCCCAGCATTCCCTTGAGATGTGTCCTATTTTGTCACAAACCCAACATCTGATTTTACTAGTTCCATCCCGGAATCTCATTGTCCGCCAGTTATCTGCTGGTTTGATGTTATTGCCCTGTTTGTGACTGATTGCTGGTTCCACTTCCACACGACGTACCTTGACTGCTGGTTTGATGATGTTGTTTGCAGTCTCATTGGTTAGGGCACACGCGATGGTTTCCGCAAACGTTGCTTTTGGAGAAAATACAACTGCTCGTCTCGTATCGGGATCCCGTATACCATCGGTGAAAGCGTCGATCTTGATCCGCTCTGTATATTCTCCTGCCATGTTGTAGTGGGCGAGGTGCACTAACCGCTGTATATCAGCCGCATACTCCCGGAGCGTCTCTCCAACCCGCTGACATCGTCCCTTCAACTCCATACGATGTAGCTCCCGTCGATGGTCACCACCGTATTTGCGCTCCAGAGCCAACATGATTTTGCCGTAATCCTCTCGTTCGTATTCCGGCACGATTTGTAGGAGCTCCGCAGCACTTCCCTTTAAAGCCACAATTAATGCTGCCACTCGATCCCTTTCACACCAACCGTTCGTGATAGCCGCCATTTCAAACTGGAGTTTGAAGATGTTGAATGGTGTGGTTCCGTCGAACGTTGGTGGCTTCAATTTTATAGAACTGGTTGGTCTAGCAATTTGAGTGCTGCCGTTGGTTTTGAGATCCATTAGCTCTTGTTCGATCTTCATGAATCGTTGGTCGGTCACCTCGATTTGTTGGTCCAATTTGTGATCCATTTCCATTTTAACCGTGTCCATTTTGGAGTTAAATTTAATGGGCATATCTAGAAATTTTTGGTTCACTTCGGCCATTAAATCTTGCTGAAACTTCTCGTGATGATCCATCCGTTCAATCAATTTGGAAGTGTTAATATCGGGAAGTGATAAAAAGTGAAGTGTTAAAATAATAGTAGTGATAAATATTGTGTAAAATAATAGTGAAAATAAATATTTGTGAAATATTTGTGTAATTTTTAAGGGAAATAAATTTAATTGAAATTTAATATTTGCGAGTTTAATATTCACAATCCAGTGATCGAACCGGATAAATAATTTGAATAACCACTCCGCGAAATCGTAACAATCGGTGACAGCGGTGGGATTGTGAATATCCAAGTTGACATTATTGGACTTAAAAGTGACAGATTTGAATAAGGAGTTGGGGCTACGGAATCTACCAACTGCGGGCAACCGAAATGAGTTGCAGTTGAGATTCCGTACAGCTTTGTTGGATGATAATGTTGACCCAGATCAACATGAGTTTAATTTTGGGGCATCGGATTCAACCGAGGTGCAAGCAGTTTAAGTAACTACAGAATCCACGACCAGAGCAGAAGATCAGAATGTCGTCGTTAAAGAAACTACTCTAACAACATCTGGAGGTTTCGACATGGGGCAACTAATGGCTGTAATGCAACAGATGCAGCTACAAACACAGCAAATGATCAGCGGCCTCGAAGTAAAAATGATTACCGAGCAAAAGACATTGCGTGCTGAACAAGAGCAGATGCTCGGTGGGCTCAAAACTGATAAAACTATCGGACAAGAAATGTTAATAGAACAAATGGATCGCACGGAGAAATTTCAGCAAGATTTAATGGCTGACGTGAAGAAGAAATTTCGAGATATGTCCATGACATTTAACGCAAAAGTTGATACGGTCAAAATTGATATGGAAAATCAATTGGAAGAGTATGAATCCAGAAACTGGCGTTAAAAAGCAGTACTGCGGAACTACTTCAGATCGTGTCGGAATACGAACGGGAAGACTACGGAAAATCATGTTAGCGTTGGAGCGTATATATGAAGGTGATCACCGACGGGAGAAACATCGTATGGAGTTGAAGGGACGATGTCAGCGGATTGGAGAGACGCTACAGGAGTATGCGGCTGATATAGAGCGGTAAGTGCACCTCGCCCACTACAACATGGCAGGTGAATACACGGAGCGAATCAAGATCGACGCTTTCACCGATGGTATACGGGATCCCGATACGAGACGTGCAGTCCAATTGTCTCCAAAAGCAACGTTTGCGGAAACCATCACGTGTGCATTAACTAACGAGACTGCAAACAACATCATCAAACCAGCAGTCAAGGTACGTCGTGTGGAAGTGGAACCAGCAATCAGTCATAAACAGGGCAATAACATCAAACCAGCAGATAACTGGCGGACAACGAGATTCCGGGATGGAAATAGTAAAATCAGATGTTGGGTTTGTGACAAAATAGGACACATCTCAAGGGAATGCTGGGAGATAAGACGCAAACGGGCGAGAACACCATCGCCGATTTACCGAAGGCCACCGGAGGAGCGAAAAATACCAGCCGAGGAGAAACGCCAAACAACAACGAAGGCGATAAACGAACGCGTCAGCTTTGAGGAGCAAAGGCTGACTCCCACAACCAAATGCTCCATAACCTTCATCCCCATTTCCAGATTGGTAAAAGGTGGTGATAGCTTGATGGTGCGAGGCGAAATAGAGGGACGATCCAGTATGATAACGTTGGACACCGGAGCAACGAGAACGATTGTGCGGCCAGATTTTATCACGGATGGAGCTCGACCAATGGATGGGTTCAAGTTAAAAACGGCGACGGGCGACAGTGCAGCTAATAAAGGAAAGAAGGAAGTGACAATACGAATCGGGAACAATGGGTTTCGACATGAAGTTCTGGTTGCGGATATTGTGGATGAGGTCATCCTGGTAATGGACATCATGAAACGAAATGGATTCGTATTGGATTTTGGACGGAGAACATTGAGCTACAGTCATGGCAAACTGCCTTTGCAACTGAACAACGGGGAGGAGCCAATCGTAAGGAGGATAAAACTGGATCATCGAACGAAGCTACCACCACACACGGAAACGGTTGTTTGAGGGAAATTGGATGGAGGTACTGGAACACAACGAAGGAAAGGATTCTCAAAGAAGTTAGAACCTAGATGGGTCCCTGTACAAGGTCAGAACTAACGACGTGATCTATAGGATACATAGGAGAGTACGAGGAAAACCCAAGGTTGTACACCTGGATCGACTGGCGTTCTATAGAGGTAGAGGTCTGGATCCTGTTCGGGACGAACAGGTTTGGGCGGAGGGTAGTGTCACGAATCACAGATGTCACAAGTGATAACTAAAAAGAGTTATAAATTATGGCAGTAGGGATTACCCTGTAACCAAATGTTTACACATACGAACAGAATAAAAACAAATAATGAAACAGGCAGAGCGAACAAAATACGACGCAAGAACATTCGGGAAGTGTAGAGAAGCAAAATAATGGAATGTTCTACAAGTATTTGCGTCGTATAAATAGGTGTAGACATTTGGGTTAAAAAAACAGTTCAATTTTGAATTTGGAAGTGTTAATATCGGGAAGTGATAAAAAGTGAAGTGTTAAAATAATAGTAGTGATAAATGTTGTGTAAAATAATAGTGAAAATAAATATTTGTGAAATATTTGTGTAATTTTTGTGGGAAATAAATTTAATTGAAATATAATTAGTTTAATATTCACAATCCAGTGATCGAACCGGATAAATAATTTGAATAACCACTCGGCGAAATCGTAACAATATGTGTAAAAGATAACTTATATGTGTAAAACATAACCTATATTTTATTATGAATGCAAAAAAATTGTCAAAAATCTTTATCAAAACCTTTTTGTTAGTCAAGACTGATGCTACGTAGGAAATAAAATTATTTTTATTTTAAATAGAAATAAAAAAAATTATTTTTGAATTGAAAATCGAAGCGGTTCTACACTTCGCCACGTAGTGGTGAAATTATGCGGAACTGCTTCTAGCTACTCGTGAAAAATACTAAGAGCAGTTACGAGTAGATAAATTAGCAAAGGCACACAACGAATTACTAGCGGTTACTAACGGTTGGTCGATTGGAAAGCAACTATTTGCTTTCCAATCGACCAACCGCTGATACTCGCTAGAAAACCGCTAGTACTTCGTTGTGTGTCTTAGCTAATTTATCTACTAGCAACTGCTCTTGCTATTTTTGACGAGTTTTTGCTATTTGTAATGGTTCTACGCGGCTAAGCGTCCAACCCGCTGACATAGTCCCTTCAACTCCATACGATGTAGCTCCCATAGGTGGTCATCTCCATATTTACGCTCCAAAGCCAACATGATTTTGCCATAATCCTCCCGTTCGTATTCCGGCACGATTAGGAGTAGGTCCGCAGCACTGCCCTTTAACGCCACAATTAACGCTGCCACACGATCCTCCTCATACCAACCATTCCTAGTGGCCGCCATTTCAAACTTGAGTTTGAAGATGTTGAATGGTGTGGTTCCGTCGTAGGTTGGCGGCTTCTTTTTTATCAAGCTGGTTGGTCGAGCAATTTGAGTGTTGCCGTTGCTTTTTAGATCCATCAACTCCTTTTCAATTTTTATGAATCGTTAATCGGTCACCTCAAGTTGCTGATCCATTTCAATTTTAATGGTATCAACTTTCGTGTTAAATGTAACGGAAAGCTCTCGAAATTTCTCATTGACACATTTTTCCTGCTACTACAACCGTTTGATAATGTTTTCTTGTCCGGTTGATATTTTCATTTCGAGGCCACCGATCATTAGCTCCTGTTCAGCACGCAATGCCTTTTGCTCGGTAATCATAGCGAGTTTTAGACCTCAAATCATTTGCTGTGTTTGTAGCTGCATCTGTTGCATTACAACCATTAATTGGCCCATATCGAAACCTCCAGATGTTGTTGGAGTAGTTTCTTAAACGATTACATTCTGTTCTTCTGCTCTGGTCGTTGATTCCATTGTCACTTCAACCTGTTGAATTTCGGTTGAATCCGGTGCCCCCAAATTAAATTCGTGTTGATCCGGTTTAACATTTTCCTCTACTAAAGCAGCGCTAAGTCTGAGCTGAAACTCATTTCGGTTGCCCGAAGTTGATAGATTTCGTTAACCCGACTCCTTCTTCAAATCTGCCACTTTTAAGTCCATTAATTTCATCTTGCATATTCACAATCCCATCGCTGTCACCAATTGTTACGATTTCGCCGAGTGGTTATTCAAATAATTTATCCGGTTCGATCACTGGATTGTGCATATAAACTCGCAAACTTTAAATTTTACAATAAATTTATTTCCCAATAAATTCCACAATTATTTCACAAATATTTATTACTACACTTATTTTACACAATAATTATCACAATTATTTTAATACTTCACTTTTTATCACTTCCTGATATTAACACTTCGATATTCAAAATTGAATTGTCTTGTAACTTAAATGTCTACACGAATTTATAAGACGCATATAATTGTAGAACAATCCATTATTTTGCTTCTCTACACTTCTCGAATTTTCGTTGCGTCGTATTTGGTTCGCTCCGCCTATTTCATTATTTATTTTTATTCTGTTCGTATGTGTAAACATTTGGTTACAGGGTAAAATAATAAAAGACGGCGGAAATAATTCCAGAAATAATTTCCGCCGTCGTATAAATTTGTGTAGAAATTTAAGTTACGAAACAGTTCAATTTCGAATTTCGAAGTGTTAATATCGGGAAGTGATAAAAAGTGAAAGTGAAGTGTTAATGTAATTTTGATAATTATTGTGTAAAATTAGTGTTGTGAAAATTATTTGTGAAATATTTGTGGAATTTATTGGAAATTATTTTTTGTAAAAATTAATCTTTGCGAGTTTAAAATTCACAATCCAGTGATCGAACCGAATAAATTATTAGAATAACCACTCGGCGAAATCGTAACAATTGGTGACAGCGGCGGGATTGTGAATATCCAAAATAAAATTATTGGAGTTAAAAGTGGCAGATTTGAAGAAGGAGTTGGCGCTACGGAATCTACCAACTGCGGGCAACCGAAATGAGTTGCAGTTGAGACTCCGTACTGCTTTGTTGGATGAAAATGTTGACCCAGATCAACATGAGTTTAATTTGGGGGCACCGGATTCAACCGAGGTGCAAGCAGTTGAAGTGACCAAAAAATCAACGACCATGTCATTGTACAGGAAACCACTCCAACGACACCAGGAGCGTTCAATATGGGGCAATTGATGGCCGTAATGCAATATATGATTGGAGGTCTTTAAAATGTAATGGTTATCGCACAGACGCAAATGATCGGCGGCGTTGAAGTAAAAATGATTACCGAGCAAAAGGCATTGCGTGCTGAACAGGAGCAGATGATCAGTGGGCTCAAAACCGATATTACAAGCGGAGAAGAAAATTTAAAGGAGCAAATGCGAGCTGATTAGGAAATTTTGTAGGCTAAATAGGAGATATTAAAAGCTGAACAAGAAAAAATGTTAACTGGACAGCAGCAAATTCTGGAACGAATGGAGCAACTGGAAAAGTTTCAACACGATTTAATGGAGGATGTCAATGAAAAATTAGACACAGTTAAAACGGAAATGGGAGAACAAATCGGGGTGACCGATTAACGATTCCAGAAAGTAAAGAAAGAATTGATGGATTTAAAAACCAACGGCGGCGCTCCAATTGCTCGAACAACCGGCTCAATAAAATTGAATCCACTAACATTCGACGGAACCACACCATTCAACATCTTCAAATTCCAGTTTGAAATGGCGGTCACAAGAAATGGTTGGTGTGAGGAGGATCGAGTGGCAGCATTAATTGTGGCGTTAAAATGCAGTGCTGCAATACAACTGCAGATCGTGCCGGAATACGAACGGGAAGACTACGGAAAAATAATGTTGGCGTTGGAGCGTAAATATGGAGGAGATCATCAACGGGAGATACATCGTATGAAGTTGAAGGGACGATGTCAGCGGGTTGGAGAGACGATCCAGGAGTATGCGGCTGCAATAGAGCGGTGTGTGCACCTCTCCCACTACAACATGGCGGATGAATACACAGAGCGGGATCGAATACGAGATCCCAATACGAGACGTGCAGTTGTATTGTCTCCAAAAGCAACGTTTGCGGAAACCATCGCGTGTGCATTAAATAATGAGACTGCAAACAACATCATCAAACCAGCAGTCAAGGTACGTCGTGTGGAAGTGGAACCAGCCGTCAGGTACAAACAGGGAAATAACATCAGACCAGCAGATAACTGGCGGACAACGAGATTCCGGGATGAAACTAGTAAAATCAGATGTTGGGTTTGTGACAAAATAGGACACATCTCAAGGGAATGCTGGGAGATGAGGCGTAAGCGGGCTAGAGCACCATGCCGATGTACCGAAGGCCACCGGAGGAAAGAAGGAGCAAAAGCTGACTCCCACAACCAAATGCTCCATAACCTTCATCCCCATTTCCAGATTGGCAAAAGGTGGTTATACCTTGATGGTGCGAGGCGAAGTAGAGGGGCGATCCAGTATGATAACGTTGGACACTGGAGCAACGAGAACGATTGTGCGACCGGATTTTATCACGGATGGAGTTGAGCCTATGGAAGGGTTCAAGTTACAAACGTTGACGGGCGACAGTGTAGCTATTAAAAGAAAGAAGGTGACAATACGAATCGGGAACAATGGTTTTCGACATGAAGTTCTGGTTGCGGATACTGTGGATGAGGTCATCCTGCGAATGGACACCATGAAAGGAAATGGATTCGTATGGGATTTTGGACGGGGAACATCGAGCTACGGTAATGTCGAACTGCCTTTGCAACTGAGCAACAGGGAGGAGCCAATCGTAAGGAGGTTTAAATTGGATCATCAGACGAAGCTACCGCCACACTCGGAAACCGTTGTTTGTGGGAAATTGGATTGAGGTACTGGAACACGACGAAGGAAAGGATTCTTAAAGAAGTTATAACCTGGATGGGAGGGACCGTACAAGGTCAGAACTAACGACGTGATCTATAGGATACAAAGAGGAGTACGAGGAAAACCCAAGGTTGGATACCTGGGGCGACTGGCGTTCTACAGAGGTAGAGGTTTGGATCCTGTTCGGGACGAACAGGTTTGGGTGGAGGGTAGTGTGACGAATTACAGATGTCACCAGTGATAACTAAAAGGAGTTATAAATTATAGCAGTAGGGATTACCCTGTAACCAAATGTTTACACATACGAACAAAATAAAAATAAATAATGAAATAGGCGGAGCGAACAAAATACGACGAGAAGAACATTTGCGAAGTGTAGAGATGTAAAATAATGTAATGTATAAGTAATTGCGTCGTATAAATACGTGTAGACATTTGAGTTACGAAACAGTTCAATTTTGAATTTCGAAGTGTTAATATCGGAAAGTGATAAAAAGTGAAAGTGAAGTGTTGAAATAATTGTAGTGATAATTATTGTGTAAAATAAATGTAGCAATAATTATTTGTGAAATAATTGTGGAATTAATTGGGAAATAAATTTATTGAAAAACTTAATCTTTGCGAGTTTAATATTCACAACCCAGTGATCGAACCGGATAAATAATTTAATCGAATCGTTATAATTTGATCGAAATCGTAAGAGTATTTATGAATGAGCTAATGTTTTTTATATTTAGGGCAGATTAGTCCAAATTTAAAAAAAACGCTGTTTTGCTTCTGAGAAATAATACATTTTTTTTTAATTTATACTTTTGTATTATGCTACTACTTATAAGCATAATACAAAAGTATAAATTAAAAAAAAAATGTATTATTTCTCAGAAGCAAAACACCTTTTTTACCATAAGAAATAAGAATTTCCAACAATTTTAATAGGGAAAAATAAACGACAAAACTGTTATAATTGGAAATAATAATTACCAAACGAAATATATTTTCCCAATAGCCAGAATACACTTTTGTGAAAAATAATTCTCAACTGTTATAAAAACGTCAAAAATTTGCAATTCCCCGGGAAAACCAGAATAGCGCCACTGGATTGGAAGGACCATACGTACAAGGCGTAACTAGAATGAACGTCGTGATCTATAGTATCCAAAGAGGAGTACGAGGAAAACTTAAGGTTGTACACCTGAAGAGACTGGCGTTCTATAGAGGAAGGCGTCTGGATCCTGTTCGGGACGAACTGGTTTGAGCGGAGTGTAGTGAGACGAATCACAGTGACGCCTGTGATAATTAAAGAATTAAAATTTATAGCAGTAGTTTAGGGGTTACCCTGTAACCAAATGTTTAGACATACAAACAAAATAAAAATTTGACGGAACAAACAAAATACGACGAAAAGAATACTCGCGAAGTGTCAATGGAAAAGGGAATGTTCTACAATGATTTTTGTCGTATAAATAGGTGTAGACTGTTACGATTTCGCCGAGTGGTTATTCTAATAATTTTATCCGGTTCGATCACTGGACTGTGAATATCAAACTCGTAAACTTTAAATTTTAACTAAATTTATTTCCCACAAAAATTACACAAATAATTCACTAATATTTACTATTATTTTACACAAAATTTATCACTACTATTATTTTAACACTTCACTTTTTATCACTTCCCGATATTAACACTTCGAAATTCAAATTTGAACTATTTTGTAACTCAAATATCTACACGTATTTGTCGACGCAATTACTTGTACATTACATTATTTTACATCTCTACACTTCGCAAATGTTCTTCTCGTCGTATTTTGTTCGCTCCGCCTATTTCATTATTTATTTTTATTCTGTTCGAATGTGTAAACATTTGGTTACAGGGTAATCCCTACTGCTATAATTTTCTTCTTAATTATCACAGGTGACATCTGTGATTCGTGACACTTCCCTCCCTCAAACCTGTTCGTCCCGACAGGATCCAGACCTCTACCTCTATAGAACGCCAGTCGTTCCAGGTGTACGACCTTGGGTTTTCCTCGTACTCCTCTTTGGATCCTATAGGCTCTTCTTTGCCGGTCCTTTCACTACCATACATTGGTTACACTTTTGACACCATTCAGCCACTGCCTGTCTACACCCTGCCCAGTAGAATCTTTCACGTACCTTGGCTAACGTTTTGTTAATTCCTAGGTGGCCTCCGCTTGTTCCTCCATGGTACAAACGATTGCTTCGTCTTGCCTCTATAATGTTCGCTTTAAGCATCCGTCTTCTATCCGTTAAACTATCCCATTGGGCCCAATAAGCCTTGATAGTTGGGCCTTTATCCACAATATCACTCCATGTGGGACGATGTTCTTCCTCCATGAATTTGATAATGACTGCCAAATCTGGATCCTCCCATTTCTCTTTGGAGATAACATCCTTGGTCCATTCATTAGTCGGCAACACTTTCATTAGTCTGATGTCGACGATGTTTTCCTTGCTTTCTACCCGACCACAATGTTTACAATCCACTCGACATGGCCGTCTTGACAACGCATCCGCATTTGCATGAGCGCTTCCCTCCCGATGTTGGATTTCGTAAACAAAACTCCCCAATCGCTCAATCCACCGTGCTACTTGTCCTTCGGGATTTTTAAACTGAAGTAGCCATGTCAATGCGCCATGATCCGTTCTTAATAGAAATGATTGGCTTTAGAGGTATTTCCTGAAATGTTCCACACATTTCACTATGGCCAACAATTCTCTTCTTGTTACACAGTAGTTGCGTTTCGGTTTCGATAAGATCTTTCAATAATATGCGATGACACGTTCCTGTCCATCGATTTCCTGTGATAACACTCCTCCCAACCCATAAATGCTTGCATCCGTATCCAAAATAAAACGTTTATTCGGAACCGGATACGAAAGCAAGGGTGCTGTACATAATCGCTGCTTCAGTTCATTGAACGCCTCCTCGTGTTCATCACTCCATTGATGCATGAAACGGCATGAAACTCCTTAGTTCATGTAAATTCTGCGGTCTTGGCCAATCCTTTACGGCGGAGATCTTGTCTTCATCTGTATGACTGCCGCTTGTTGTTATTATGTGTCCCAAATATTTGACCTCATCCCGGAACGATACACATTTCTTCGGACTTAACTTTAATCCTGCTGATTGGATTCTTTCGAATACTTCCTCTAGATTTCGTAAATGCTCGTTGAAGTCCTTTCCCATAACGATGATGTCGTCCAAATATACAAGGCATGTTTTCCAGTGGAGTCCTTTAACTACACGTTCCATTAGCCGTTCGAAAGTCGCAGGGGCGTTACAAAGTCCAAATGGCATGACATTGAATTGCCATAATCCATTGCCCACACTGAACGCTGTCTTTTCCTTATCTTCATCTGCGACCGCCACTTGCCAATAACCGCTCTGCAGATCCAATGTTGAAAACATCCGTGCTCCTGCCAATGTATCCAGTGTGTCGTCGATCCTTGGTAATGGGTAACTATCCTTCTTGGTAACTGTATTGAGCTTCCCATAATCAACGCAGAATCACATGCTTCCATCCTTCTTTTCCACCAATAATATTGGTCAACTCCATGGACTCGTTGACTGCTCAATTACTCCCGATGTTTGCATATCAGTTACCCTCTTATCCACCTCTGCTTGCTTAGCCAATGGTAACGAGACCTCTGCTTGCTTAGCCACTTGGCGCTTGTCGAATAGGTGTTGATGTTCCTGTGTCGATCCGGTGTTTAACCATATTTGTTCTGCCATTATCTTCCGGTGCACCACAGAAAATGGACATATATTTTTGAAGCAACTCCTTTGCTGCTTGTTTTTCTTTTGGAGTTAATTGTTCCGTCCATTTCTGTGTTAGTTCCTCCGTTAATTTCCGTTGTCGTTGGTCCTGGGCCTTTACACACGGATTCGCCTCCTCACATTTTATAATCGTGGATACTTCCTCACCTCGGCCGATGATAGTTCCCTTTTTGATTGTTTTTGTCACATCCGATAAATTAAGAGCCCTTATCGGAACTCTAAAGTCACAATCCGGTTTAACCAAAGCTTTTCCGATGGTAATTTCTTTGGTTTGTAGCTCGTCACTGTTGGCTTCCACAACCCACAACCCTTGTGTTCCAGGACCTCCATCTAATTTCCCACAAACAACGGTTTCCGAGTGTGGTGGTCGCTTCGTCCGATGATCCAGTTTTATCCTCCTTACGATTGGCTCCTCCCCGTTGTTCAGTTGCAAAGGCAGCTCGACATTATTGTAGCTCAATATTCCCCGTCCGACATCCAATACGAATCCATTTCGTTTCATGATGTCCATTCCCAGGATGACCTCATCCACAATATCCGCAACCAGAACTTCATGTCGAAAACCATTGTTCCCGATTCGTATTTCCACCTCCTTTTTTCCTTTGATAGCCGCACTGTCGCCTGTCGCCGTTTGTAACTTGAACCCTTCCATAGGCTCAACTCCATCCGTGATAAAATCTGGCCGCACAATCGTTCTCGTTGCTCCGGTGTCCAACGTTATTATACTGGATCGCCCCTCTACTTCGCCTCGCACCATCAAGCTATCACCACCTTTTGCCAATCTGGAAATGGAGATGAAGGTTATGGAGCATTTGGTTGTGGGAGTCAGCTTTTGCTCCTCAAAGCTGACTCTTACTCGTTTAACGCCTTCGTTGTTGTTTGGCGTTTCTTCTCGGCTGGTATTTTCCGTTCCTCCGGTGGCCTTCGGTACATCGGCGACGGTGTTCTCGCCCGTTTGCGCCTTATCTCCCAGCATTCCCTTGAGATGTGTCCTATTTTGTCACAAACCCAACATCTGATTTTACTAGTTCCATCCCGGAATCTCGTTGTCCGCCAGTTATCTGCTGGTTTGATGTTATTGCCCTGTTTATGACTGATTGCTGGTTCCACTTCCACACGATGTACCTTGACTGCTGGTTTGATGATGTTGTTCGCAGTCTCGTTGGTTAGTGCACACGTGATGGTTTCCGCAAACGTTGCTTTTGGAGACAATACAACAGCACGTCTCGTATCCGGATCCAGTATTCCATCTGTGAAGGCGTCGATCTTAATACACTCTGTGTATTCACCTGCCATGTTGTAGTGAGCGAGGTGCACTAGTCGCTCTATATCAGCTGCATATTCTTGAAGCGTCTCTCCAACCCGCAGACATCGTCCCTTCAACTCCATACGATGTAGTTCCCGTCGATGGTCACCTCCGTATTTGCGCTCCAGAGCTAACATGATTTTGCCGTAATCCTCTCGTTCATATTCCGGCACGATTTGTAGGAGCTCCGCAGCACTTCCTTTTAACGCCACAATTAATACTGCTACCCGATGCTCTTCACACCAACCATTCCTTGTAGCCGCCATTTCAAACTGGAGTTTGAAGATGTTGAATGGTGTGGTTCCATCGAACGTTGGTGCCTTCAATTTAATCGAGCTGGTTGGTCGAGCAATTCGAGCGCTGCCGTTGGTTTTCAGATCCATTAGCTCCTTTTCAAGTTTCTGGAATCGTTGATCGGTCACCTCGATTTGTTGATCTAATTTGTGATTCATTTCCATTTTGATGGTATCAACCGTTCGATGATGCTCTCTTGACCGGTTCTCATGACCTCCTGTTCCGCCAACAATCTTTTTTGATCGGCTCGCATCTGCTCCTTTAGGTCGCTCTTCAATTGATCTTGGCCGCTTGTTATTTTTCCCTCGAGGCCGCCGATCATTTGTGCTTGTACGGTAACCACAGCCATTAGTTGCCCCATATCAAAACCTCCAGATGTTTTTGGAGTAGTTTCTTTAACGACGACATTCTGGTCTTCCGCTCTGGTCGTTGACTCTGTTGTCACTTCAACCGCTTGGTTTTCTTTTGAATCCGGTACCCCAAAATTAAATTCATGTTGATCAGGGTCAACATTATCATCCAACAAAGCTGTACGGAGTCTCAACTGCAACTCATTTCGGTTGCCCGCAGTTGGTAGATTTCGTAGCTCCAACTCCTTCTACAAATCTGCCACTTTTAAGTCCATTAATTTCATCTTGGATATTCACAATCTCGCCGCTGTCACCAATTGTTACGATTTCGCCGAGTGGTTATTCTAATAATTTTTTCCGGTTCGATCACTGGATTGTGAATTTTAAACTCGCAAAGATTAAATTTCAATTAAATTTATTTCCAACAAAAATTTCACAAATATTTCACAAATATTTATTTTCACTATTAGTTTACACAATATTTATCACTACTATTATTTTAACACTTCACTTTTTATCACTTCCCGATATTAACACTTCGAAATTCAAAATTGAACTGTTCCGTAACTCAAATGTCTACACGTATTTATACGACGCACATAGTTGTAGAACATTCCATTATTTTGCTTCTCTACACTTCTCGAAATTTCGTTGCGTCGTATTTTGTTCGCTCTGCCTATTTCATTATTTGTTTTTATTCTGTTCGTATGTGTAAACATTTGGTTACAGGGTAATCCCTACTGCTATAATTTTCTTCTTAATTATCACAGGTGACATCTGTGATTCGTGACAATATGTTATGTAATATCGCCATCTATGGCGAATCATTTTTTTTTTTAACATTATTATTTTTTTTCAGTGAAAAAAAATGAAGCAAGAATAAAGATTAAACGAGGAGTCAGTTGAGTTTGAGTTTTTGAAGAATAAAGAATAAAACTGTACACTAGAAAAGAAAGTTTTTTATTTATTTTTTGGATAAACAACGTAAGTCGAGAAAGAGTAAAGTTAGACTAATACGTTACAAAGTGGCAACCCAACGTGGAGCTTTTAAAAACAAAAAATAAAATAAAAAACAAAATTAGTTAATTGCAATTTCCGTACAATTATTACGTCACTATCAGCATTGGAGTTCTCGTAACCATAATATCACTCCAATTTTTGTAAAATTGTTACGCCATCATCAGCATTAACTTCAATCGTCGCCATAACATCATTGAGATATCCGTACAATTATTACGTCACTATCAGCATTGCAGTTCTCATAACCATAATATCACTGTAATTTTCGTAAAATTGTTACGTCATCATCAGCATTATAGTTATCGTAACCATAATATCACTGCAATTTTCGTAAAATTGTTACTTTATCAGTCCTAAGTCAATCAATATCTTCGTCATTACAATTTTAAAATATAATAAGTCGAAAACTGGTTCTATCATAAATTCCTCGATTTGGAAACCAACAGTGACTTCATGCGAAAGAAACCCGTAGAAAAGCCAACTATTCCTGACCAACGTCCAGCAAAGAGATCAACCAAACGAAAGGAAACATTCAACTATAATTCAGGTAATAGTGTTTTAAAATATCAAAGCAATCATAAAATGGCTTTATCTGTAGATCAGTTTCAAGAGATGCTTGAAACTATCCGAGATACTTTTAAGATTAATATAGAAAATTTTGAAAACTGTTCAGCTAGATTAAACGGTAAATTAAATTCAAATGTTCATACTTTTGTAAACACAATACAAATTTATAAAGAGTGCAAAAGGATAAGCGACGCGAACGCATTAAAAGAGTTACTTTTACTGTTGACCGACGACGCTGCAATTTGGTGGCAGGGAGTAAAAGCAACGGTAGCTTCATATAACGATGCGATTGCATTATAAATTAGAAATTTTGATCGAATTAAACAGCCACATGAGATTTATATGGAAATTTTTTCCGTAGCACAGGATGACACTACAAAAACCGACACGTTCATAAGTGAAAAACGAACTCTTTTCGCAAAACTACCAGACGAAATAACAGAAAAAATCCAACTTGATATGGTGTATGGACTATTATCACGTGGACTTCGCAAGACAGTTAAACGAAATAGTTTCACTACGTTTACCAAACTAATAGATTTAGCGCGGATCGGAGAAACATTTCTTGAAGAAACAAATACAAATGTTAATAGAAAACCTTTTTGTAATTATTGTCGTATTCGTGGACATGATATAAAAAATTGCAGAAAAAAGCAATTCGCATCGAGTCAAAACAAGATAGCAACAGGTGAACAAAAACGAAATAACACAAGATTAGTAACCAATACGTTCATTCCCGAAACCGCAAATCGATCAAAATTTAAAACCGAAAATGATTTTTATTGTTACGGGTGTGGGGAAAAAGGCGTGGTTAAGAGTAATTGTGACCATTGCAAAAAGAAAGTCACCGCATCAGCTATAACTGCCAATATTATCGATAATGTAGAAGACGACAATTCAGGGAATGACACACAACCAGTTGATGAACTATCTCTAACAAATGTAGGATTTTCATCCATATCGTCGATAGAACTTAATCCACAAGCCTGTCCTCAATTGAAAATTCGAATTTTAGGTATTCTGGGCCTAGCAATTATAGATACAACTGCAAAATTAAGTATAGCTAGTAATTCTCTTTATGAAGGATTTAAAGATAATAAAGTTCGTTTCATGCAAAAACAAATTTCGATAGTATTAGCAGATGGTTCAAAAAAGATTCAAAATGCGTTATTAACAAACGTTGACGTAGTTTTACAACATAAAATCATCAAAACAAACTTCATTGTCTTACCAGATCAAAATGTTAAAGAAACTTTATTAGGTATAGGTTTTATTAATGACGCTAATCTTATTATAGATTTCTATAATAAAACGTATTCATTACTCGATTCTAAGGAATTATATGAGCTCACGTTTGAAAATAATAAGAATAAAATCGATATAGCATCCCTTCAAATATTGCGAGATAATGAAGGTCATAGGAGAAAAAAGTTGTTAATTCATTCTTAAGTGCAAATGAAACAATCTTTTCGCCTATTACGGGACCAACTAATTTTGCCGAACACCAAATTACTTTGGTAAATGATAAAATTCAGTCAATTGCTGATTCCCCTTATCGATATAATATTCATAAACAATCTTTACTAAAAAAAGAAATCGACAAAATGTTAGAAGAAGGAA
Organism: Tipula lateralis; assembly: GCA_963932295.1. Classification (NCBI taxonomy): domain Eukaryota; kingdom Metazoa; phylum Arthropoda; class Insecta; order Diptera; family Tipulidae; genus Tipula; species Tipula lateralis. The sequence goes on along the minus strand of OZ010736.1, from coordinate 83,869,294 downwards.
TAATAGAAGAATGCGAGTCGCCGTGGGCCGCACCCGTAGTTTTTGTTCCTAAGCCAGACAACTCTATTAGAGTGTGTATAGATTTTCGAAAGGCGAATAGTGTAACTATTGCCGATAAATTCCCGATGCAGAATATCGATTCGTTGTTACATTTAGCTCAAAAATCACTGTTTATGTCAACAATAGATCTCAAGTCAGGATTCTGGCAAGTACCAGTCAAATTGGAAGACCGAGATAAAACGGCTTTCATAACTCAAACAGGCCTATATCGTTTCAAACGTATGCCATTTGGCTTACGAAATGCGCCTGCAACATTTGAACGACTTATTAATAGGTTTCAAGCAGGTCTACATAATGTAACAGTCCTAGCATATCTAGATGATTTAATAGTAATATCACAATCCTTTCAATCACACATATCTGACCTTCGAGCGGTGTTTAGTCGATTAAAACTGTTTAACCTAAAGGCGAATCGAGCAAAATGTGTTTTTTTCTGCGACAAAGTAAGATTCTTGGGTCATATAATTAGTAAAGAAGGAATTCATCCCAATCCAGAAAAGATTCAGGCGATAGCAAAACTGTTACCACCTAGAAATGTTCATTATTTGAAAGGGTTTTTACAAACGTGTTCTTGGTATAGAAAATTTGTGCCTAATTTTTCAAACGTTGCACCTCCTTTAAGTGATCTAACAAAGAAATTAGCAAAATGGGAATGGAAATATGAGCAAATGATTGCCTTCGAAACCTTAAAGAATTTATTAACTTCTGCTCCAATTTTGAAGCAAGCTGACTATAAACAACCATATATACACCGATGCTAGCAACTATGCTTTAGGGGCAGTTTTGTTGCAGGGGGAGGGAGTAGAAGAACGTCCTGTAGAATACGCGAGTCGTTTGCTTACGTCTTCCGAAAGAAATTATAACACTACGGAACGTGAAGCTCTCGTCGTTGTTTAGGCACTTGATACAGACTGAATTGGCTGATGTCACTATTGGTACAGACCATCAAGCATTAAAATGGTTAATGTCATTGAAGACACCCTCGGGTAGATTAGCACGATGGGTATTATTAATTCAAGATTTCAATTTAAAAATCGTCTACACTCCTGGTAAAGCGAATGTCGTAGCTGATACACTTTCGAGACCCACTTGTGGTGATATTGAACAATGTGGTATCTGCTCTATTCAAGTTGATATTCCAACAAAAGATCCAACTAACTTCCGACAGTCAGAACTGCAAGATGAAACTTTAAAATAAATTATTAATTGTTTTGAAACATTAGATCATCCGGATTTGTCAAATTGGACTGAACGTGGGTATGTTATGGAAGACGGTCTATTATATAGATATGTTCCGGATGTAGACTCTGAGGAACCACAACTTGTAGTTCCAGAAACTCTCAAACTCGAAATCATAAAATCTTTTCACGATGAACCTTATGCCGGACATTACGGAGTCGAACGTTCATTAAACAAAATATCTAAACGATTTTATTGGTCAGGTATGCGAAAGTTTATTTCCGATTACATTCGAACGTGTACTGAATGCCAGAAATATAAAGTGTCCAATCAGAAACCCTCTGGTTTATTGAAAACGCCGGTAATGAATCAACGCTTTGAGGTAATCGCAATTGATTTGTTTGGTCCACTTGTGGAATCTGATGAGGGGTATCGGTGGATATTAATAGTAGAAGATTTAGCTACTAAATGGGTAGAATTGTATCCCTTACAATATGCCACAGCCGAATTTTGCGCCAAAGTATTAATAAACGAATTTTTATTCCGATATGGGCTTCCACGTTGACTCATCTCGGATAACGGAGGGCAATTTGTTGGTGCAGTTATGCAACAAGTCGCTGAATCAATGAACATCAAGCAGAATTTGGTACCATTGTACCATGCAGAGGCTAATAATACCGTCGAAAGACGAAATCGTGATTTAAAAACCCAAATATCTATCTTAGTACAAGATAACCAAAGCTCATGGCCAGATTACATTTCATCTATTCGATTTGCAATTAACTCGGCTCGTTCTGATACTACCGGTTATACATCAGCATTTTTAACTTTCGGTCGTGAACTGCGGACTTTAACAGATATAACACACGATTTTAGAGAAGTCATTAAAAATTCTAATTTTGTTCCGCAAATTACTCCGCACTTACTTAAAGTAGATTCCATACTTAAACAAGCACGCGACAATAGTGAAACTGCACAGGATAGAGCAAAGAATTATAATTAAAGCACACCATTTTTAAAGAAAATGATTTGGTGCTCATAAAAACACAAATATTGAGTCATGCTCAAAGGAGAATTATCTCTAAGTTTACTCCAAGACGTGACGGACCCTACCGAATTAAACAGAAAAAATCAAATGTTTCATATGAACTGGAGAGCCTTAATAATGAATTCGTAGGCGTTTTCCATGTTTCAATGCTAACACCATATCATGTGCGCGAAAATTCCAAAGAGAATTTTCCATTATACCCAAGAAAGCCACGTACATCGATGCAGCGTGGTCAGTCCACTAAAGAAGTAGATAAAAAGATTCGGAGCACAGAAAAAAACATAACGTCTTCTGGTCGAGTGTCAGTTCTCCCATCTTGGTATAGAAAATAAACGTCCTGAATTCCACTCGGGACGAGTCGTCATTCAGAGGGGGAGTTTGTAACAAAATATTATATAAATTTATATTTCTTTTTCACATTTTCTTTTATTTGTATTGTGGTGCCATCTATGGCGAATTATTTTTTTTGTTGTAAGAGTTCAGTGGAAAAAAAAGAAGCAAGAATAAAGATTAAACGAGGAGTCAGTTGAGTTTGAGTTTTTGAAGAATAAAGAATAAAACTGTACACTAGAAAAGAAAGTTTTTTATTTATTTTTTGGATAAACAACGTAAGTTGAGAAAGAGTAAAGTTAGACTAATACGTTACAACCTTGACTGCTGGTTTGATGATGTTGTTTGCAGTCTCGTTGGTTAGGGCACACGCGTTGGTTTCCGCAAACGTTGCTTTTGGAGAAAATACAACTGCACGTCTCGTATCCGGATCTCGTATACCATCGGAGAAAGCGTCGATCTTGATACGCTCTGTGTATTCACCTGCCATGTTGTAGTGGGCGAGGTGCACTAACCGCTGTATATCAGCCGCATACTCCTGGAGCGTCTCTCCAACCCGCTGACATCGTCCTTTCAACTCCATACGATGTAGCTCCCGTCGATGGTCATCTCCGTATTTGCGCTCCAGAGCCAACATGATTTTGCCGTAATCCTCTCGTTCGTATTCCAGCACAATTTGCAGTAGTTCCGCCGCACTTCCTTTCAACGCCACAATTAACGCTGCCACTCGATCCTCCTCACACCAACTATTCCTTGTGGCCGCCATTTCAAACTGGAGCTTGAATATGTTGAATGGTGTGGTTCCGTCGAACGTTGGTGGCTTCAACTTTATTGAGCCGGTTGGTCGAGTAATTTGAGCGCTGCCGTTAGTTTTGAGATCCATTAGCTCTTGTTCGATCTTCATTATTCGTTGGTCTGCCGCTTCCAATTTTTGCTCCTGTATATCTTTCTTTAATTGATCTTGACTGGTAATCATATCGGTTTTTAACCAACCGATCATCTGCTCTTAAACGGAAACCATTTCAGTTTTAAGACCTCCAATCATATGTTGTGTTTGTAACTGCATTTGCTGAATAACAGCCATTAATTGTCTCATATCAAAACCTCCAGATGTTGTTGGAGTAGTTTCTTTAACGACGACATTCTGATCTTCTTCCGTTTTGGTCGTTGATTCCGTTGTTATTTCTACCTGTTAGATCTCGGTTGAATCCGGTGCCCCCGTTTTAAAATCATGTTGATCTGGGTCAACATTATCATCCAACAAAGCTGCACGGAGTCTCAACTGCAACTCATTTCAGTTGCCCGCAGTTGGTAGATTCCGTAGCTCCAACTCCTTCTTCAAATCTGCTACTTTTAAGTCCATTAATTTCATTTTGGATATTCACAATCCCACCGCTGTCACCAATTGTTACGATTTCGCCGAGTGGTTATTCTAATAATTTTATCCGGTTCGATCACTGGACTGTGAATATCAAAATCACAAACTTTAAATTTTAACTAAATTTATTTCCCACAAAAATTACACAAATATTTCACAAATATTTATTTTCACTATTATTTTACACAATATTTATCACTACTATTATTTTAACACTTCACTTTTTATCACTTCCCGATATTAACACTTCGAAATTCAAAATTGAACTATTTTGTAACCCAAATGTCTACACGTATTTATGCGACGCAAATACTTGTGAAACATTCCATTAATTTTCTTCTCTACACTTCGCGAATGTTCTTCTCGTCGTATTTTGTTCGCTCCGCCTATTTCTTTATTTATTTTTAATAATAAAAATACTGTTACGATTTCGCCGAGTGGTTATTCTAATAATTTTATCCGGTTCGATCACTGGACTGTGAATATTAAACTCGCAAAGATTAAATTTCAATTAAATTTATTTCCCACAAAAATTACAGAAATGCAGTTCCATTGGTACCCCATAACGGCTTATCCAATTGTATACCACTGCATTGGCGACTGTGGTTGTTTCCTGATTTGGAATCGGGTATACCTCTGGCCACTTACTGAAGTATTCCATTACTACCAAAACATATTTGTTGCCACTTTCGCTGGTTGGAAATGGTCCTGCAACATCTATGGCAATCCTCTCAAATGGTGCTCATTATATTGTTGCATCGCTCCACGGCTCTTCTTTGCCGGTCCTTTCACTGCCATACATTGGTCACACTTTTGACACCATTCAGCCACTGCCTGTCTACATCCTGCCCAGTAGAATCTTTCACGTACCTTGGCTAACGTTTTGTTGATTCTTAGGTGACCTCCGCTTGTTCCTCCGTGGTATTCCTCCAATATTTCCGCCATCTTGAGCTTCGGTACCACCACTAACGATTGCTTTGTTTTGCCATCGGAGCTTTCCCATGTTCGTTTTAAGCAGCCGTCTTCCATGGTTAAACTATCCCATTGGGCCCAATAAGCCTTGATATTTGGGCCTTTATCCGCAATATCACTCCATGTGGGACGATGTTCTTCCTCCATGAATTTAATAATTACTGCCAAATCTGGATCCTCTCGTTGCTCTTTGGAGATAACATCCTTGGTCCATTCATTAGCTGGCAACACTTTCATTAGTCTGATATCGACGATGTTTTCCTTGTTTTCTACCCGTCCGCAATGTTTACAATCCACTCTACATGGCCGTCTTGACAATGCATCCGCATTTCCATGAGCGCTTCCTTTCCGATGTTGGATTTCGTAAACAAAACTCCCCAATCGCTCAATCCACCGTGCTACTTGTCCTTCGGGATTTTTAAACTGAAGTGGCCATGTCAAGGCGCCATGATCCGTTCTTAGCAGAAATGATTGGCCATAGAGGTATTTTCTGAAATGTTCCACACATTTCACTATGGCCAACAATTCTCTTCTTGTTACACAGTAGTTCCGTTCTGGCTTCGATAAGATCTTGGAATAATATGCGATGACACGTTCCTGTCCATCGATTTCCTGTGACAACACACCTCCCAAGCCATAATTGCTTGCATCCGTATCCAAAATAACACGTTTATTCGGAACCGGATACGAAAGCAATGGTGCTGTACATAATCGCTGCTTCAGTTCGTTGAACGCCTCCTCGTGTTCATCACTCCATTGGAACGGCTTGTTCTTCTGTGTCAGCTCGTGTAAACTTCTTGCGATGTTGGCAAATCCTGGCACAAATCGTCGATAATATGTGCATAGTCAGAGGAAACTCCTTAGTTCATGTAAATTCTGTGGTTTTGGCCAATCCTTTACGGCAGAGATCTTGTCTTCATCTGTATGAATGCCGATTGTCGTTATTTTGTGTCCCAAATATTTGTCTTCATCCCGGAACAATACGCATTTCTTCAGACTTAATTTCAATCCTGCTGATTGGATTCTTTCGAATACTTCCTCCAGGTTTTGTAGATGTTCATTGAAGTCCTTGCCCATAACAATGATGTCGTCCAAATATACAAGGCATGTTTTCCAGTGGAGTCCTTTAAGTACACGTTCCATTAGCCGTTCGAAAGTCGCAGGAGCGTTACAAAGTCCAAATGGCATGACATTGAATTGCCATAATCCATTGCCCACACTGAACGCTGTCTTTTCCTTATCTTCGTCTGCGACCTCCACTTGCCAATAGCCGCTCTGCAAATCCAATGTTGAAAACATCCGTGCTCCTGCCAATGTATCCAGTGTGTCGTCGATCCCTGGTCGATGGGTAACTCTCCTTCTTGGTAACTGTGTTGAGCTTTCGATAATCAACGCAGAATCGCATGCTTCCATCCTTCTTTTCCACCAATAATATTGGTGAACTCCATGGACTCGTTGACTGCTCAATTACTCCCGATGTTTGCATATCAGTTACCATCTTATCCACCTCTGCTTGCTTAGCCAATGGTAACCTTCTTGGCGCTTGTCGAATTGGTGTTGATGTTCCTGTGTCGATCCGGTGTTTAACCATATCTGTTCTGCCATTATCTTCCGGTGCACCACAGAAAATGGACATATATTTTTGAAGCAACTCCTTTGCTGCTTGTTTTTCTTTTGGAGTTAATTGTTCCGTCCATTTCTGTGTTAGTTCCTCCGTTAATTTCCGTTGTCGTTGGTCCTGGGCCTTTACACACGGATTCGCCTCCTCACATTTTATAATCGTGGATACTTCCTCACCTCGGCCGATGATAGTTCCCTTTTTGATTGTTTTTGTCACATCCGACAAAATTAAGAGCCCTTATCGGAACTCTAAAGTCACAATCCGGTTTAACCAAAGCTTTTCCGATGATAATTTCTTTGGTTTGTAGCTCGTCACTGTTGGCTTCCACAACCCACAACCCTTGTGTTCCAGGACCTCCATCCAATTTCCCCCAAACAACCGTTTCCGAGTGTGGTGGTCGCTTCGTCCGATGATCCAATGTTATCCTCCTTACGACTGGCTCCTTCCCGTTGTTCAGTTGCAAAGGCAGTTCGACATTACCGTAGCTCAATGTTCCCCGTCCGACATCCCATACGAATCCATTTCGCTTCATGATGTCCATTCCCAGGATGACCTCATCCACAATATCCGCAACCAGAACTTCATGTCGAAAACTGTTGTTCCCGATTCGTATTGTCACCTCCTTCTTTCCTTTGATAGCCGCACTGTCGCCTGTCGCCGTTTGTAACTTGAATCCTTCCATTCTCCGAACTCCATCCGTGATGAAATCCGGCCGCACAATCGTTCTCGTTGCTCCAGTGTCCAACGTTATCATACTGGATCGTCCCTCTACTTCACCTCGCACCATAAAGCTATCGTCACCTTTTGCCAATCTGGAAATGGGGATGAAGGTTATGGAGCATTTGGTTGTGGGAGTCAGCTTTTGCTCCTCAAAGCTGACTCTTACTCGTTTAACGCCTTTGTTGTTGTTTGGCGTTCCTCCTCGGCAGGTATTCTTCGTTCCGCCGGTGGCCTTCGGTACATCGGCGATGGCGTTCTCGCCCGTTTGCGCTTTATCTCCCAGCATTCCCTTGAGATGTGTCCTATTTTGTCACAAACCCAACATCTGATTTTACTAGTTCCATCCCGGAATCTCGTTGTCCGCCAGTTATCTGCTGGTTTGATGTTATTGCCCTGTTTGTGACTGATTGCTGGTTCCACTTCCACACGACGTACCTTGACTGCTGGTTTGATGATGTTGTTTGCAGTCTCGTTGGTTAGTGCACACGCGATGGTTTCCGCAAACGTTGCTTTTGGAGACAACACAACAGCACGTCTTGTATCCGGATCCAGTATTCCATCTGTGAAGGCGTCGATCTTAATACACTCTGTGTATTCACCTGCCATGTTGTAGTGGGCGAGGTGCACTAGTCGCTCTATATCAGCCGCATACTCCTGGAGCGTCTCTCCAACCCGCAGACATCGTCCCTTCAACTCCATACGATGTAGCTCCCGTCGATGGTCACCACCATATTTCCGCTCCAAAGCCAACATGATTTTGCCGTAATCCTCTCGTTCGTATTCTGGCACGATTTGTAGGAGCTCCGCAGCACTGCCTTTTAGCGCTACAATTAATGCTGCGACTCGATCCTCCTCACACCAACCATTCCTTGTGGCCGCCATTTCAAACTGGAGTTTGAAGATGTTGAATGGTGTGGTTCCGTCGAACGTTGGTGGCTTCAACTTTATTGAGCTGGTTGAACAATTCTCTTCTTGTTACACAGTAGTTCCGTTCTGGCTTCGATAAGATCTTGGAATAATATGCGATGACACGTTCCTGTCCATCGATTTCCTGTGACAACACACCTCCCAAGCCATAATTGCTTGCATCCGTATCCAAAATAACACGTTTATTCGGAACCGGATACGAAAGCAATGGTGCTGTACATAATCGCTGCTTCAGTTCGTTGAACGCCTCCTCGTGTTCATCACTCCATTGGAACGGCTTGTTCTTCTGTGTCAGCTCGTGTAAACTTCTTGCGATGTTGGCAAATCCTGGCACAAATCGTCGATAATATGTGCATAGTCAGAGGAAACTCCTTAGTTCATGTAAATTCTGTGGTTTTGGCCAATCCTTTACGGCAGAGATCTTGTCTTCATCTGTATGAATGCCGATTGTCGTTATTTTGTGTCCCAAATATTTGTCTTCATCCCGGAACAATACGCATTTCTTCAGACTTAATTTCAATCCTGCTGATTGGATTCTTTCGAATACTTCCTCCAGGTTTTGTAGATGTTCATTGAAGTCCTTGCCCATAACAATGATGTCGTCCAAATATACAAGGCATGTTTTCCAGTGGAGTCCTTTAAGTACACGTTCCATTAGCCGTTCGAAAGTCGCAGGAGCGTTACAAAGTCCAAATGGCATGACATTGAATTGCCATAATCCATTGCCCACACTGAACGCTGTCTTTTCCTTATCTTCGTCTGCGACCTCCACTTGCCAATAGCCGCTCTGCAAATCCAATGTTGAAAACATCCGTGCTCCTGCCAATGTATCCAGTGTGTCGTCGATCCCTGGTCGATGGGTAACTCTCCTTCTTGGTAACTGTGTTGAGCTTTCGATAATCAACGCAGAATCGCATGCTTCCATCCTTCTTTTCCACCAATAATATTGGTGAACTCCATGGACTCGTTGACTGCTCAATTACTCCCGATGTTTGCATATCAGTTACCATCTTATCCACCTCTGCTTGCTTAGCCAATGGTAACCTTCTTGGCGCTTGTCGAATTGGTGTTGATGTTCCTGTGTCGATCCGGTGTTTAACCATATCTGTTCTGCCATTATCTTCCGGTGCACCACAGAAAATGGACATATATTTTTGAAGCAACTCCTTTGCTGCTTGTTTTTCTTTTGGAGTTAATTGTTCCGTCCATTTCTGTGTTAGTTCCTCCGTTAATTTCCGTTGTCGTTGGTCCTGGGCCTTTACACACGGATTCGCCTCCTCACATTTTATAATCGTGGATACTTCCTCACCTCGGCCGATGATAGTTCCCTTTTTGATTGTTTTTGTCACATCCGACAAAATTAAGAGCCCTTATCGGAACTCTAAAGTCACAATCCGGTTTAACCAAAGCTTTTCCGATGATAATTTCTTTGGTTTGTAGCTCGTCACTGTTGGCTTCCACAACCCACAACCCTTGTGTTCCAGGACCTCCATCCAATTTCCCCCAAACAACCGTTTCCGAGTGTGGTGGTCGCTTCGTCCGATGATCCAATGTTATCCTCCTTACGACTGGCTCCTTCCCGTTGTTCAGTTGCAAAGGCAGTTCGACATTACCGTAGCTCAATGTTCCCCGTCCGACATCCCATACGAATCCATTTCGCTTCATGATGTCCATTCCCAGGATGACCTCATCCACAATATCCGCAACCAGAACTTCATGTCGAAAACTGTTGTTCCCGATTCGTATTGTCACCTCCTTCTTTCCTTTGATAGCCGCACTGTCGCCTGTCGCCGTTTGTAACTTGAATCCTTCCATTCTCCGAACTCCATCCGTGATGAAATCCGGCCGCACAATCGTTCTCGTTGCTCCAGTGTCCAACGTTATCATACTGGATCGTCCCTCTACTTCACCTCGCACCATAAAGCTATCGTCACCTTTTGCCAATCTGGAAATGGGGATGAAGGTTATGGAGCATTTGGTTGTGGGAGTCAGCTTTTGCTCCTCAAAGCTGACTCTTACTCGTTTAACGCCTTTGTTGTTGTTTGGCGTTCCTCCTCGGCAGGTATTCTTCGTTCCGCCGGTGGCCTTCGGTACATCGGCGATGGCGTTCTCGCCCGTTTGCGCTTTATCTCCCAGCATTCCCTTGAGATGTGTCCTATTTTGTCACAAACCCAACATCTGATTTTACTAGTTCCATCCCGGAATCTCGTTGTCCGCCAGTTATCTGCTGGTTTGATGTTATTGCCCTGTTTGTGACTGATTGCTGGTTCCACTTCCACACGACGTACCTTGACTGCTGGTTTGATGATGTTGTTTGCAGTCTCGTTGGTTAGTGCACACGCGATGGTTTCCGCAAACGTTGCTTTTGGAGACAACACAACAGCACGTCTTGTATCCGGATCCAGTATTCCATCTGTGAAGGCGTCGATCTTAATACACTCTGTGTATTCACCTGCCATGTTGTAGTGGGCGAGGTGCACTAGTCGCTCTATATCAGCCGCATACTCCTGGAGCGTCTCTCCAACCCGCAGACATCGTCCCTTCAACTCCATACGATGTAGCTCCCGTCGATGGTCACCACCATATTTCCGCTCCAAAGCCAACATGATTTTGCCGTAATCCTCTCGTTCGTATTCTGGCACGATTTGTAGGAGCTCCGCAGCACTGCCTTTTAGCGCTACAATTAATGCTGCGACTCGATCCTCCTCACACCAACCATTCCTTGTGGCCGCCATTTCAAACTGGAGTTTGAAGATGTTGAATGGTGTGGTTCCGTCGAACGTTGGTGGCTTCAACTTTATTGAGCTGGTTGGTCGAGTAACTTGAGCACTGCAGTTGATTTTGAGATCCATGATTTCCCTCTCGAGTTTCAGGAATCGTTGATCTGCCACCTCAGATTGCTGTAGACTGCGAGATTCAAACCCCTCCAGTTTCCGCTCCATTTCTATTTTTACTGTGTCAACTTTTGTGTTCAACGTAACGGAAAGCTCTCGAAACTTCTCGTTGACACATTTTTCTTGCTGCTCCAACCGTTCGATGATGCTCTCTTGTCCGGTTCTCAAGACCTCCGTCAACAATCTTTCTTAATCGACTCGCATCTGCTCCTTTAGGTCGCTCTTCAATTGATCTTGGCCGCTTGTTATTTTTCCCTCGAGGCCGCCGATCATTTGCTCCTGTTCAGCACGCAATGTCCTTTGCTCGGTAATCATTTGTTGCGTCTGAAGTTGCATTTGTTGCATAGCCGCCAACAACTGTCCCATATCGAAACCTCCAGATGTTGTTGGAGTAGTTTCTTTAACTTCGACATTCTGGTCTTCCACTCTGGTCGTTGACTCTGTAGTCACCTCAATCGCTTGCACCTCGGTTGAATCCGGTGCCCCAAAATTAAATTCATGTTGATCTGGGTCAACATTTTCATCTAACAAAGCTGTACGGAGTCTCAACTGCAACTCATTTCGGTTGCCCACAGTTGGTAGATTCCGTAGCCCCAACTCCTTCTTCAAATCTGCCACTTTTAAGTCCAATAATCTCATTTTGAATATTCACAATCCCACCGCTGTCACCAATTGTTACGATTTCGCCGAGTGGTTATTCAAATTATTTATCCGGTTCGATCACTGGATTGTGAATATTAAACTCGCAAAGATTAAATTTCAATTAAATTTATTTCCAACAAAAATTACACAAATATTTCACAAATATTTATTTTCACTATTATTTTACACAATATTTATCACTACTATTATTTTAACACTTCACTTTTTATCACTTCCCGATATTAACACTTCGAAATTTAAAATTGAACTGTCTTGTAATTCAAATGTCTACACGTATGAATACGACGCAAAGGCTTGTAGAACATTCCATTATTTTGCATCTCTACACTTCTCGAATTTTCGTTGCGTCGTATTTGGTTCGCTCTGCCTATTTTGTTATTTGTTTTTATTTTGTTCGTTTATGTATTTTCTTTTTAATTATCACAGGTGACATCTGTGATTCGTGACAATACAGTACAAATGTTTACACTTACGAACAGAAGTTCGTATGTGTAAACATTTGGTTACAGGGTAATCCATACCGCTATAATTTTCTTCTTAATTATCACAGGTGACATCTGTGATTCGTGACAAGACATTAGAGTTACGGAACAGTTCAATTAGGAATTATAAACTGTTGTCGGAAAGGGATAAGTAAAAGTTAAGTCAAAGTGTTTTAATGATTGTTTTGATTATTATTGTGGAAAATAAGTGTAATAACAATTATTTGTGAATCATTTGGTAGAATTTATTTCGGAATAAATTTATTGTAAAAATTAAAGTTTGCGAGTTTAATATTCACAATCCCGTGATCGAACCGCAAAATCGTAACACCATACATCAACAAACTAAGCCTTTACATCTTGTAAAAACTGTGAAAACCACTAACAGTAAATTTTTTCAAAACAAATTTAATCAAACTTCAGTATAAACGAAGTTTCTCTTTATTCTCTTTTAATATATGTACACTGCCAACAGATGAAATTTTTGCAAAGGTTTTCAATCATTTTCTATAGATTTGACAATTTTCAGATATATATTTGTTTTGGTAAAAATTTCAACAGCATCTCAATTGCTCACATAGTCACATCAGTCATTTTTTACCATTCAAGGTGAGAGCTGCGTCGCGGGTTTATTTTGTTGTATTTAGTTCTAAGTGTTTAATAGTTATACAATGTTTTTATCTCAATAGTTTCGAGAAAAACTTTATTGATATGGTTATACAAAATAAGAGAAAACAAACATAGTTTAGGATTTTAATTATCTTATGTTTCTACGGTTTTATAAAGTTTTACATAGCTACATGTTTAATATTGTATAATATTTAATTAAATTAAGTTGCTCATGGATAAGTTATTCGTTTATTCGTGCGTTTACAAATACACATAATATGTGCATACTAGTGAAAAGTGAGGTGGGTGGATCTTAAGAAAGCTAAACTATAAGAAAAAAAATTGTTTTCAATAAAAAATTGTGTCGTGGCTTCTTTACATTTTTTTGTCTGTGAGTATTTTATGTTTCAAAAATAGTGTATCCAAATCATTATAAAAAATATATTCCAGCAAATTAACTAACACTATTAGTTTTTTAGTTTACTTTTAATTTGAGAAATAAATAACAAATCGATTGAATACTATATGTAAGTTAATTAAATCAATCTTTATATTAACATTTATTTAGATATTACACTTTACGCAAAGTGAAAACCTTTAAATTAAAACAAACTACAATACTATAACAATACTATAACAGTGAAACAAAAAAAAAGTATGAGAATTTCTTTCAAGTATTCTCAACACAGCGTATTATATTTTAATTTATTAACATAGCAGTGATTTTATGAAACATGGTATATAGGAAGCCTTATGTATTATTAATAACTTACAAGTAGAATGACAATAGTTTTTGCAATAAAATAAAAACCATGAAAAATAGTTATTGTTTTTTACAATCTCGTTTTTTACATTAAGATTTTGACATTTGTAGTTGATGTTGCCTTTCACTTTTTAGTTTGACGTTTGGATAAATATTTAAATGGGATATACATACAATAAAAGAGATGTTTATTGTTTTGAATACGAATACTTATTTTATGTGTGGATACAGTTTAAAATTATCTAAAAAAAAAAACAAACACGAATTATATCCCATTTTAGTACTGTTAATTACATGGTCTGATATATGGGTATGTAACAAGCAGACAATCTACGAAATGAGGCTTATAGCCGTTTGTTCCGAAAATGTCTGGTAATGGTGTTTATTAGAACTTGAAAAGCCGTTAAATTCATGAGAATATAAGAACCAAATAGTTTGGAAAGAGTAAAATAAACAAATTAATTTTATTATGAATCAACAACAGTAGCGCTCCGCCTAATTCAAACAAATTGTTTACGCCATTAATTTTTCTAAATAAAATCTGTCATCATCAATTTATGCCTAGCGGATAAATCACAGTCTCTTTAGAGGATAACTTTCTTCTGATAATGGTGTGTATCATTAGTGTAAAAAGAGCTTATGAAACATTTTGTTTATAAAATAATTGATTTATAAAAATTCTCGATGTGTCTGAAAAATAAAATACCGGTAGACTTGGAGTAAAACAATTAGAAACGGGAACATTCCAATACAGCGAGTGGGCCAAACTGTTCCATCAACTGCCCATCCGACTAATAAGTGACTAAGTTTTGTGGGGTCTGGTGTGGTTATGCATTAATTTAAAATGCTCTTCAATAAATGGAGCATATGGAATTCATAATCTGCTAATCAATCCCCAGTATACCGGTCGGTAGTTATGGTGCTCTCGCGTTTAAACAAAAGATCGTTTATAGAAAAGCCTGGGTCTTTTATGAAATTTTTACGGTTTCGGAGATACGAAAATAAAATTTATTGTGCAAGAATATTTGCATTACAATTGCCCAAAGGTTTTGAACACACTACCTCAGACTCCAGATATTTATGGCACCTATTGTATACGCAAATACGAAAACACCATATTTCCAATAACGTTCAATTGTAAAATATTCTTTAGGAATAATGCAACAAAATTAGGCCAGAATTAACACAAAAATTAGTTAATTCAATTCTAAAAAGATTAAAATCTGTGATAAAGCAAAAAGGTGTGCAACAAACACTAACACATAAATATTAATATTCAAATTTATAACATTAAAGCTAAAACAGTGCTATGTCCGAATATTAAATTGTGATGAATTTGTGACATTTTTTATTTAATCAATTAGTTTGTTAATTTATAAATCAATTTATTATCATTTTTCTACATATACAGTAATAAATTTGTGTTAACAGTAATAAATAAATAAACATATTCTGATAGTAAAAATTATTTTAAGTTCGATATTATAGTAGATAATCTACTGAATAATTGTAAGTTACGTTCGTCCGTTCCGTTTGTATTTCGTAAATACGATATTCGTCAGAGCAGTCGGATTTTGACATTAGCTGTTCTGTTCGTTAAATACGATTTCGTTTTTTAGATTCATAATTTTTATTTTTCGGTTTTTACAGGCCATTGTTGGCCCGTACCGTGTCAACAATCTGACTCCAACAGTTTCGATCACAAGCCAGATCTTCAAACTGTTGCAAGCAGTTGGATGATGCCAGATGGCTTCTATGTCGTGGAGCCATCGTCGCCGACAGCGACCTCTTCGCCTACCGAAAGGCGGTTCTCCCTTCAAAGATCGCTGTATCATTAGTTTCGGATCAGCACACAGAACGTGACCGAGCCAGCGTATTCGCTGTCCTTTGATTTCATGCACGATATCATGAATTTGCATTAAATTCCTGATCTCGTGATTGAATAGAACTCGGTATGTGCCATCAACGTCGCGTTTTGGGCCATATATCACACGCATGATTCTTTCGAATGTTAGAAGCCATCTTTCGTACTCATCCGTCAAGGTCCAACTCTCACATCCATACATGACAACGGGTCTGATCAACACTCTGTTCAGTTTCAGCTTATCCGTATTTGCAAGATATTTGGACGTAGAGGATAAAAAGCACGATTGCCAGCGGCAAGGCGAACCTTGATATCCTCTCCCACACTATTATCGTGAGTAATGAGAGATCCAAGATACTTGAATCTCATCACTCCTTCAAACGTGTGGTTTCCACTACTGAAATCAATTGCGTCTTGGTCTCGAAAACCAGAGACCAGATATTTGGTTTTGGAGTCATTGATTTTGAGACCAACGGAAGCTGAAAACTGTTCTTGAAGTGGATCAAGTATCTCTTTCACTCCGTTGCCATTTAATCCAAATCACACAGATATCATCTGCATATCCAAGAAGTTGATTGGATTGTCGGAATAAGATATTGTCCTGAGGTGTTTAATTTTACGAAGGATTTATTCCAACATGAGATTAAAAAGTATCGGGGACAGCGCATCTCCTTGTCGAACACCAGAAGTAATTGCAAAAATTCTCGATAGCCTGTTCTCAACTTTGACGCAGGATTGTGACTGCGTTACTATCATTTTATTCCTAAATATTAAAGCGCATATTTAGGAATAAAATGATAGTAGCGCATAGCCTTTCTCGATTAATCGAGTCATAGGCCTGCTTGAAATCTAGGAACACCTGGTGTACATCGCGAGATGTTTCATAGTACTTAGAAAGAATCATCCGTAGCGAAAAACCTTGATCAGTGACTGAACGATTTGAACGGAATCCTCCTTGGTAGTCACCGACAATTTCCTCCGCTAGAGGAGTAATTTTTCCCAAGATAATGTATGACAGTAACTTGTATGCTGTGCACAGGAGAGCTATACCGCGATAATTCTCGCATTTCATGCGATCACCCTTTTTGAATATTGGGCATAACGCGGCCACTTTCCATTCGTAGGGCATAACTTCAGTTATCCATACCAATCGAATAAGGTCGAAAAGACAGTTCCACAAAGTTAGCCTTCCGAATATAAAGAGCTCTGAATTAATGCAATCAACCCCTGGTGAACGATTTTTCTTTAATCTCTGCATGGCCATTGAGAATTCCTCATAAGATGGATCCTCAATGAACATATTTGCGGTCTGTATTTGAGGGTATTCAAATACAGCTTGTGATACATGTGGAACATTAAGTAGATCAGAAAAATGTTCGCGCCATGTATTGAGTACCGCATCGACGTTAACACAGAGGTTTCCATCCTGGTCCCGAATAGCAGTTGACCGAGATCTTAAGGTATGGTGCAATTCGGTGATTCCTTTAAAGAAACTACGCGAATTGTGCTCATTGCTGAGTTGTTGTACTCTTAAGACCTTGGCCTTGCACCATTCGCGCTTCTTCTGTCTACAAATGCGTCTAGCTATCCTTCTAGCAAGAACTGCCTTGTTTTTCCTTGCAATTGTAAACCAAGTCTGCGCTTCATTATGGGCTATATTGCGTTACTCAACAGCAAGACGACACTCCTCATCAAACCAATCATTTTTGGGCTTAGTGTTCACTATACCGACAGTGTGCTGGTCAGCATCGACAACCGAGGTTTTCAATACTTCCCAGACACGGTTCAGATCATCAGATTGGTAATTGGATCGTAAAATGCTATTGCTGACAAGATCTTGATATTTTTGTTGCGTTTCTTCATTTATCAGACCTTCACAGGAGAATCGCGTTTTATATTCTCCTGTCTATGACTTGTACGAAAATCTCCATCGTAGCTTTGCAGCAACCATAAAATGGTCACTGCCTACGAATTTTTTTGACGACCGATACGATCTCACGTCTTGGACAACCCGAGCCCGGTCTTTTGAAATCAACACATGGTCAATTTGGCTTCGGGATTTTTTACGTGGATGTGTCCATGTTTCCAAATGGATGTTTTTATGGGGAAAGAATGTACCTGCCACTTGGAGATCATGTGCGATCGCAAAGTACATCATTCTTCCCCCATTTTCGGTCGCAGTTTCGTGTCGGGAGTACGGACCTATATTATTACATAAGCCGGTCTGATTTATGCCAGCTCTAGCATTAAAGTCACCAATCTGATATCGTGCACAGGTATAGAGCCCATCAGATTATACAAATTATTGTAAAATGAGTCTTTGTCTTGGGGTTGGCTTACATAACTCTGCGAATGTACACAAACAATTGACAGGTTGGTTAATCTCATGTGCAAGCGAAGCTTACACTATCGATTATCGACTGCTTGGAAGTCCACGTGCTCATCCTCAAACTCGTATCCGGGTACTTAAGCGTAGAGTCATTGTTATTTAGGCGGTATCCGATTTTTTTGTTTTTGTTGACATTTTTTACTGTAATTGTTTTTTACGGATGCGGGTCGTCAGCCCAGCGATCTAACCAGATTTAGTCACCTCCTACGACAAGCTCTGGATACTGTGGTGGTATTATATGGATCTCATGTTTCGTTCGAAATATTAACGAAACATGGTTTCGTAAATATTAGGTTCATAATACGGCGGAAATTTACCATCTTCGTATTATACGAACGAAAAAAATTTTATAATCGGAATATCTGCGGCGACTATTATTGAGCGGGCATGCAATGGGACTCATCTTTATATGGAATATTGCGCATATCGATCTCTAAATCTGGGCAATACTCTTTCACGTCTATTTGGTGATGAACCTTAATTCATCAGTAAACAAAACGGGGTTCGAGTCGTTCCAACTGACGTGGTTGCGAGCCAAACTCTAACAGTTTTTTCAATGAGTTGGAAGAAGCCCTGTAGCAGCCCTACTGGACTGCAGTACATGTTCAATTATTACTATGCTGTGTCGACTGGAATATTGACTTCACGTACCTATGCTAATCGACCAGCGACGATTCTAGCTGTTTGAAAACGACCTTGCAGTACCAGTACTACCATAAATTTCGCATATATTGACTAGTTACTTAGCTGAGCAGCAATATAACGTACAATCAAAGTTTGCTACATTTTCTGTCCTATAATTATAATATATGCAATACCAATAAAGCTCATATACGCATTGATATATACATATACGCATTGATATATGCTAAAAATAACTATAAGCACTGTTAACTTAAACTGTCATAATAATAATACTAAAAATAAAGGATTTTCCAATAAGAGGTTTAATTTTGAATATCCTGCTATTTGGCAACTGTCAATTTCGATGCTGTCATCATTTGACATTTGACAAGTGAAAACTACGCCATTATTAATGCGCTTCAACAACGCATTGAAATTATTAAAATTTACTACAAAAATGATGATAATTAGTCAAAGTCCACTACTAAAGCTTTTTTTGGTCGTCGTGAATCACCTTCTCGGTCGGCAATAGTAAACATGGAAACATTTGAGCTGGTGGGACAAGTTAGTGATGTGAGGAATCGAAACCGTGTACGTCGCTCAAGAACAACTGAGAATATTTCTGCTGTAGCCCGTAGTGTTGCAGAGAACTCAGGTTTGTCGATTCTTCGTCGATCTATTACTTAATTAGACATTCCACAAACGGCATTTCACCGTATTACAGTCGATCATCATAAACGTCGTATCTTCGCTAATTGGGTCCTACAAATGAATCAAATGGATTCAGATTTTCATCGAAAAATCATCTTCAGTGAAGAGGCACATTTTCGCCTCAAAGCATACGTTAACAAGCAGAATTGTCGCATTTGAGGCTCAGAAAATCTAATAATGATTGTTGAATGGTGATTCTTCTTCCTAAACGTGTTACTGTTTGGTGCGGTTTGTGAACTTGCGGTGTGATTAGATCTTACTTCCTGGAAAGTGAGGCTGGTGCAATTGTTAGTGAATGAATTGCGCTACCGAGCTATGATTAATGATTTTTATGGCCGGAATTAGAAGATATTGGTGTGGACGACTTATTTTCAGCGATTGTTTGAAGAAAGCTAAAACGAATAAACTCGAAATTAATTTCAATAACATTAAAATATCGCAATAGAACTAGCTAAGCTTATTTACGTATTTTCTTAGTTTAATTTAATAAAAAATCCAAATAAATTATATTATTATTAAACGATTATATAGTTGTTTCAAATACTTAGACTGTTAAGACATTAAACAAACTTTGGATATAGATTATTATGAATTATGAAATCGGAATGAATGTGTTATGTTTTGTTGTAAAGCAATGATTTTACTGTCAACTTTAAATTATATGATGCATTTCGCATTATATTCCTGACAATTCAACATTTTGTTCATATTCAAATTAAACCATGACTCAGTTATAGCTAAAATATTTATACTACAACACCACACCGTCACACGAACTTTAAAAAAAAATATGACATCTCCAATTTTATACGAATAGTGATTGGTGATTTGAAGATATTTTTTACATAGTTTTAAAATTATTTAATAAAAAAATATTGTTATAATATTATTATTTTTATTCATTTTTATTTTCATTCCTTATACTGGATTTTTTTTTAATTATAATTATTTTATAAATTTTCTCAGCAAGTTGTCTTCCACAGTAAAAACGAGTGTTGATCATCAAACGGAGCAGACATGTTTTTTCTGCTCTGTGTTTTATTTTATTAAAAATATTTCAAACAGTTTATTTAAATAAAAGTAGATTCCTTGAATGATATGCTTAAGATTGGATACAGGTTACTTAACCAGTGGTCTAGATCAACAATTTTATTTTATTTTAATAAGCGGCTACTTTGCTGTGTAAATCATTATCTTACAAACTAAAAGTGTTTCTGAAAAGGATGGCCACTTTAGTGATGGTTGGATTGTAGTATGTTATACGAAAGTAGATACTTTTGTGTGAATGTTGGAAATAAATTCTAAAAACGAACATCAACGTAAGATGCATAATGAAATGGAATGAATGCTCAGGTTAGCTAAATATGACGGTACTAAACTATTTATTTATTTAAATTGTTTTCCTTATAAACGAATTAATAGTGTATAACATCATTATATTGTATAATATGATAATGCTAACGGGTCATCACGAATTTAAATTACCCTCGCGTTAAATGGTCTAGGGTTGGGGGATAGGGACACACCCTTAAATAAAATGAGATGACCTGTAGATGTTACATAAATAAAGTACTCCAGTTTATAGCTGTTGAGCAACACCAAAAAGATACATATGACGAAACATAGCATTACCATAACCTAGCCACAATTAATATATACTAATAATGAATGAACTCAATTCTCTTAAGACGATTAAATCGTTCTCACTAACATAATTAATAAAAATATATTTTTAGATAATGACTTTCGATTAGCCGCGCGGTTAGTTGTTGGTGTGATTAACATCCTTATACCTTATAAACCTTACATATTATGTTTAGACGCGGGCAGTACCTGGAACCGCATAATTTTAGAATTTGCTAAGATTCATGTATCATTAGATATTTTGTTGCACATATTTCTGGAATTTGCTTTACGAACGTTTGGATTTCCGAAGTGGAAACCTGTTGGTTTAAATCATATTATATCACAAGTTGTCATCCACAGTAATTTTTATTCTCTGAAAATTAAATTCTATTTCTATGCCTTTTTATTCCTTTTTGCGTTCGTCATAGTATAAATTTTATCGTTGAGTAGAAATATATTTTTGCGATTTTTATACATATATTTCTCATTCTTTAAGCCACTTCATATTGTCGCTTTTATTCATCCTGTAGGGAATTTTTAAGTTCATAGTTGTATTGTGTATAATTGATATGGAGAATAAATTTTGATTTACTTTTACTTTTACCGACATCCTTTTATTTAATGTTCTTTGAATGTTTGTTCCTTAATGATCCTTACAGGTTTGTTCTATACAAAATCTTTCTATTAAAACTTTATAAATTTCGTTGTCTAATTAAAATTAAGTATATGTTAATATTAAAATCATGTTACTGTTTGGTTTTATTTGATGTTTTACATTTTATGCAACTTTATATCCAAAGGTTTTAAATATTTTATAAGTTTTCTTGGGTACTATCTTTAAAGTTTATATAAGATAAGGCAAATTTGAACATTAATATATTTCAACTACTAAAATCGGAACATTTAAACGTAATTATACTTTTTTTCCTTTTATTGTTTTTTGTTAAGCTGTTTGTGGAAATCGTTTTTACATTCCACCGTTTTCTCGATCCGAATAATATTTATAATTTTTAAATCAACCACTATCGTTTCTTTAAATGTTTTCCGGGCTTAAATTGGCTACATACATTTCTTATTTAATTTTTTATTATAAAAAGGATTATTCTGTTTTTTAATTTTTTGTTATTTTTTTGCAGTTTTTATTTCTCTATTTTTATAACTGAGGAAGTCGAAAAATACACTCGAATTATTAAATGGAAAATAGTAATGGAATTGTTCGATATAAATAAATTGTTGAAAATTTGTGCGATAATGGGAGAGCTGCGAAAGAAATGTGTAACATGAAAGAAAAAAAATATTTCGATCAATTAGTTATTACGAATTTTTAATATGACTCAGTGAAAAAGCAAATTATTTTTCTTGTTTGGTATATTTAACTGTGGTGATGAATCTTTAAAAATTACCACCTTATAAATATTGTTTTATTTTATTAGAGAATTATAAATGACATTTACAATAAATAAAGATTGTATTGGATTTATATCATTCTACTATTTATTTATTAGTTGAGTGGTTTTAAATAGTTAAACCTGTTTGATGGTTCATTCTACACTTAAACCGTATAAATTGATTTAATTCTTGGTTATTTCAACTATGCTATTTATTTATTTGTTTTATTTGTTAATTACAATTATTTAATCGTTTATTTATACCCCAATTTGAGCTTTAATTCTTTGCTAATGTAAGCTTTGCACCGCTGATTTATATTACTGATAATTAGAAAAAGTAATAAAAATAACTTCACTTGCAGTGAACCGGGTCCATGCCGATAATATCAACACAATTTAATTGGTATATAATCAAACTATAGATTCCTTGGCTCGAAGACCAGTCTTCTTTGAAATCACTTCAGTTTTTTCGGATATTTATCAATTTTATTTTAGAAATGTCAATCCACATTACCTTTGTGAAGTTGGCCCAAAATTATATCCCAAAAAAACACGATTTTTAATGCTGACAACACCAACATATAAAATGAAAACTTTCATGATAGAGATGTATAAATATAATAATATGAACATTAAATAATAAAATATAATGTGTATAACACAAAATGTATGTATGTTCTAAGGTAAGACTTGAATTTGTATATTAAATACAATATTTAATAGAATTCATAATAATCAAAACTGAACAGATTGGTACGTGTTAATCGACAAAAATAATAAAAGCGATATAAAAATGAAAGATTATATTTATTTAATATAATATTTTTAGTCATTGGTAAGGTAAGATTCTTTTTTAGAATTCGAAAAATACAGATAATCATTATGAAAATATCACAACCATAATGGCCGATATATACTACAAAAAATATTTCTATCCTAGCCGGAAAAAAAAATTATGTCACGACATATTATTGATGTCAGCCCAAAAAAAATATCTATCATGATAGATAAACACTGTCAGCCCTAAAAAAATTGTATCACAATTATAAAAGTAAAAATTTACCAATTTATACACTTACAAAAGAATGCATTGATTTCTAAACGATTTGTTGATAGTTCTTAATCATCACCAGTGCAAAGTATTGGACGATTCCAATGGGGATCTCATAGCCACAATGGCCCATATATAGCAATTCGAAAAATGTTCACTTCATTTCAATATAAGTGAACATTTTAAGTTTTGGTCATCGGTCTCGCTATGATATTTTGATAGTTCTGTTCTAAATCATCACCAGTGCAAAGTATTGAACGATTCCAATGGGGATCACATAGCCTAAATGGGCCATATATAGCAATTCGAAAAATGTTCACTTCATTTCAATGTATGTGAACATTTTAAGTTTTGGTCATCGGTCTCGCTATGATATTTTGATAGTTCTGGTCTAAATCATTACCAGTGCAAAGTATTGGAGATTCCAATGGGGATCTCATAGCCACAATGGCCCATATATAGCAATTCGAAAAATGTTCACTTCATTTCAATGTATGTGAACATTTTACATTTTGGTCATCGGTTTTGCTATGATTTTTTGATAGTTCTGGTCTAAATCATCACCAGTGCAAAGTATTGGACGATCCCAACGGGGATCTCATAGCCACAATGGCCCATATATAGCAATTCGAAAAATGTTCACTTCATTTCAATGTATGTGAACATTTTAAGTTTTGGTCATCGGTATCGCTATGATTTTTTGATAGTTCTGGTCTAAATCATCACCAGTGCAAAGTATTGGACGATTCCAATGGGGATCTCATAGCCACAATGGCCCATATATAGCAATTCGAAAAATGTTCACTTCATTTCAATGTATGTGAACATTTTAAGTTTTGACCACCGGTCTCGCTATGATATTTTGATAGTTCTGGTCTAAATCATCACCAGTGCAAAGTATTGGACGATTCCAATGGGGATCTCATAGCCACAATGGCCCATATATAGCAATTGGAAAAATGTTCACTTCATTTCAATGTATGTGAACATTTTAAGTTTTGGTCATCGGTCTCGCTATGATTTTTTGATAGTTCTGGTCTAAATCATCACCAGTGCAAAGTATTGAACGATTCCAATGGGGATCACATAGCCTAAATGGGCCATATATAGCAATTCGAAAAATGTTCACTTCATTTCAATGTATGTGAACATTTTAAGTTTTGGTCATCGGTCTCGCGATGATTTTTTGATAGTTCTGGTCTAAATCATTACCAGTGCAAAGTATTGAACGATTCCAATGGGGATCACATAGCCTAAATGGGCCATATATAGCAATTCGAAAAATGTTCACTTCATTTCAATGTACGTGAACATTTTAAGTTTTGGTCATCGGTCTCGCTATGATTTTTTGATAGTTCTGGTCTAAATCATTACCAGTGCAAAGTATTGGACGATTCCAATGGGGATCTCATAGCCACAATGGCCCATATATAGCAATTCGAAAAATGTTCACTTCATTTCAATATAAGTGAACATTTTAAGTTTTGGTCATCGGTCTCGCTATGATATTTTGATAGTTCTGTTCTAAATCATCGCCAGTGCAAAGTATTGAACGATTCCAATGGGGATCTTATAGCCACAATGGCCCTATATAGCAATTCGAAAAATGTTCACTTCATTTCAATGTATGTGAACATTTTAAGTTTTGGTCATCGGTCTCGCTATAATTTTTTGATAGTTCTGGTCTAAATCATCACCAGTGCAAAGTATTGAACGATTCCAATGGAGATCACATAGCCTAAAGGGGCCATATATAGCAATTCGAAAAATGTTCACTTCATTTCAATATAAGTGAACATTTTAAGTTTTGGTCATCGGTCTCGCTATGGTTTTTTGATAGTTCTGGTCTAAATCATCACCAGTGCAAAGTATTGAACGATTCCAATGGGGATCACATAGCCTAAATGGGCCATATATAGCAATTCGAAAAATGTTCACTTCATTTCAATGTAAGTGAACATTTTAGGTTTTGGTCATCGGTCTCGCTATGATTTTTTGATAGTTCTGGTCTAAATCATTACCAGTGCAAAGTATTGGACGATTCCAATGGGGATCTCATAGCCACAATGGCCCATATATAGCAATTCGAAAAATGTTCACTTCATTTCAATGTATGTGAACATTTTAAGTTTTGGTCGTAGGTCTCGCTATGATTTTTTGATAGTTCTGGTCTAAATCATCACCAGTGCAAAGTATTGGACGATTCCAATGGGGATCTCATAGCCACAATGGCCCATATATAGCAATTCGAAAAATGTTCACTTCATTTCAATATAAGTGAACATTTTAAGTTTTGGTCATCGGTCTCGCTATGATATTTTGATAGTTCTGGTCTAAATCATCACCAGTGCAAAGTATTGAACGATTCCAATGGGGATCACATAGCCTAAATGGGCCATATATAGCAATTCGAAAAATGTTCACTTCATTTCAATGTATGTGAACATTTTAAGTTTTGGTCATCGGTCTCGCTATGATTTTTTGATAGTTCTGGTCTAAATCATCACCAGTGCAAAGTATTGAACGATTCCAATGAGGATCTCATAGCCACAATGGCCCTATATAGCAATTCGAAAAATGTTCACTTCATTTCAATGTATGTGAACATTTTAAGTTTTGGTCATCGGTCTCGCTATGATTTTTTGATAGTTCTGGTCTAAATCATCACCAGTGCAAAGTACTGGACGATTCCAATGGGGATCTCATAGCCACAATGGCCCATATATAGCAATTCGAAAAATGTTCACTTCATTTCAATATAAGTGAACATTTTAAGTTTTGGTCATCGGTCTCGCTATGATTTTTTGATAGTTCTGGTCTAAATCATCACCAGTGCAAAGTATCGTTCAATACTTTGCACTGGTGATGATTTAGACCAGAACTATCAAAATGTCATAGCGAGACCGATAACCAAAACTTAAAATGTTCACTTCTATTGAAATGAAGTGAACATTTTTCGAATTGCTATATATGGCCCATTTAGGCTATGAGATCCCCATTGGAATCGGCCAATTGCATTGATTTGCATTGGTGATGATTTAGACCAGAACTATCAAAAAATCATAGCGAGACCGATGACCAAAACTTAAAATGTTCACATACATTGAAATGAAGTGAACATTTTTCGAATTGCTATATATGGGCCATTGTGGCTATGAGATCCCCATTGGAATCGTTCAATACTTTGCACTGGTGATGATTTAGACCAGAACTATCAGAAAATTATTTTAAAATCAATTCATACAATGTGTACTTTTCTTAATTTTCGTTCAGAGTATTTGACTGTAAATTTTTTCTGTCGTGATACAATTTTTTTTGGGCTGACAGTTTTTATATATCACGATAGATATAGTTTTTTGGGCTGACATCATTAATAAGTCGTAATATATTTTTTTTTTGGGCTCACACTATAATATGATAGAAATTTAATTTTTAGTGTTGCCATAGCATTTTTTTGGGTTGATTTTTGGGCCAACTTCACATACATATCCACATTAACCTCTAGAACCATTTAATTTAAGAATGTCAAAATAAAATACTATTTGCTTTTTAATACAAATATGTCTGCCCGACACTTAAGTCAAGGCTATCTATCAATATCCCTCATTGTGTGTTATAAATATGTTGTTATGAATTTTCGAGTGGTTCGTATATGGTTTATTGGCAAATCGAAGATGTAAATAGATAGTAAGTGACTTTCGATTAGATTAATTTCACGCTTTATATAATACATTATATTATTTTATTGAAACAGTAATATGGCTTGAGGTGAACGGCCCTTACCGCGTCTCAAATGAGACCTTATGAACCAATTTTAACGATTGGTGCACATTGTAGGTGGTCAGCCAAACTAATGTTTTTACACGCAAACGCGTTTTTATGTCATCCGGTTCCATGTTCATTTTTCGGCCAACGGCGGGAATCGAACTCGAGACCGCGGCGTGATAAGAAACTCTCTTAACTATTAAGCTACAACCGGCGACAAACAGTAAATTGTATAAAATTAGCCTCTTGCCATTGGTCGGTGCTATGTCACTAACACTGTTCACTTTTTATATTGTAAGATGTTACTGTATGTATTACAGCGACAAACACGTGTTAGGTGAGTATGCTCAATCGGATGGAGGGTCACTTGTCGCCATAAGTTAGATACAACACAAAAACAATCACGTGTTGCTAAATTCGTTACTGGAAAGAAAACTGAATGGACATAAAAGAAAGATGACAAAAACTGCACACTCCTCAACCTCCATAGTCACTTCACCAACAACTAATTAAGAACAAAACTATTTCATTTTTTTCTTATTTATATTTCATATTTAATAAACCACTGAACAGTCTTAAAACTATAGACATGATACGTCACATCATTTATATTATTATTTAATTGTAGTATTATTATTTATTCAAGGAAATATTATCAAATTGTTAGAGAAATTATATATTTAATAAATTAAGGCAAAAACTAGATAACAAAAATATAAAAAAAACTCACCAAAGTTCCCGTCCGTACTCTCGGACACGTGGTATGGCTGAAAATTAATTTGTTTTATAACACTTACGGTGAGGCCCAACAATAATTTTTTCTTCAGTTGATAAATTCAGTTGAATCTTTTTTTATATAAGAAAAGAAACACCTATGGACACTAAACTTATTTAAAAGAAAGACCAAACATATGTATAAGAAGATCTGGATCTGTGCTATTGCTGTTTATTACCAATAAACAAAAGCGGGATTGCGGCCTTCCCTTTAGAAGCTCTTTGGATTTTTCGATCCGATAGGTTATATAGCTGATTTTATATAAATTTAGGATTCACAATTATTCACTATTATCCCAGCTCGTTTCACTATTTATAAAAATACAATCTATATAATACAATCTATAACTATCAATTTGATTTTGGAAGGAACAAACAAACTTAACAGTCAAACAAGTGAACGTGGTATGTTGTTTAATTTTGCCACACTTCCGCAATATCAGACTCTTTAAATCTCTTTGCCAAAACTTGAAAGTGGGTTTCGATTAAGATATACCACTTTATATCTATTTTCTAATTTTAATTAACAATTTTAATTTTATATTTATTGACTAGATAATGGAGTGACTATGACTCAATAATGTCTTCTACAGATATGATAATTTATTTAATTTTAAGTAGGAACGGCAGCTATTTTATATGTATATCATAGTACGTATATTATGTACTTACTATGAATATATATAAAAATTTGAGAACCACTGTTCCTCTTAGTAACATCAAAGCCCCCTAAATATATAAAGCCAGAATGAATACTCAGTTTTTGAAATGAGCTTTATTTAGTGTATCAATAATGTACGTTTTATCAAGAAACTCATACGAAACGTACAAATTTCTTTTTAAGTTTTTAGCTATTGCAACTTGGAGCTTTTAAAATTTTATTTCATAAAATGACTAAGAAAGGGTAAAATTAGATGTGAACATATACCATTTTTTTCAAATCAAAATAAATCACGATCTAATTTAATTATAAATTGATCTATATTTTTATAAATTTTGTGCTTTTCATTTCAATATAAACGATATCCTCTTAAATATATTTTCCTCGCTCTAATTCTCTATCGGTTGTACCACGAAAGTCAAACTCATTTCTTAATAAATTTAGAAAAATAATATTGACGAAAATACACATAATTGAACGCGAAAACTTAAAAAATTAATAATTAATTTATTTAAATGAAATTATGTATTCGAAAAAATTAACTAAATCCGAATTTTTAAACATATATCAGTTAAAAAGATATTTTCAACATGCAGTTGTTAATAAATAATATTATCAGCTGATTAATGTTTACACTTCAAAATGAACACATAACCTAATCACAATTTCTATTTTGCTACACATTTATTCACAATCACAGCACAACACTATACTATATTCTCAATCCTGAAATACATCGAATCATTAAAAATGGTTTATTAATGCTGTATCAACATAATACAAAAATAATATTTAATTGCATAATTATGCATTAAATACAAAACCAATTTTCATAATGACATAAATGTCATAACAATGGGAGAGAGAGAGAATATTTTTTATATTGAATGATAGTTCGATGAAATGCCATTACTAGCGTTGCTGTTGTATAAAAATTTTGCAAGCCATTCATGTTAAAATCATACATGTGTGCATGTAATCATTAAATCTAGTTAAATGTGTATAGTGTATATGAGATTTTGTACATTGGTATTGTTCATTTTATACATGAAAGCAAAACAAAAATTACAATACAACTTAACATTCAATGAAATTGATTTGTTTGGTGTAAAGTGCCATTTTGATTTATTCTCTTTGTGAGCATACTTAAAATAAAATATAGTTCTCGTAACCTAACTATGTATCTGTCTCTGTTTTCATTTTAAGTTATTAAAATACCATATTTTCATTTAATGAATAAAGGAAAATGGAAAAATAAATCGAAAAATGATCAATTTCAGGATGAAAATTGAAATTTCTGTTTTCAATTGAATATAACCTAAGTAACATTTGAACTACTTTTCATTCAAATATTTACTATATAGTAAAGCCTTACCTTTCATACATTTTGTATGAAACTGACGTTGATTTTTGTATTTTTTGTTACACTAAATAAAGCTCATTTTGATCATTCTTGCTTCTATTAATCGAGACTGCTTTGGTAACATTCACCTACTCAATAACCCTCAGTAAGCTTTATGTCTAAATTGTATATCGTATAATACAATTCGTTAAATATTATTGTATTGATCTCTAAAAATATCGAAAGGAGAATCCGACAATGACGTAACTAACCCACCAAACCATCATATAAGCAAACAAATAATGTATAAGAATAAAGATTGGTATATGTATACGGATGGTTTCTATACTGTACCTCCCTCCATACATTTATATTTTATATTTTATAAATATTTTAATTATATATATATATATATATATATATATATATATATATATATATATATATATATATATATATATATATATATATATATGTCATCTATCATAATATTTATATACCGAGAGTTCATTGCCCTACCCGAAGTAATTATATACATAAATGACAAATAAATGCAATTTTGTACATCACCAAACGAATATCGGAGTGGATTAAATATTCTATCGTTCGTTTAAGATTGAATCAAAGTCACTGTGCCAAAGATAAGCCGCTTGCCAAGGTCAATGACATATGAGTGAGATGACATCCAATTAAAATTTAACACAAAAATTTATAAAATAATCCAATTGAATTCGAACTTACAATATTACAATGTCCACACTATAACCAGTAACCACTCAACTATTTTGTTTGACATCTTTTAAAGGCCATTGTTGGGTCGTACCGTGTCCGAAATCTTATTCCATAGGTTTAGATCACCAGCCAGCTCTTCATACTGTTGCAAGCAATTAGAAGAATTCAGATCGCTCTCTATGCGCTGTATTCGGATCAGCACGCAGAACGAGACCGAGCCAATTTTTATTAAATTCCTGATCTCGTGACTGAACAGAACTCGGTATGTGCCATCAACGTCGCGTTTTTTGTTCTTCACGCATGATTCTTCTCTCGAATGACCAACTCTCACATCCATACATGACAAGTCTGATCAACACTCTGTATAATTTTATCTTACTTGTATTTGCAAGATGTTTTGATTTCAGAAGTGGAGGTAGAAGTTATAAAGCCCGATTGCCAGCAGAAAGGCAAATCTTAATATCCTCTCCCACACTATCGTGAGTGATGAAAGATCCAAGATATTTGAATCTCATCACTCCTCAAACGTGTGGTTGCCATACGTTGATTTTGAGATCAACGGAAGCTAAACATTGTTCCAGTGGATCAAGTATCTCTTTCACTTCGTTGTCATTTATTTCAAACACACAGATATCATTTGCATATGCAAAAAGTTGATTAGATTGTGGGAATAAGATATTAGCTTGAGGTGTTTCCAACATGAGATTAAAAAGTATCGAAAACACCCATCTCCTTGTCGAACACTAGTAGTGATTGCAAATGTTCTCGATAGCCCGTTCTAAACTTGAATAAATATGTTGACTGTGTTACTGTCATTTTACACAGATGTACAGATTTGTTTGGTATTCCTAAATATTCAAGCTCATACCATAGTATCTCTCGATTGATCGAGTCATAGGTTTGCTTGAAATCTAGGAATACCTGGTGTACATCGTGAGATGTTTTGTAGTACTTAGAAAGAATCACCCGTAGCGAAAAAAGGTCAGTAACTGACCAATTTGGTCGAAATGCTCCTGGATAATCACCAATAATTTCCTCCGTCAGAGGAGCAATTCTTCCCAAGATAATGTATGACAGTAACTTGTATGCTGTGCAAACGAAAGTTACCGCGACAATTCTCGCATTTCATGCGATCACCCTTCTTGAATATTAGGCATAACGCGGCCACTTTCCATTCTTTAGACATTATCCATCCAAATATCAAGAGCTCTGGTATAATGCAATCAAATCCTGGTGATTGATTTGGATCCTCAGTGGTTCCTTTAAAGAAACCCCACGAATTGCGCTCATTGCTGAGTTGTTCCACTCTTAAGACCTTAGCCTCCCACCATTCGCGCTTCTTCTGTCTGTACAAATGCGTTTAGCTGTCCTCCTAGCAAGAACTGCTTTGTTTTTTCTTGCATTTGTAAACCGAGTCTTCGCTTTATTGTATTAACAGCAACAATAAAGCGCAGACTCGGTTTACAAATGCAAGAAAAGACTCGGTTTACAAATTCAAGATAGTTAATGAGCTTGATATAAGCAAATGTTTTGAAAACATAAGATAGAAACATAATTTTTCTATGAACTTTACTAATTATTATGATTAAAAATAAAATAAATATTAAAATTTTTAAACCAAAAAAAAATTTGTTGCTCAACAACAAGACGACACTCCTCATCAAACCAATAATTTTAACCTCATATATATATATAAATATATATATATATATATATATATATATATATATATATATATATATATATATATGTATATATATATATATATATATATATATATATATATATATATATATATATGTATATATATATATATATATATATATATATATATATATATATATATATATATATATATATATATATATATATATATATATATATATATATATATATATATATAGTAAATAAAGGATTCCGAGAATCATTCTTTCTTAATTATATGAACACAATACACTTCCATACTTGGAAATGAATTCACATGTTTTTCTGGTTGAAATTTTAATTATTTAGTTTTATTTGTTTTAGGGCCATAACACTACAAAAAAGGATTGACTTTTAACATGATATATGGCCGATTTGCGCAAAACATCTGTTATATGCATTGTGCCATGCCAGCCTATTGTTTTGTGACTGTGTCAAAAACATGGCAACAATGTTACATCACGTTTTCTTTTTTATCCATATTGTTATAATATCATTAACATTATTCTACTTAAAATGAAATCCATTATAAATGATATTTGAATTTATTTTATGTAACAAAAAATACATAAACTTAAAGCTAAATATGAAGGTAAACTTTACCCATGTGCTTCACAAATGTGATTCATCAAACACATTGTAAATTTTGGTTCTCAAACATTTTTGTTTCGAAAAAAGTTTTCCTAAACTTTTTAACATGTTTTTTCTGTATTCTGTATATTATACATTAATCTATGAACGTATTATATGGAGTTTTTTTTATTCGGGTTTTCGACTGACGACTACCAAATTATCCATAAACAAAGGTATATATTTGAAAAAAAGAACGCAAAAGTGTACACAAGCAAAGTTATTTTTATATAAAAACGGAAATTTATTTTCCATGCCATAAAACTGATATAATTTCCTTCTCTTGTTTGTCTTTTTTGTTCTAAGAAAATGAAAATACGAAAAATTGTGGTTTAATATAATATTAGAACAATAAAAAATATATTTGTTTAATTTTTTGTTGGTTTTTTTTATTGTCCAAGCAATTAAATTGTGATCAAATGTTATTTCAAGAATAACATAAATATTGGTATTTCTCTCTGATCCCGTTCTTTTCAATCTTAACGAATGTGGTAATAACGTATCTGATTTATATTGTTTGGGAAATTGCAAATGTAGCATGTAGGAGTGAGATATATCTAAGTGGATAAAATATAATTTTGCAGAAAGTGAAAATTTTGGTAGTGTGGATTAATTAGTACCACCAGTCGTGAAAATAATTATGTTTAACAACTATATATTTTATTATAATAACATGTTTTCTAGATGTAAAGTCAGGACAATATACCTTTTTCAAATTGGGATAAATTTAAATATAAGTATTTTACTATAAATGATAAGCCAATTAATAAATTTATTTTCTTTCTTCACTAAAGCAGAAATGATTAAGTATAAAATACATGGAAACTAAACTTAAAATTTATACTATTTGTCAGAGTTCTGCAAATCAAGTAGAGATATATCAAATATTCAGGTGGACTATGTTAAACCGTTTCTGCCGTAGACAGACCACTGACACATCGATATTACTTCGAATAGTAAACTCGGAAGATGAATGAAAAAAGATTTGCATACGTATTTACGTGTATCATCATTAAAATTTATAATTTCTTGAGTCCTATAGGTCATGAATATATATTTTCAAACTATCCGAACTGTGAAATATCGGGTTTTGAATTAATATCAGTGAGGTTATGCAACGTCCCTCCGGCAACAAGCACGTATTTGTAGAGGGAAACTTTAGACGGTCAGGGGGTCTTTTGTTGCCGTTAGATCGAAAACATACTTTATTTCACGTGCTCTTAATATTCAAATTTGTAACATGTGTATGCACGCATACCCATCATCGTTCCAAGTTATAAGGTTCGCGACCTCTGATGTGTCCTATACTTACAAAATTAAATCGCGGGAAAAATAAACAAATAAACAAGTTTGTCTTTGAGATTCAGGGGAAAGTATGCATTTGATTACGGTTTCGTTCTCTTTTTTTTTTTGGGTGGGATAAGCCCATTATCTAAAGAGATATAAATAGTGAAGTTTGGATGTACACGGGAGAAAATTGAATAACTTTTTGAACGATGAAGCTGAAAAAATAAAATAAAAATTATTATAAAGCAAAAGATAAGCAGCATTAGTTTGGTTTAAAAGATGGTGAACATTAAAATTAGTAAAAAAATTAGAGGCCAATTGCGCGAATCATAAGCATATTTTGTTTTTATAAATTTAAAATAAGTTCTTTAAGACTAATATATATCAAGTAGTGATTGATTTTTTTATGATGATTAGTGATCGATTAAATCAAAACTAGAAATAAAAACAAACATTCAATTAAAAAGTCTTGTTATAAAAAAAACGGTTAACCTAAAACCCTAACAAATATATGTTTAACAGTAGTTCATATCTAAAGAAATTCAATATAAGTAAAATGTAAATCAATTATTTAAATAATTGTATGTGGTCACCTAGACAGAAAAAAATCAAGAAGAAACAAAGTGCAAAATAAATGAATGCAAATACCATTTGGTTCTTATCCAATTGAACTTTTTAAGTGATTAAGTTAAAGTGACCACATGTATGGCCGAAAATAGAAAATAAATTTGAATGTGAATGAGCGTTCTATCTATACAGAGATATGACTAAACAAAAAAAGAAACAGCAACTGGTGGAACATGGTCGCGACCCTACGTCACGCAATTTTTTTTTAATTTTATAATAATTTTCTTTTCTATTTTATAGTATATAGTATTTAGTATTTTTCTTATTTTTTTATATAAATTCTAGTTTAAGTATCAGTTAGTTTTTTTTTTCTTGTTCTATATCTCATCTTCTATATCATTAGTATAGGTAACTTTTAAGTAATTTGAAATATTCACATGAGTTTTGTTTTTGTTTTGGTAATTTGGTTGAATAAATATAGTTTTAGTATATAGTTTGCTGCTCAATTTTTGTTCCTTAAATTTTTCTTGATGTGCTTCACCATATATTTTGTTCGTAGTTTTTGTGGTTTCAGTATGAGAAGCTAATAGCTTAGGCAAATACGAATTGGGTGAGTACTCGAAATCTTCTGTGATGGTAAGTTAACCCTGCCTTGTTTTCCATCCTAATTATTTCCTTTCGTTGTGGTCTAACAAGCTACTATTCATCTTTGTCAAAGCCCACCCTAATCCCTGAGCTTCAGCCGGCTAAAATATGACCACGCCAAAGCTCTGAATAGTTGATGTATATAATTCGGTAACGAACGGCATTACCTCGTGGACAAGGTTCTCTTGTTTATTCAATCATGCCGCGCAATCCTTTACAGATGGCGCCTAAACCTAAAATGGCTTCCTTTCGTTTCTTTTCCTCATTTCTATTCGTAAAGTATATAGGTACAACGGAAGATTTAACCTTCCCTTATTATTTTTTTATGCTGTGTCATATGTGCAACTGGCTTCTCATTATTAAATTATAAATGATTGATTCAGTTGTCCGTTTATTATGACGTATTTCCATAAAGCTTCTTTTCATTTTCAAATTTGTTTTTCTCAATAATTTTAATTTTTTTTATGTGATTGAATCGTAGGTTCGCATCATTTCTAGTCTTAAACTATTGATTTTGATGTTAGAAAACTTACAATCTAAACACACGTAGCTTTATCGAATTGTTTTTGCATTGTCGCATTGGTTTTCCACTAACTAACAGTGTTGCTACGGTGTTCGTGATGATATGCAAAATCAAATCAACTTGAATTCAGTACCAATCAATGATTCGAGTTAACATTGTGTTGTTGACTCGCCATGATAAGTATGGTATTGATGTTTTATTTCTTTTTATTATTTGCAATTTTTTTTCCTACCTTCCCCAAGGCAGGGATTAACTTACCATTAAACTGCACCAATAAAATTCCAGCATTGATAATTTTCGATTTCTAACCCATTCGTACTCTCATACTTGATTGATAATTTTTGTTTACGCATCCAAATTTACTAGTTATTTAATTAGACTTATACACAGTTCATTGCTTTAATTGGTCGAGTAGTTATATATTGAATATTGAATTTCTAACCAAGTATATACATATACTTTCCTTTGATTTTTTAATTATTTTCTCGTTATTTTTTTTATTGTAATTTAAGCATATTTTTTTTCTCCAAATACATACTTGTTTGTTTGTATTTTTTTTCAATTATAAAAAAAATAAAAATAAAATAATAATAATAATCATAATTGTCCCAAAATGGACACTTTTAAAATCCAATCTCGACATTTATCGTCTGAGGAATTGGATATCGAGTTCGAAATTCGTCAAATTAGTGGTCCAAAAAAACCTTTGGAGCAGGCATTTGACAATGAGGATACTTCGCCAAGTCTAAAGCAAACTCAACCTCACACTAAAGCTTTAGCACAACCTTATAATGAAGTAACTACTTGTGCATTTAAATTACAAACCATTCAAATAAAACTTTTGAATTTCATTCAAAGTCCATCATTCAATTCAAACGATTTCTCAAGTTTAATTTCCAAATTGTTTCATCTTAAAGCTAGAGGAGAACGTATTCTAATTCTTGAACCAGTAAAATTAGTTCAGGCTTGTAATACACTTTTAGTGATATTTCAACGTTTTATATCTCAGCAACAGACCTCCCAAGAAGCCGCTTTGGACTTGGGTGTATCTCAAATAGACCCAACCGAGATGCTAGAACTGATGATAGCTGCACCTCAGCTGGCTCAAATAGATGTTTCAATAAATGGGGATGACACGATCCAAGACGATAATAAAGACTATCACTTTTTATCTCCAATTCAAATAAACGCAAATAAGTCCGACAAAAATGAACCAGGAACTCGTGGTTCCAGTGAAGTAGATGTACGAGAAATCACGAATGCCATACATCAAGCCAGAACGACCTTGCTCGCACAATCATCTATTCCACTCTCCTCCCATAATCCTTATTCCCATAATACTCTATAATAATTCACATATCCCACATCTTTAAGTAATGTCTTCCCTCGAATTCAATAGTTAGAAACGTACAAAACTGTTCTAATCGCATATCCAACAACATCTGGTGTTGGTGATTCTATTAGCACTGGAGCTTTCCAGCAACTTATTCCTCAATTTCATATGTACCAGCCTAACCTAGAAGCGTTCAATGAAACACTTCCTAATTATCCCAACCATATTGCCATGATACCAGAGAAAACTTCAGTCAGTTTGTTGGAACTGTCGACAAAAGGGCATTTATACACTGATTGTGGCGTAATACGATCACAAATATTCTGTTATGGCTGTGGTGCGGTAAATGTGCTCAAACCCCATTGTACCTTTTGTAATAGAAATTCTTCGTTTTTATACGCGAGAAAGGAGCCGACTACCAGTAGGTCGGAACGAGCTCCCACACGAATCATTCAATGACCTCCATACCAGATGTCGCAACAATCCTCAACGTTACCTAAACAAGACCAACGCTTAATAATTTTTCTGAAAGGTTAACTCACCTCCGGAGACCAGTTAACTTTCAAATTTCTCGTTCAATCAAATTTAAAAACCGAAAACAAATTTATCGAAATATCTCATGCACAAAATTTTGTAGCTCAATTGATTTCTTAGAAGACAATCGTCCCTATGCAATAATTAAAGTCAACGGTGTTGAAGTTCAAGGATTGTTGGATAGCGGAGCGAACATATCTGCTTTAGGCAAAGACTCACTCAGTTTTATTCGTGACCAAAATTTACCACTTCATCCTATCCCTGCTGTTGTGCAAATTACCAACGGTTCCTCTGTCTAAATACAGGGATTTATCAATACCCAAATTACGTATAACAAAACTATAGAGATGAGGTTATTCGTTGTTTCAAAATTATACCAGTCTCTATATTTGGGATGTGATTTTTCGGACAAATTTAGGATAAAACCATCTTTAATTTCCGCCCTTTCCTCTTCTCCTTTACCCAATCCTGATCTGTTTACTTCCACTTCTAACCAATCCGACAACAACCAGCATCAGCTTTCGGAAGATCAGTATCAACAACTACAAGACGTAATCGTGCAGTTGCCTAGCTTCGAAC
Organism: Tipula lateralis; assembly: GCA_963932295.1. NCBI lineage: Eukaryota > Metazoa > Arthropoda > Insecta > Diptera > Tipulidae > Tipula > Tipula lateralis. The sequence continues at coordinate 83,830,919 of OZ010736.1, read as the reverse complement.
GTCTGGGACTTGGTCGAACGGATGTACTCAAACACAAAATCGACATTGGCGATGCTCAACCTATTAAGCAGCGACATTATGCTGTCTCGCCCGCTGTGCAAAAACAAATGTACGAAGAAATCGACCGAATGATTGCCCTTGATGTAATTGAGCCAAGTCATAGTAGATGGAGCTCTCCAATGGCAATCGTAAAAAAATCCAATGGTAGTATTCGACTTTGTCTTGACGCTCGATGGCTCAATAGTGTGACAAAGAAGGATGCGTTTTCGTTGCCACTGATCGACGGTCTGCTGAGTCGGTTAGATCGTACCCGTTACAATTCGAGTCTGGATCTAAAGGACTCCTTTTGGCAGATACCTTTGGATCCAGAGTCGAAAAGTATGACCGCGTTTACCGTTCCGCGACGTCCGCTTTATCAGTTTAAAGTTATGCCTTTCGGACTTTGTATAATGCGCCTCAAACGATGTCGATTAATGTCCAGCGTGATTCCTCACCGTCTACATGACAAGGTATTCGTTTATCTGGATGACCTACTAGTAACAAGTGCGGATTTTGCTGAACATTTATCGTTACGTCAGGATGTCGCTGAGAGGCTGAAAAAACTGAATTAACGATAAATGTTCAGAAAAACAAATTTCTGCTGAAAGAAATCGAATATCTTGGTTATGTGGTTGGTGAGCGAGGATTGAGACCTTAGCCAGACAAAGTTGAGGCCATTATCAAATTTCCGAAGCCAAAAAATGCACGGCAAATGAGAAGTTTCCTGGGCGTCATGAGATGATATCGTCGATTTATCATCGGGTACTCTACGTTGTCGGCTCCCTTAACATCACTGTTGAAAAAAAATAAAAATTGTTTGTGGTCCGATGAAGCGGAATCGTCATTTTATGCTCTCAAGCAAGCTCTTGCTATAGCACCGGTACTCATCACTCCGAACTTCAACACTACACGTAGACTTGACTATCAACAGTTAGTTCAATCGTTGCAACAAACCAACAAAAATATCAATATCTTTACCATAGGTAATTTCATATACATTAATCCGTCAATCAATAAGCCCACCTTACCGGATATTCCATCTTACAAACCCCTGATTCCGCAAGCTTTTCGAAATACCGTTATAACTTCCGCTCATTTTCCTCCTACTGCTGCTCATCTGGGAATCTATTAAACCACTGAACTCATACAACGCTACTACTATTGACCGAAAATTCATATGGATGTAACACAGTTTGTTAACGCTTGTGATGAGTGTAAAGCCAACATAGACTCTAATCATATATGCACACCTCCACTGGGATCACTTTCTCTGACCTTCCAGCCTTTTCAAAGAGTGTACCTGGATTTTCTCGGAGCCTATCCACGCATCAGAAATGGAAATACAGGTATTCTCATTGCTCTAGACCACTTCTCCAAGTTTGTTATAACCAGACCTCTTCGACAAGCTACTGCAATAGAAGTGTGTAAGTTTATATAAGCAGAAGTATTTCTCATGTTTGGGGTTCCGGAGGTCATCCTAACTGACAACGGTAGGCAGTTTAAATCTCTGCTTCTCAAAAACCTATGTGACAAGTATGGTGTAAGACACATGTTTACTGCCAAATATTCACCACAAGGAAACGCATCAGAACGCGTGAATCGTACTCTTTTGGCGTCTTTGCGATCATACATTAAGTCCGATCAACGCGTATGGGATTCCACTTTGCCTGCCGTGGCCCACTCTCTTCCTAATTCTGTTCATGAGTCTTCAACTTTTTCGCCACATTTTCTAGTATTTGGACAACATGCCATTCTGCGTGGGTCTCTGTTTACAATATTTTGGCAAGCCTCACAATTGGGTGGAAATAACATTTGCAGTGAAGACAAACCAGAACATCTTTATAAAATCTATGAGGGCGTATGCGAGAACCTTGCTAAGTCTGCTATCAAAGCGAAGAGGGTCTAAGATTTGACAACTAGGTGTCCCAAGCTTAACATAGGCCAACCAATATTTGTAAGGAACTTTAAACAAAGTAAAGCATCCGACCATTACGCAGCAAAATTGGGCCCTAAATTTATTAAGGGTGTGATAACAAAGCTGGTGGAGAATGTGGCTTGTGAGGTGTCGAATGATAAAAGTGATATTTTGGGCATCTATAATTTTAAGGATGTAAAAACATAGGATCATCTGTCATAAATATTTGGTTAGGTTATTAGTAATATTATTGTTGCCCAGCTTGATGAGACCCACCAACAGCGGTGAGTCCTCCCCACGATTTGTAACGATGTGTATGCACGCATACCCATCATCTTTCCAAGTTATAAGGTTCGCGACCTCTGATGTGTCCTATACTTACAAAATTAAATCGCGGGAAAAATTAACAAATAAACAAGTTTTTCTTTGAGATACAGGGGAAAGTATGCATTTGATTACGGTTTCGTTCGATTTTTTTTTAGGTGGGATAGCCCGTCTAAAGATATATATAAATAGTGAAGTTTGGATGTACGCGGGAGAGAATTGAATAACTTTTTGAACGATGAAGCTGAAAAAATAAAAAATAAAATAAAAATTATAATAAAACTAAAGATAAGCAGCATTAGTTTGGTTTAAAAGATGGTGAAAATTAAAATTGGTAATAAATTAGAGGCCAATTGCGCGAATCATGTGCATATTTTGTTTTTATAAATTTAAAATTAGTTCTTTAAGACTAATATACAGTCTTTAACAAAATTATTTGTGCATCGCAAAAATTTAACAATTCACTCGAGAAAATTTAAATTGTTGACCTAAAAATTAATTTTAAAATAATAATGATGGATTTGTTATTTGTAATGGCATTTATTCTGTATTTAATTAAAAAATAAATTAAAAAATATTCATTATTTCATTAAAAACAAAAACAAAACTAAATCACAAAATTATTTGTGCATGATAATTTTATCACAAAATTATTTGTGCATCGCAAGAAAAAATTCTCTCATAACGGGAATCCCAATTTTGTTTCATGTTTTGACAAAAATGTTACTGGTTATCCTTTTAGTTATTATTTTTCATTAAAATTTTGTAGTCGATATTTTTTAAAATGGTTAAATCTAAGGAATTATCTTGGAGGTCAGATCTGCGATTGTAGGGGGCTATTCTGCCGGGATGCCTATAAAAGAATTGGTACGGATGTACAACTGCCATCGAAATTCGGTTGCTTATCAAATAAAAAAATAAAAAGTAAAGAGCAGCTTGAAAAATGTGCAAGGGAGAGGGCGAAAACGAGCTACAACCGCAAAAGAAGACAAAAGAATAGTTAATCTTCTAAAATGGAACCCTCAAGAAAAAATTCAAAATGTTCAAAATGATATAAATATCACTCGAGAAGTAAAAATCTCTCACATGACTGTACGAAGACGACTACACGAGGCAAATGTCAAAGCCTATACCATTCAAAAGAAGCCATTTATAAACCAAATAAATAAGAGGAAGAGACTCAAATTTGTGTACACCTACCAGTCGAAGCCTGTGGAGTTTTGGCGTAATATTTTGTGGACAGACGAGTCATGTTTTAGTTTGGATGGGACATATGGGAAAAAATATTTTTATTCGACTCCTGAACAAAAAAAAATCGCTCCGTTGTTATGCCAACTCGCCATAGTGGTGGAGATAAAGTTATGGTATGGGGATGTTTCTGCTATAATGGGGTTGGTAAATTTATTATGTTACCTCAAAAGGTAACTTCAAGTACATACTTGGAATTGTTGAACGAGCACACAATAGTTTCTGGATGTGAACTAATCGGCCAGCATTTTATACTGCAGCAAGACAACGCTCCAATTCACAAAAGCAAAATGATTACGACGTTTCTAAAAGATTTGGACCAACAAACGCTTGATTGGCCACCGCAAAGTCCGGATTTAAACCCAATTGAAATCATTTGGAATTATTTGAAACAAAAATTGGTGGTATAAATTGGAAGGCAGCCAAATGAAACTTTTGCTGCAAAAAAAATGTCTGGGATCAAATTCCAACACAAATGGTAGAAAATCTCGTGAATTCCATTCCACAGCGTCTTCATAAAGTTATTGAAACAATGGTGGGAATACTTCATATTGACTTGATTTGAAAATTTATTTTTATTCTTAGCTATTTAGTCAATTTTATAGATTATTTGTACTATGCACAAATAATTTTGTGATAAAATTATCATGCACAAATAATTTTGTGATTTAGTTTTGTTTTTAATGAAATAATGAATATTTTTTTAATTTTTTTTAAATTAAATACAGAATAAATGCCATTTCAAATAACAAATCCATCATTATTATTTTAAAGTTAAATTTTAGGTCAACAATTTAAATTTTCTCGAGTGAATTGTTAAATTTTTGCGATGCACAAATAATTTTGTTAGGTACTGTATATCAAATAGTGAATCAAATTGATTTTTTTATGATGATTAAAAAGTAGAAATAAAAACAAACATTCAATTTAAAAGTCTTGTTATAAAAAAAACGGTTAACCTAAAACCCTAACAAATATATGTTTAACAGGAGTTCATATCTAAAGAAATTCAATATAAGTAAAATGTAAATCAATTATTTAAATAATTGTATGTGGTCACCTAGACAGAAAAAAATCAAGAAACAAAGTGAAGAAAAAATTAATGAAAATACCATTTGCTTTCTATCCAATTGGACTGTTTAAGTGATTAAGTTAAAGTGACCACATGTATGGCCGAAAATAGAAAATAAATTTGAATGTGAATGAGCGTTCTATCTATACAAGAGATATGACTAAAAAAAAAAAAAGAAACAGCAACTGGTGGAACATGGTCGCGACCCTACGTCACGCAATTTTTTTTAATTTTATAATAATTTTCTTTTCTATTTTATAGTATTTAGTATTTTTCTTATTTTTTTTTATATAAATTCTAGTTTAAGTATCAGTTAGTTTTTTTTTCTTGTTCCATTCGGGTGATAGGTGACCTCATTAGTATAGGTAACTTTTAAGTAATTATTTGAAATATTCACATGAGTTTTGTTTTTGTTTTGGTAATTTGGTTGAATAAATATAGTTTTAGTGTATAGTTTGCTGCTCAATTTTTGTTTCTTTAATTTTTCTTGATGTGCATCACCATATATTTTGTTCGTAGTTTTTGTGGTTTCAGTATGAGAGAAGCTATTAGCTTAGGTAAATACGAATTGGAGAGTACTCGAAATCTTCTGTGATGGTAAGTTAACCCTGCCTTGTTTTCCATCCTAACGTTTCCATCCTTATTATTTCCTTTCGTTGTGTTCTAGCAAGCTACTATTCATCTTTGGCAAAGCTCACCCTAATCCCTGAGCTTCAGCCGGCTAAAATATGACCACATCAAAGCTCTGAATAGTGATGTATATAATTCGGTAACGAACGGCATTACCTCGTGGGCAAGGTCATCTTGTTTATTCAATCATGCCGCGAAATTCGTTACACATTCGCTTGCTCGTATACACCACCACCAACTATATATAGAAAAATTTACTTCATATTTTTAAAGATTTATTAATAACGAAAACAGTTTCATAGATATTACTTACTACGTACTTCAATATTAAAACTAAATACTCAATACTATTTCTAAATATTCAAAAGAAAAACATCAAAAATTCCCGAACCATTATATCTCATATAAAAAGAATCTTAATTACGTGTGTAACACAAAAAAAACTTATCCAAAAGCGATGCAGTCCCTCAGAGTACTCTCAGGCTGCTGGAGTGCTATAATTGGAATCTTAGTTTATTTGTAAGTCACACAACACAAAGATCACCAAGTTATATTCTTATGCTTTGATTATTTAGTAATACTACAGCATATCAATAAATACTAAAACAAAACTTATCTAGAATGAAGTGATTACTTATAAATAAATTGACCAAATCTAATAATCAATAATTAATTAATTATATGTAATCCATATAATTTGTTATATAATAATGTTGAAATAACATCAGTATATTTCACTGAAAAATTTCTGGCACAATCTAATGGTGGACCACTTTTCCTTCGGTTAACATTTTGGTATTCATCTATATAGGATATAGCTATATGTACATACTCGTATATTATCTACATAATATATTTTCTCCATGTGAGGCCCCTGTATGAAAATTAAGACTTGGTAGAGTTTCTTTCAAACACGTGGATCATTATCAACGTAGCTTACCATCAATGTCGTGGCGATATTTATATCGTATCGAATCCACAGAAACCGCAATCCACAGACACAATCAAAAGATTTTGATACTATTACCTGACTAAAAAAACGGAATTGTTTCACAATTTTAATATACAGGTAAATATGAATACCAAAGAAACTAGTTTTCAGAAACTTACAATTTAACTAACACTATAATTGATTTTAATATTTTTTTTAATTTCTATATTTTATTTTTATTTCACTGTCACGGAGCCTCACTCTAAATAAATAGGTTCGAAATAATTTTTGGATTTGTACCATAGACCGTACATAGAACACCGTATAGTGAAGGGACCAAAAAAAAAAAAAAAAAAAAATATATATATATATATATATATATATATATATATATATATATATATATACAAAGTTGCCAAGGCATAATGACAGTGATCGCGTTAAAATTAATTTAAAAATCACTAAATATTTAAAAATCCTTTATACTTTATGCCTTGAATGCCTTGATACATATATAAAACCAAATATGAAAAACCGTCAAAAGAGAAATATAAAACGTTTATTTAGTTAGAATTATATGAAAAGCGAATTGTGGAATGGATTAGCCAAACGAAAGAAAACGAAACACACGTCGCATGCGATCGCATCCAACGGAATATTGTGGTGTGATATGAAAATGATGTATGTATATAAGATACAGACACAAACACGTGTTATATCATAGTATATAAAATATATTAGAAAAACAAGAGCAAACTGATATGATATGATAGGTACAAGCCAACCAGGGTGATTCTGAGATTGTTACCATAATCCTGGAGTATATTCAGCAGAGTTCCAAATAGATATCTGAAAATTTTGACTCCAAAATTATGCGGGCCCAGTCCCTGCTTGCATCCCAACATATAAGGTTTAGGAAATGGAAACAATCACAGAAACGACTAAGGTGATAATACACTGCACTAGTCATTACTAACTACATATTAGTAAATTATATATTGTTAGTATAATCATTTTCACATTTGGATTTGAGTTTGTTATTATTGTTAGTTGGATAGGTAAGGACCATTCTAAATTCATCATATGTATTCGTATCGCCTCAACAGTTAAACTGGAGTATTTTAAAAAACATCTTTGGGTTATCTCATCATATGCTGTATTTAAAGATGTGTCCCTATAATTCCCAATCCATCACCATCTAACGCGTGGGGAATATACATTTTCGTAATGACCCGACAGCATTTCTATATACAATATGATGATCTAATACATTGTCAATTCGTTTGTAAGGGAAACTATTTAAATGAATAAATAGTTTAGTGTGGTCATATTTAGCTAACCTGATCGATCATTCCATTTCACACATTCTATCTTTATGTCCGTTTTAAGATTTTACAACAACAATACTCAATACACAAAAGTAGAATTCTTATATAACACACTACAGTCCAATGAAAGAAATCACCAAAGGGGCCGTCCGATTCAGAAAGTTTACTAGTTTGTAATATAATTATTATACAGCACAAAGAAGCTGCTTATTAAAGTAAAATCAACTCTCTGGTCAAGACCACCGGTCAAGTGATCCCCATCCAATGTTAAGAATGTCACTCAAGAAATCTTATTCATTTACACTTATATGAATAAAGAAAACAAAATTATTTATATAAATTAGTGTTTTCCATAGAAATAAAGACAAAAGTTATTTAAGAGTACAACATACCGTGGTACATATATACACCCCAGAGCAAAATTGTGGACTTTATTGACAAAATAAAATCAGGAGAAATGTTAACCGTTCCTTTAAAACACGATTATCCTAATATATGAACAAGCATCTGCTAAATCGAACTTCAACATTTTTAGCCAATTCAAATCTCGCCAACAAATAGGTAATTTTACCGATCATATATACTATCGTCAATATAATGATCGTATAGTGGTAGTGATCGTAGATCGTATTTAAACAATCTTCAGTCCCCTTTACCATTAATATACATGGCACTACATTAAAACCTCAATAGTCTTATAGATATAATCTTTAGTTCAAATTTGATATAAGATACAAATATGAAAGCATCATTTCAAAACTTTTGAATAGCAAATCCATCAATATGGAAGGTTTTCTGTATTTACCGATATAAATGTATGTACATACTAACATATGTATTATAATATTTAAAAACAAACTGAAAAAATTAAAAGTTAATTAACAAACTTCATTTTGTTGTTCATATTCAGGATCTGTTTCACTGTCTTCAAACATTATATCTCATGAAAAGTGGTTTGGGCGTTAAATAGATTCGCGCTATAAAATTTCGTGTTGTACTGAAACAGATTATTTATTTCAAATCGCGTTATATCGAAAACGTGTTGTATAAGTACCGAATTAATCGAGGGATACTTGTGTATATATATTTAAAACAATTTTTTGTTCTTTTTTTCCGTGCAAGTGAACACCTGCACAAAATATAAAATAAAACAAACAAAAATTCTCTAATCAACATAGGAAAGAGAAGGATAGGAGTTTTGATGGACGAAACGAAAAATATGTTATATACATACTATTAATACATAGGACGTTCAAATGTAGACTGTTATGTATGTATTTGCGTTTTCAACATCAAATAATGATGTATATACAACACACACAATACACAATACCAACGTATATAAAAATAAAATGTAAGTCGCCAATTACATTGAATGTATATATAGTTGCCATTACAACGATCGCACAATGGCAGTGATCGCGTTAAATTTAAATCTCCAAAATTTCTTTTACTGTATTCTTTGATACATACATAAAACAAAATATTAAAAATTGTTTAAAGGAAAGGGGAATATATAGCGTTCTATATGAAGAGCGAATTATGGGATGGGGAATGAGGTAACTAAACGAGACAGAACGAAAAACATATCGCATGCGATCGTTTCCAACGGAATATTGTGATGTGGATATGAAAATTATGTATATAGAATACAAAAACAAAACGTTATATACTATAATATATAAAGGAGAAACAAGAACAGACTATATAATATAATAAAATAAAATATAATACTATGTTATAATATATAATGAAATGTAATATAATAATATAATATAATAGCGATACTCATCTGTAATTAGATTTTCAACTACACACACACACACACAACGCATTTATTTTATTTAATTTAATTATAGTTAGAAACACCGAGCAGACAAAAACACGTCCACTCGGTATGAAGATCCACACAACACTCTAGAAAAACAAGAGCAAACTGAATAATAAAAATAAAAATATTATATAATATAATAATATATAATATAATATAATGGAATATAATAATAAAATATAATATAATAACGATGTTCATCTGTCATCAGATTTTAAACCACAAACACACACACACACACACACACACACACACACACTGGAAGTTCGCTGGAAGTACATGCGACTAAACGGCGATGGAAAACACCGCGTCCAGATGCTATTATCATCTCAAAAACTGGTGTTGATTCGTACGCTGTCATCCTTAAAAAGATGAAAGCTAACTCGGAGCTGAATGAACTTGGGGAACAAGTTAATAAAATCAGAAAAACCGCAAAAGGAGAACTGCTACTCGAGTTAAAAAGAGGTAATTGTGAAGGGCACGACCAGCTTCGGCAACACGCTGAAAAAGTACTTGCTAACTTAGCGAACGTCAGATCTGTCAGCCAAGAAATCTTGATTGAATGTCGTGATATTGACGAAGTGACCACACAGGAAGAGATTTGTACTGCAATTCAGGACCAATTCACAACAATTGGCCCTGTGAATAGCAGTGCAATCAAATACCTAAGGCCAACGCGATACGGTATCCAAACAGCACTCATCAGTCTTCCCGCTCGTTCGGCCCAAATACTCATTAAAGCCGGACGAATCCGAATTGGCTGGGTGAGATGCAGGCTTCGGGAACGAATTACGTTAACGCGTTGCTTTAGATGTCTTGAATATGGACACGTAGCAAGAGCCTGCAAAGGTGAGGTTGACCGAACCGGAGTGTGCTTTAAATGTGGAGAAAAAGGTCATGTAGCCAAAGCGTGCGAAAAACCACCAAAGTGTGTCCTATGCAAACCAGACTGCGCAGGTGGCAACAAGCATCCTTCGGGGAATATGAAGTGCCCGGCGTACAAAAAAGCGCTGGAGGTTGTTACTATTCGCAATGATTAAGTGTATACAAATAAACTTAAATCACTGTGAAGCGGCTCAAGATCTTTTGACGCAAACAGCGAGAGAACAAAAGGCGGATGTGGTACTTATAAGTGAGCAGTACAAGACTCCTACTGGGAATGGAAACTGGGTGGAAGACAAGGCAAGCAAAGCAGCCATCTGGACTTGTGGAACATTGCCGTTTGAACTCAAATCTAACAGACAGCATGAAGGGTTTGTTCATGCCAAAATTAGGGGAATTCATTTTTACAGCTGCTACATTCCACCAAGTGCACAACTGCAACAGCAGGAAGTGCTCGATCATTTAACGAGAGATGCGATGGGAAAAACGCCCATTATCATAGGCGGTGATTTCAACGCGTGGGCAGTAGAGTGGGCCAGTAAACGAACCACTCCAAAAGGAATGGCAGTACTAGAGGCACTCGCAAGGTTGGATCTAGTGCTTCTTAATCATGGAAATGTGGACACATTCTCCAAAGGAGGATGTGGCTCAAAAGTGGACATCACCTTTGCGAGCAGGGCCCTTTCCAGAGTAATGCAATGGAAAGTGGCTGATGTCTATACTCACAGCGACCATCGAGCCTTAATCTATGAAACCCGAATGCCGACTAGATTTCACCTAAGTCAAGCGGCGCGGAAAGCACAGGAAAAAGGCTGGAAAGTGAAAGAATTGGACATGGAAATGCTAGACTTCATTGTAAATAATATCGAAGCTCCAAAAACAGATGCAGTGGATGGGGCAAAGCAGCTTGGGAAATATCTTACAAAGGTCTGTGATGCAACAATGCCACGCAAAGAGAAAGGGAATGGACGACCTCCGATATTCTGGTGGAATGAAGCTATTGCTAACCTGCGGAAAGACTGTTTAAAACTCCTCCGGAAATGTACTCGTCGAAGGAATCACACGAATTATGAACAGATTCACAGTGAATTCAAGGGAAAGCGTAAAGAACTTCGAAAAGCAATCGCACATAGCAAGAGCCAATCGTTCAATCTACTCAGAGATGAAGTACAGAACAACCCATGGGGCATTGCATATAGGATTGTGTTAACCAGAGTCAAGGGAATACATGCAGTAGCACCAGTATGCCCGGAAATTATGGCCAGGCTAGTGTCTGGTCTCTTTCCTCAACATGAACTCTCTTTGTCTACTCGCGTGATGCAAGTTGACGACCAAAGTATTCCTGCGGTCACTGTTGATGAGGTCATACAAGCAGCATTGAGAATAACTACAAATAGCTCGCCTGGGCTAGATGGTATTCCAAACATTGTGATAAAGACTGCAATCAACAAAAACCCGGCAATATTCAGGGATATTTATGATGCATGTCTGAAGCAAGGTATATTTCCTGAGCAATGGAAACGTCAACGACTGGTACTAATCCCAAAAGGTGACAAACCACCGGAGGAGCCATCATCCTACCGGCCACTATGCATGCTGGACACAGCAGGAAAAGTATTTGAAAGGATAATTTGCAACCGACTTGAGCAATACTCTGAAGGTGTCAGTGGTCTCTCTCAACGGCAGTTCGGCTTTAGAAAACAGCGGTCTACCATAGATGCAATTAGCTTAGTATGTGACTTAGTGCAGAAGGCGTTAGCGGGTGAAAGGTGGCTAGGCGGTAAGAAACAGTATTGTGCTGTTATCACTCTAGACGTCAAAAACGCATTCAACTCTGCTAATTGGAGTAAAATTATGCGTGCCTTAAACGAGATGCATGTTCCTGAGTACCTTATCCGGATAATAGCCAACTACTTTGAAGGAAGAATTCTGATATATGACACCGAGGCAGGACCCAAGACGTACAATATCACAGGAGGCGTACCTCAAGGATCAGTGCTAGGACCTCTCTTGTGGAACGTCATGTATAATGATATTCTCAAAGAGCGAACGCAGCATGACACCACGATTGTCGGATATGCAGATGACATTGCCATAGTTGTAGTAGCCAAAAATAAATTAGACGTTGTTCATAACTGTAACCAAGTGATTGCAAGTGTCAGTTTATGGCTCAATAATGCAGGGTTGCAATTAGCTGAACAAAAAACGGAGGTTGTATTGATGAGTAGTCGGAAAGTGGTAGAAACCATTGAGATTAAAGTTGGAAATCAAACGATACGATCGAGTCCATACCTGAAATACCTTGGGGTCATCTTGGATCACAGGCTGAATTTTAGGGAGCACTTGAAGTATGCTGGTGACAAAGCCAAGCGAGTTGGAGCCGCCCTTGCAAGATTGATGCCAAACATTGGTGGACCGAAGCAGCCGATAAGGAAACTGTTGGCCAGTGTAAACACATCTATTTTAATGTACGCTGCGCCAATCTGGGCACGAGCTACCAGAACGCCATCTTACGTCAGAGAAATAACCACAGTCTTCAGATTGACATCATTACGAATCTGTTGTGCATTTCGTACGGTGTCTGATGAGGCTGTTTGTGTTATAGCGAGCAGGATGCCAATTGATATAGCTGTAAGAGAGGCTCAAACACTTAGAGCAATAAGACTTGGGGAAAACCAGTACACACGCGAGGACGTACAAGCTTCTAGCATCAGAGAATGGCAAGATAGATGGAGAACGTCCATGAAGGGACGTTGGACTTTTGCGATGATCCCTGATATATTGGACTGGACAACCAGAAAACACGGTGATGTTAATTACCATCTAACGCAGCTGCTATCGGGGCATGGTTGTTTTCGGGAATACCTATACAAGTACAAACATGTGAACGACCCAAATTGCCTCTACTGTGAGGGTAAAACAGAATCTGCAGAACATGTTCTGTTGGAATGTGTACGATTTGAAGAAGAACGTCACTTGATCGAACAGTATACACGTGAGCCAATAACGCCACATGGCCTCGTACAATACATGCTTGGCTCTGAAGAAAACTGGAATAAGGCGAGCCTGATCATTACCAGCATAATGCAGAAAGTCAGACAAGACGAACGAAGAGCTGCTATGTCAGCAGCAACGTGACACCACAGAAATACCCAATGGATCAATCGTGACTTGTCTATGAGTGAGCTATTAGCTCTACCCTGCCCTGCGAAGGAATGCCTTGATTGGTGGTACCGCAGGGATAAAACAGGATGGTAAAAGGGAGATGGTTTTAACCGGTAAAAATCCGGTGTCGTTTGGAAACACGGGTTTCCAAATGTTTTTATTAAAATTTCCATCTTCCTACGTAAAACAAAAAAAAAAAAAAAAAACACAGACACACACACACCACACACACACACACACACACACACACACACACACACACACACACACACACACACACACACACACACACACACACACACACACACACACACACACACACACACACACATATATATATATATATACACACACACACACACACACACACACACACACACACACACACACACACTTTTCAAAGACTTTTCAAAAAACCCCACAAAAAAAATCTAATGGTGTTAGATCACATGACCTTGGAGGCCAATTGAAATCTGAATTTCGTGAAATACACGTTGAGGAAATTTTGATTGCAAAAACGTAATGTTTTGTCGAGTTGTGTGACATGTAGCACCGTCTTGCTGGAAATAGACGTCAGACACATCAATATGACTCAATTGTGTCCATAAAAAGTCTCTCAACATTGATTGGTATCGCTCAGCATTCACAGTAACAGCATTTCCAGCATCATTTTCGATAGTAGAGATTTTTCATGAATAACATGAGGATTTTCATCACCACACAATTTTGCTTATTGACGAATCCATCCATTGTGAAATGAGCTTCATCACTAAACAAAATTTTGCTTGAAAACAATGGACCTGTCGTTCGTTGTTCAATAATCCAACTAGCGAAATTACGACGTTGTAAATGGTCTCTTTCTTTCAATTTCTGGGTTAATTGAATTTTGTAAGCGTGTAAATGCAAATCTTTATGCAAAATCCTCCATAAGGAGCCATAAGATATGCCCAATTCTTGCGAACGATGCGAAATTGATGTTGTCGGTTCATTTTCTACATTTTCACTAACAGCAGCAATATTTTCATTTGTGCGTACAGTTTTTGGTCATCCACTTTTTGGTTTATCAGTAACACAACCAGTTTCATCGAATTTTTTCACTAATCTTTGAATTGAAGATTGATTTGGCCGATTATTTACACCAAAAAAATCACGAATTTTGCGATGGGTATTTTTCAAAGAACGCCCATTTTCATAATAAGTTTGAATGATGTAAACGCGTTGTTGCAATGTGTACCTGTCCATGGTTAAAACTGTACTACCTTCTAATAACACAAAATGGCTTATGTCATTTGAAAAGATGTCACGTGTAAAAATTTTATACTGCTGACATCTAGGCGTCACATTTGGATGACCCTTTATATATATATATATATATATATATATATATATATACATACACACACACACCAAACTCAGTTATTTTATTTTATTTAAATGAACAAACACCGAGCGGAAAAAACACGTCAGATCGAACACGAAGATCGAAATTGAAATTGATTATCAAAACAAATGGATTAAACCAGAGGATGAATCCGTTTTTAAGTAATCTAGTTTTCACTCTGAACCATACAAAAATATTTTTTTCTGATCTGTTCCGGTTTTGCTCAAATGTAATTTTAATATGGTTTTGAAGCGGTTTAACAAAAACAGAATTTCCTCACTTGAATATGTCAATGTGTCTTGATTTTCAATGTGTTAATTTTCGATTTTAATAATAACAAACTGAATTACATTTGTTTCAACCGAGGGGCAGCGCTTGGGCACAGAATTGAGAAATATTAAAAACTTACTTTTACCCAAACAGTAATAAATTTAAGTGGATAGAAATGAAATATCTACAAAGCAATAAAGTGGATCAATTTGTGAAGCGAGTTTGTGATTGTTATAAGATAACCCAACACGTGCATTTACAGTGTCCTCAATTTAAGTTGTCCTTGATACGACAAGAGCCCATACAGTCAAAACAAAAATTAAATTTCAAACCTTAGATGGATCACTATTTAACAATTTTAGTGTAATAAACTCACTATACTAGGGAACAATTATTTTGAGAAAACTTTATGTAACTAAAACTACAATACAAATATTTCTGTATGTAATCCACAACAAACCCATTAGATAAAGTATGAAAAGTTATATATGATGGTAGGTTAGCTCTTTCATACCTTTTACAGAAATTGTAAAAACTTTTTTTTATTTGAGTTATATATTGTATTCTCCATTTTGTGCTAGTTCATTTTTTAAATTTATTTCATTTTTTAACGTATCCGTTACAACGACAAATAAATTTAACATCGTTACGTCGTTGAGTCTTCGGTATTCCACACAAACCCGAATCGATCCATCTTTCCAATAAGACCACTGGTAAACTTCACGGTTTTTATGGTGTAATTACTGCTTCGTTCTTTGGCTGCTTCTAGTGTTCAGTTGACCATTATATTCTTACCGAAGTTGTTATTTTTTGGCTCAATTTACACCGGTGATCTAGACGCCCTATTGTTCTGAACATTGCTACGATTGCTTGTGATCTTGGTGGAACTTCAGCTGCTGTTTCATAGAATACTCCATCTGCCAAACTATTCTTAAGACAAAGGTGTAGAATTATATCATTTTGCCCATACCTAATGTGTGGTTTCTAAGATACAACAACACTTTGTGTTGGGTCTCGCAAACCACACATTAGGTAACCGCACTTCCGATTCATAACTTGAACAAGCTAATCACTTTCTCCATGAACAGATGATGTTTCACCTGTCGCTGTTTGAAGTGTAAATCGTCTTGATTTCTTAATTTCCTGTCCAGTCGTATATACATCTTAATGCAGCTTTGCCCAATGTGAGTGTGCACATTTTCGCTCCAATTACTCCATTTAAGACCAGACTTTCCGTTTTGACAGACTTCTCGGTGGTTTATACTTGTAAGGTTTCATCTAAATGTTTTTTTCTAGATTCCTGCTACAGAGCCAAGGATGAAATACCATTGGCTCGTCGAGAATAGCGTTGGTGAATGTGTTTATCATGCCATACCGCAGTTCAAGGTTTCCGTCAATTTTTCGTAGCTCTGTTCAACAGTAGATTTTTCTGCAGGTTTTCGTTGGCTATATAGTTCATGGAATGTTAATAACGACGTATTTGTTCATTATTGTGTATTCGATTCTGCAGTTGCAATTTCGAACTTCATTCTGAATGTCGGACCAACGTTACGTTGAATGTTATCGCTTTTAACTTGACCTTTTTTCGTAAACGGTCCAGAATAAATGTTTGTAGAAGCTTAATCGTAACCAGTCTTAAACAGAAATAAACTTAGAGATTAAATCCAAACCAATATTTATGAAAAAATGGACAAAATTTTAGGTGTTTAGATAAACGACTTTAAAAATAATAAATTTCCTGTCACTGTGCCATTATCCTACATAAGCGACCAGTTTGTCTATTTGTTTTAAAGAAATGTCTACCGACAGTGATAAGAATCTAAGCTTCAGTGTTTGTTCTGAATGGTTTGGTAGATAAACCATTCAGAATAAACACTGAAGCTTAATAAAAAGAAAATTCAGCTATATACTGTAAAAGTTATCGGTGAATCGAGAAGTGAAGAATTCCCAATAAAAATTATAAAAATAATTAGAGATATTAACCACAGAAAAAAAACCTTACAATTTATTACTTATACATTTATTTATATCCCATTAGTTGAGTATATTATATGTAATAATTCACATTGGCCTATCGTCAAAGAACTTCGAGGATCGGAAAATTTGATTAATATTTTAAATAGAAGACTATCATAGACAACAAGTTTAAAATACCATATGTCTATTAATTTTTGAATGAATTTAAATTTTAAATAATTATTTGTCAGTAGTTATATTAAATATGAATTTGTAATTTTTACTTAAATGGAAATGTGTATTAAAATAAATAAAATGACCAAAATAAAATTATACGTATTTTTGAGTTACCTAGTGTTATTTTATGTGGCTACCTCTGGTGTCTATTATACATAATGTCATCATAAGGTAGTCATTTTGTGGTGTTTAATCAAATTTATTGTTATATTGATACTAATAAAAAGGCAACAATATATGTATTCCATTTTGCTTTTACCAGTCGACATTTTATAGTTTGTCATTAATTAAGTTTTCATTAATTAATATATATATATTTACATATATACTTACATATTGTGAAAACTGTATTGTTCGGTACCTATTGTACCACTTCATATAGAAATGATTTAATTAATTTTTGGATTGTGTAGAAACATCAATTTATCGCTTGAAAATAATTATTTTTCCCTAAAATTTATCATTTCCGCTTTAAAATTTATTGCACACGATTGTATTTGTAAACTAATTTTGCTATATCACGAAAACAGCCTCCAATCGTGATGTAAGAGTATGATAAAGCCCCATAAAATGACCACCCAGTAATTATTTGTATTTTCATGATTTTTTTGAATACTGTAATTTCTATCATTCCCATAATAGTTAAATATGTAAAATTATTTTGGAAATATTAAATCATTACGATTAGTTCTTACTTGTCTATCACATTAAAAAGATTTATGTTTTATAATTTTATTTATTTAAGTTATCCAATTCTTTTAATTGTTTGATTAAGAACTCTTTTGCTTTATTTTAAGTCATGTATGTTTAAGAACAATGGTTAATTCAATATTTTAACGACAAATTTATGGTCATTAAGTTTCCTTAAGCCTCATTTAAATCAGTTAGTGAATTTTTAATTCGTTTTATCATTAATTTTCATTTGCATATTTCAGAGATTGAATATCATCACAAACCAGAATAAAATGAACCGATATGTAATGCCGATTACAGTATTTCGGTTGTAACTTTTTGTGTACCTAAAGAATTTTTTATGTCTTATATGTTGTGCGTATACGCGAATTAATATATGAATAATGGAGTATCAACTGAAACCAACAACGCAAATGGATGGAATATAATTTTCCTTCGTACTATCAATATACATAATACCTAGGTATATATTATGTATGTATATACAGTAAAATCTCGATATACCGGACTAATTCAAACGAGGACAGTCC
This sequence comes from Tipula lateralis, assembly GCA_963932295.1. Lineage (NCBI taxonomy): Eukaryota > Metazoa > Arthropoda > Insecta > Diptera > Tipulidae > Tipula > Tipula lateralis. The sequence goes on along the minus strand of OZ010736.1, from coordinate 83,812,487 downwards.
GATATAGCCGATGGTCCGTTATATAAATACATGATTTTCGTTATGAACAATACGCACATTTAAGTATATTTTTAGTGTTTTATGTATGTTAGATCATGACGCGTAAGAATACCGAACTATATTCTCTCTTCAAGTCCTTATCGTATTTACTTAACCTCAGAAAAGTAGAAGAGGTTCGCCATACGTTTTTTGTAATGAACGGAGTTTTGAATATCTTCTCTTAATACTTTTTAATGATAAGACAGGTGCTTTGGCCAAAAAGTCAGCGATCAAGTGTCTTTGAGTGACACAGTGTTCTAGTACCTATATGGTCAAAATGTATCCGATTTATTCGCAGTCCGATATATCGGGGTTTTACTGTACTTGATTTTTTATAACCTACAAAATATATAAAATTACAGAAACAACAACCAAAATGAATATTTATGTTTGACTTCTCTTTATGTGGAATTGTTTAATCTACAAAATTATACTTTTTTGTGTAAATTTCTCTTACGGTTTTTACGATCCTTTTACGGATTTTGACGGTATTCGAAAATAAATTTTTAGTTAAATTATTAATATTTTTTTATTTTTTGCCAAATGAAATGAAAAATTTATCATCAAACATAAAATGTTTGGTTTTAATAAGGTTTTATTTTTTTGAATCCTAACTCGAAAATAGAGGTAAAGAACTTCGTTTCTCTTTATTTTTTACAATTAAAAAAATTATTTGTATTGTTATTTTATATTTGGTCCAAGTAATAATGTTAACAAATGTGATATTATACAAAAATTTAAATTTACTGTGGCGTTTATCTAATTAAAAAAAATAGGAAAAATGTTTAATGAACTCGAAATAAGAAAAGCCAAAAACTGAGTTCAGAAATATTAAAGCGGAATTTAAATGGTTAATTTATGTGTACGATTTGATTGATTGATTGATAGGACTGCAGACCCAAACGCTAGGCAAGATTCCCGGATAACGCCGGGCCTATTCCTACAGCCGTTTACATAAAACGATAGTTAGGGGTAGGAAGCTATGTTTGTAACGAGAGAACGACTCGATTTCAGACATCAGACAAATCGTTACTAAACTACTGTTAGCAGATAATTACAAGACAGTCACAATTTTAATACTAATCTGCAATCGCCAATTAGCATTTTCCAGACCGCAACACCTATCTGCTCTACTGTATTTTGATTAAAATTAAAACAAAATTCTAAAACAAATTTATTAGTTATTCGCTCAGGAAATTGTAACTTAATTAATTAATTAATTTTATTATTTATTGCAACTTCATTCGCCCACCTAACCTAATTAAAACATATGTAAAAACTGAAAGAAAATTTTTTAATTTGTATATAGGAATCTGTAACTTTTAATTTAATTCATATGGTATGCTAGATTAAGTACTAGCCCCCCATTACGATGATGTTACCATAATCTTAGAATATGTTCATCAGAGAATCAAAATAGATATGTGAAAACTTATTATATTCCAAAATCATGCAAATTATATCTCAACACACAATTTCATAAGGAAAAGATATTTAGTCACAGAAAAAATCTTACTACATAATTTTTTTTTACGTACTGTGTCAACAATCTGACTCCATCAGTTTCGATCATGAGCTAGCTCTTCATACTGTTGCAAGCAACCAGAAGATGAGGTCGCTCTCTACGCCGTGGGCCATTGTCGCCGACAGCGACCTCTTCGCCTACCAAAAGGTGGCTCTCCCTTCAAAGATCGCTGTATCATTCGGTTTGGATCCGCACGCAGAACGTGACCGAGCCAGCGTACTCGCTGTCCTTTGATTTCATGCACGATCTCAGGCATTTGCATTAAATTCCTGATCTTGTGATTGAACAGAACTCGATATGTGCCATAAACGTCGCGTTTTGAGCCGTATATCACACGCATGATTCTTCTCTGGAATGTTAGAGGCCATCTTTCCTACTCATCCGTCAAGGTCCGTCATGACAACTGGTCTGATCAACACTCGATACAGTTTCAGCTTATTTGCAAGATATTTTCAGAAGTGGACGTAGAGAATATAAAGCTCGATTGCCAGTGGCAAGGTGAAACTTGATATCCTCTCCCACATTATTATTGTGAGTAATGAGAGATCCAAGATACTTGAATTTCATTACTCCTTCAAACGTGTGGTTTCCACTACTGAAATCACTTGCGTCTTGGTCTCGAAAACCAGAAACCATATATTTGGTTTTGGACTCGTTGATTTTGAGACCAACGGAAAACTGTTTCAGTGGATCAAGTATCTATTTCACTCTGTTGCCATTTAATCCAATCACACAGATATCATCTGCATATTCAAAAAGTTGTTTGGATTGTCAGAATAAGATATTGTCTTGAGGTGTATTACTTCTACGAAGGATGTATTCCAACATAAGATTAAAAAGTATCGGGGACAGCGCATCTTCTTGTCGAACACCAGTAGTGGTTGCTTTAACACAGCATTGTGACTGCGTTACTGTCATTCTACACAGATGTATGTACGTATTTTTTGGTATTCCTAAATAATCAAGCGCATACCATATCCTCTCTCGATTGATCGAGTCATATACTTGCTTGAAATCTAGGAATACCTGGTGTACATCGCGAGATGTTTGTTGTACTTGGAAAGAATCATTCGCATCGAAAAACTTGATCAGTGACTGATCGATTTGAACGAAATCCTTCTTGGTAGTCACCGACAATTTCCTCCGCGAGAGGAGTAATTCTTCCCAAGATGATGTATGACAGTAACTTGTATGCTGTTCAAAGGAGAGCTATACCGCGATAATTCTCGCACTTCAAGCGATCACCCTTCTTTTTGAATATTGGGCATAACGCGGCCACTTTCCATTCTTCAGGCATAACTTGATTTCGCCATACCAATCGAACAGGGTCGAAAAGACAGTTCCACAATGTTAACCCTCCGAAAAAGTTCGAGAGCTCTGACTTAATGAAATCAACTCCTGGTGATTTTTCTTTAATTTCTGCATGGCCATTGTGAATTCCTCATAGGATGGATCCTCAATGAACATCTCTGTGGTCTGTATTTGAGGATATTTTAACACAGCTTGTGATACATGTGGAACATTAAGTAGGACAGAAAAATGTTCACGCCATGTATTGAGTACCGCATCAACGTTGACACAGAGGTTTTCATCCTGGTCCCAAATGGCGGTTGACCGAGATCTTAATGTATGATGGAATTCGGTGATTTCTTTAAAGAAACTACGCGAATTGTGCTCATTGCTGAGTTGTTGTACTCTTAAGACCTTGGCCTTCCACCATTCGCGCTTCTTCTGTCTACAAATGCGTTTAGCTGTGCAAGAACTGCTTTGTTTTTTTCTTGCAATTGTAAACCGAGTCTGCGCTTCATTGTGGGCAATATTTCGTTGCTCAACAGCAAGACGACACTCCTCATCAAACCAATCATTTTTGGGTTTATTTTTTACTATACCGAGAATGTGCTGGGCAGCATCGACAACCGAGGTTTTCAATACTTCCCAGACACTGTTCAGATCACCAGATTGGTAATTGGATCGTAAAATGCTATTGCTGACAAGATCTTGATATTTTCGTTGCGTTTCTTCATTTATCAGACCTTCACAGGAAAATCGCGTTGTATATTCCTTACTACATAATTAATAAAGTAATTATATTTTGTTAGTAAAATATATATCAATTTCAGGTCATCTCATCATATGCTGTGTTTATAGATGTGCCCTATAATACCCAATCCATCGCCATCTAACTCGTGGAAAAGTATAAATTTCCGCGATGACCTGACAGCATTTTCATATACAATATGATGATCTAATTCAATGTTAATTCGATTAAAAGAGAAACTATTTGAATAAATAAATAGTTTAGTACAGGCATATCTAGCTTACCTGATCATTCATTTCATTCCATTTTACATCCTATCTAATACAAAGTCCGTTAACCAGTTTAAAATGCAATTTATGATTTATAATATGGATTTCGCTCAGCTCTGGATGTGTAAGATTAGCCGTTTATCTCTGGTGGGGAGCCTGTGCACAGCCTGTGCACACAAATTATAACACTACTATTTCACTTTTTAAACACTTAATTTGTGATTTCTTCTCCAACACTAGCTCTTTGTTCTTTACTGGATAGATCAAAAATTCCCAGTTTCTTTCCATTCTACCTACAATAGTCTGTAGTGCTGCATATATTTCAGTGTAATATATTTTGAGATGTTTTCATTTGTCACGGTACTTTCGGTACTTTCTAAAACAGGTTTCAATTCACTAGTTGTGTTCGCATTGTTGATTTGATCGCGTATAGTGTTATCTCTAACCTAATCTCTTGAGGCATTCAAGAAAATACAACATACAAATATTGCATAGTCTCCGGTTGGACTCGACTTCCACTACAAAGACCACGTATTCTAACTACTCGAGCATTGACTATCACGGCGTTTACTGTATTTATATAGGCATATTCGTTACAGTATAAAATAATGAATAAATCATTAATATTTCTCAACAGTTAAACTGAAGATCTATAAATATAATATCCTTGGATGTCTTTTATTGTTGTATTTCTACTCATATTCCAGTACCATCTAACACAAGAGATGTTATGTCTTTAATGACTACAACATACTTTTATATAATAATTTAATTGAAGATAGGTTATTTGTCTATATCAATTATTTATTAACGTCGTCAAATTAAAATACGATTAAATGGTATTAAAGACAATTGTTTTAAGAGCAGCTCTCATGATTTATCGATGTTACCCAGGTATTTGAATTCCGAAGAAGGTTAAAGTATCCTAAAGTCCTGCGTCTAGTGAAAAGAACCATCACAGTTTTCCTAGGGTTGATTGATAGACCCTGATCACTACAACAGCCTACAACTAATTTCATTGCTATTTGCATACGGATGAACTATGTGATCACATAGTACATTCGTATATATACCTCAGAGTATTATGGCAATGTAATCGGAATAAACCTGTCAGTAAATCCGTTGTCCAAGAAACCACAGGAGCAGAGACAGAACTCCATCATGACGACATTCCTTCCGAGCGGTCACCGTCGTCGTACCACTAGTCTGCAATAATTCTTCTTTACCTAAATGGTATTGGCAAACAGAATAAATATAAAGAGGAACATCTTATATGAACCTCGGTTGCATGTAAACTAAAAATATAACTGAGTTTTTTGGTGATGGCAAAAGAAAAAAGATAAACATATATTTTTTATTTCGTTTCCTCTTTCGAACGACTGCAAGACAAGTTTTTGACTATTTCAAAACTTCGCTTACTATTTCATAATATAATTCGATTGTAAAATGGAATAAATATATTTTCGAAAAATAATCTATTCCATTTTACAATTGAATTATCATATGAAATAGTAGGCGATGTTTTGTAAATTGTCAAATATTTTTTTTTGCTGATGTTCGAAAAAGAAAACGAAACAAAAAATATATGTTTATCCTATTTCGTTTGCCATCACCAAATAACTTCAAAATATTTTGAAATTTTTAGTTTATATGCAACTGCGGTTCGTATATAAGATGTTCGTCTTTATATTTATTCTCTTTGGTATTGGCAAAAGTAAGCCTGGCACTAAGCAGTTATTCAAAGTACCTTCGATGTCCAGAAACGGTCTCAAGAATTCCTTGTTGTCCTGCTATTTTCCAATCAGTCCAACGAATTCATGGAGTGCTGTTTCAACAGATTTACCTTTCTGATATACGAGTTGTTTGGTATGTATGGGATTTTCTAATAAAATACTAAAGATTACTTGATAGCTAATATCTTAAACATTTAAGCTGAAAACACGACAGGCTGATAGATCGAAAACTTTTTGGCTGATCTCATTGCCTGCTAGTTTTCCATTTTTCGAGATGAACACTACCCGGAAATGTCTCCCTGGTCTTGGAACGTATTTCAGAGCCAAACTGGCTCTACAGATATGTTCAAGGTGGTCTAAAAAAGTTGCAAGTCATTCTTGTAGAAGATCCAGAAATATCCCGTCTGGACCTGGTGTTTTAAATTTTGGAAAAGAACCGATACTTCAACGGATTCTGTCTTTTGTCACAATCTTTGCCACCAGGTTTCAATCTCTGACACCTGGTAGTAGGTGTGGAAGTTGATTTACATCTACTATATTAGACAGACCGACCAAATGGCGCAGTGGTAAAAGCTGCGGCAGTTGGAGCGGGAGGTACCGGGTTCCAATCCCGATAAAGGTGCGATGCAAAAGGGATTTTTCATAATATGATTACGATTGGTGCTGTGAATGAACACATCTATGACCCCCAGTTCGAGCCCAGAATTTATGGGCCAACCCACATTTTATGTCAGTACTTTAGGCTGGCATGTAGCTATGTAATGTGCAGATGGTTCTACGTAAATCGGACCTATAGCTGTACGTCCTCAATTTGGCTGTAATGGTGTAAGGTAGGACGTAAATAAGTGAACCGCGAAAGAGTTGGGACGGCCTTGAGCCCCAAAACAGATTGGAAAGATAAAAAACAAACATAAGTATATTACAAAGTTTTCATTTAACGAAAATGAGTTTTTATAGAACCTCCTGATTAGGCTTCCTGATTTGTACTCGTATGATTTGTAAGTTCCATCAGGTTTCTCTAGAGTTTCGATAGTGATCTTCATATAACCACAGATAACTCTCTTGAAGATATGCAGAAGTCCCAATCTTTTGTTATACCGGTTTCCATGACTTTGTTTAGAAGTTATGTTGTTTGCTTCCTCAGTTTATGCAGTGTCCACCATGGTGCCCCAGTTCTATAAGGCTTATTTAGAAGACAGTTTTTCTTATAGGCGATGAATACTGCTTCGTCAAGCTTGTTAGCTGTAGTTATGAAGAATATAAAGCCTCCGCACTATCTGATTTCCATTACTGTAGATAGAAGTTACTGGTTGTGATGGATTCTGCAAAGTTCGCCATCAGTGTTTCTTGGGTTCCTAAATTCTCTAATTTTAGGTTTATCGATGATTATAGAGTAACGTCACCTAAGACTATCCAGGATGAAACTTTCCTACTTAAACTCCTTTAAGCAAGAGTAATATGAACTACTTCTTGCCTTGAAGATTTCATAAACGTTGGTCTACTGACCACCTTCAAGATGACTAAGTTAGACGCTGATAGGTTTGCCAAGAGGGAAACGCCTCTAACTCTTGATAGGAGTTACTCCAGCATACGTGATGTAAGTTTGCATTGAATCCGGCATTGAATTTGATATTATTGCCGTTTTTTTTTTTTTTTTTTAACGGCCAAATCGAGGACGTACGGCTATAGGTCCGATTTTCGTAGAACCATCTGCGCATTGCATAGCTCCATGCCAGCCTATAGTACTGACATGGAAGATGGGTCGGCCCATGAGTTCTGCACTCCAACAGGGGGTCATAGATGTGTTCACTAACACCACCGATCGTAATCAGATGGTGAAAAATCCCTTTTGCATCCAGCCCCTATCGGGATTCGAACCCGGTACCTCCCGCTCCAACTGCCACAGCTTTAACCACTGAGCCACCTGGGCGGTATTATTGCCGTTTGGGTACTCTTTAGCTTTGATAAACTCTTAAGTAATAGGAAAAAGCTCGAATCATATGGGAAATAAGCAGAGATCACTAGAACCTCACGTTGAATACCCTGTTCCTTTACTTCAACTACGACTGCTGTATGTATAAAATATTTTATTTAAATAAAATAATATTTATATTAAAATTTTCGTACGTATTTATTTTCATTTATACTTAAATGCATTTCGGCAAATATTTTGCCATCTTCAGTAATATTTATTCACTCACTAAATATTATTGAAGATTTATATTATTAAAATTATATACATATATTTCTTATAAATTACAATATATTAAATAACACAATATAAAACAAAATATTATTTATTATTTCAAACACAAAAGTTAAAACTAAATTATTATAAAATAAACGACCTAAAAATTCTTTTGTGCTATGTTCTTCAACATCTCTGTCTATTTTCAGGTTCTTAATAATCCCGATAATAACTGTCGCCACTGTCAACATAAATACATTCGGATTAAGTATTCTGCCTCCGAGATGGGGTAGTTGTAGGCTGATAATAGCTGCGCAAATTAGCAACACGGAACAGGAATCTCTAAAACCCTACTTCTATGGTTTTCATGAATATTTTTAATATTCTGGTTTAGCATACATTTGAACGCTTAGTTTTTTCCATTGCTTTGACTCTATCGTTCGGTCTTTATCTTCGCTAAATTAACCATAGTCAATTTATGAAAGACAAATACCGAACTACTAGCGGTTTACTAACGGATACTAGCGGTTGGTCGATTGGAAAGCAACTAATATGTGATTTTTGTAATTTGTATAACTTTTTTATCTTCAAGTTTTTTACTTGTGATACGTTCTCACGATATTTATTGATAAATATTGTGACAATGTTTCATTTATGTATTAATAATCTGTTCAATCATGTCTTCGAAAGTATTCTACTTTTAATGTTTAACACGATGATTTTCCTACCATATTTTAATCCGGTTGGAGTCATTTGTGGTGGTTGAATTATTTTTGATTTAATCACTTCAAACTAGATTGGCAACATAAATAAATCGTGATATATTTATGTAACAATATTTATATAAAAATACCAATCAATTCAATTAATTTTGATGAAATGTAAAATTTGAAAATGGATGATGAGAGATGCATACTATTAAGAATATGTTAAAAATTATATGCAATATTCAAGTTTTTAGAAATTTTTTTAAACGATACTTGTACGAAATCTTTACATTTTATTTTTATTTTTCAGATAATTCATTCGGAAGAGAGAGCCTAGTAAGAGATACCAATATATAACGACACCCAAATTCAACGATGGTTACATTAAAACAAATAAGTTTTTTATTTGTTGCGATAGGAATGTTTTTTCAAATATGTAAGTTTAATTTGATTTATTTAATATTTACGTCAAAAATTGTTTTAAATTTTTTTAAAAAAATTAAAGATTCAAATTACTTTGGTTTGTTAGTTACTGTCTCATTTTTGTTATTTATGTTATTTATTGTTTCAAGACACTCAAATGCAGTTAAGAGAAAATTTTAAAACGAAACTTTTATAAGCGTTTTAATTAACGTTACCGTATAAAATAGCTATTTTGTAACATTGATACAATTATTGTTTAAAACAAATTTTAAATAAGTAATTACTTAGTTGCTCATTTTGATTTTGTCTATAGTACAAATTAATTTGACATTGTACTGCTAGAGCTATTTAGAAGTAGAGCCAATACGCCATTTTTTTTAGTCGAACTTTTTTTAGAGGAGGTTCATTTTACACTTTCCTATAAGAATCAATTTAGAAATTACATTTTTTTAAATCATTTTTATGAATAAAAAATTATATATTCGGGTTTTACAATTTTAAGTATTGATATGTACCTAGCAATTTAATAAAAGCAATTTAATAGAAAGCAATTTAATAAAATAAAAATTAAAATTCAATACGCATTTAAGATATTGAATGTACAGTCATTTATTTATATGCATATCATGTGATGTTGATCTAAAAGATAAAGATTGTTCCAATAAGATCTGTACATTTTATTTTAATCTAACAGCATAGTGTTTGTTTTAATTTAGAATCAAAACAACCGCTTCATTGAAATATATTTAAAATCTTGTTTTTGTACATAAACAAAACATAATTATTATTTTACAAAATAATTTTAAAATCATAATAATAAACTGATGAAAAATGATGCAGTGTTTTTTGTTGCACCCATTAAATACGAAACCAGAAAACAACTTATTGAAAGAGCTTGATCAAAGACATTCATAAAAAATTTGTGTATTAGTTTTACATATTATAAAAATTATTAATTTAAATTATTATTATCGATACAGATAAAAGTAATTCTATTTTGATATAATTTATTCAGGATAAAATTTGTATGTTTTATATATGCTGTCGAAATCCTTCAATATGTATGTCATTTGTATTGAATGAGTTTGTATTCAAATGTAAAATTTGAAGTGATATTAACCAGTTTTTTGTAACGTTAAAGAATTTAGAAAACATAGGTTATCTATATAGTAGTTTCCTAACTCCATTCAACACGGAAGAGAGCTTGCCTGTGTTATTAAGGCAAACCATAATACCTATTCTGAACCAAATTATTGTGAACAGATCAGAGATTTAAGGTACTTTCATTATCCATCGATTTGTCCAAAGCATTTGATAAAGTGGATTATTCTGCTCTTAACGTTAACGTTTTTGCTCCTCTGATTTTCTTAAGTTGCTTTTGTTAGTGACTTTTTCATTGAATCTACTGGTGTTAGCAACCAAGGTAACTTAACTGCCATATAACATGAATTGGCGCGATAATTTCCGTTTAAGTAATAAAATTAAAATACTATACACTTCAGAGATAGCCAAATATTACTATACCTTATGTTACTATACCTATCTTTTTTGTTGTTGTAATGTACCTTAACCAATTTTGTAGTCAATGAAATGAGATATTAAGGGATTATTGTCAATAATAATATAAATAAGAGGGCACATACTGAAGTTTTAAGCTAAACTACTCGCAGCAAGGAATAAACATTTCTAAATGAATTATTATAGTAAGTTCCATTGAGCGCAGAAGCAATACTATATTCAATGGTGCTACTTCCTTCTATGCTTATTTTTGATCATCCTCATTTTAACTGATATTCGAACTCAAAGCTGGATCATCACGTTGTTTTGTTTTTACCTCTTTATGGTTTCAGCCTCTGGTGATATCGTTGTGTATTTTCTGGGTCACCATTCCCTTTTTGTTGAATCCGCTACAAGGCGTACTCTTCCATCGTTTTGTCTTTACATATACGTTGTCCAACTTCTTGGGACTTTCAAAGTTCTTTGTTGTGTTTTTCACCGTTTTACTTCCGTTGTCTTTTTCTCTAGATCGAACATCATTTGATAATCCTGATATCGTTTGTGTGACATCTTTCATCTCCTCATTTTTACAGCGTCTTGGCTAATTTCTTTGGGACTTGTTAGTCTTATCCGTTTCATTGCCAATAATTCGTTAATCGTGCTCTCACTTACCTCCTGCATCACTTACAATGGTCAAGGCTACGTTGTAACAAAATTTCTAGAACAACTTACACTTTCGGTCTGGAAATTTGCCACAGACTCTAATGTATGATCCAACACAGCATTTTGCAGCCGCTAGGTTGCAGTCGTTGGGCGGGTTTTTTACTGGACCATCAGAAAGCTTGAGTTTGCTGTGAATCTAAATCGTGTTTCGAAGACTTTGAATACGATCATCAATCGAACAATGACGTAATTTACAGACTCATATTAATTATGAGTTCTCACAAAAAAAACAAAAAAAACAATCGCACCAATTCAAATTTTTTTTGAAAATATATAATTTCATATAATTAAACAAAATGGAAACCTTTTTAGACACCTTCATCAAAAAGAACTTTTTAATTATTTACAAAAAAAAACTTAATTATAAATTTAATAAAAACTATCATAAACTTTTAAGTTATCTTATCCCAGACGATTGCAAATTATTAATATTAAGTTAAGTCCAATTTTTTTTTTATTTCTAATGTTATTATTAAGAACAGGCCGTATGTTGCGAATATTTTATTTAGTTTTTATTATTTTGTTGAAATTCATATTAAGAATTTCTCTTATGTGTGACTTATTCCACTTTTAAATTCAATCAAATAAAAAATTTGATATTTTAAGTTCAAAAATATTCCTTATAGTGGAATTTTTATTTTTTATATTATAAATATATTTCGGCAATCAAGTTGCCATCTTCAGTATTTATCATGAGTTCATGATAAATACTGAAGATGGCAACTTGATTGCCGAAATATATTTATAATATAAAAAATAAAAATTCCACTATAAGGAATATTTTTGAACTTAAAATATCAAATTTTTTATTTGATTGAATTTTATTATTTGTTTTATTTTTATTTAATTATCCATTTTCAATTTTCACTTTTTTTCCTCGTTCTTTTACACTAGATTAGGCTTTACACCATATTAATTTACTTATATTATTATTATTTTAATTGAAATTATTATTAGAATAATGATTTTATTTTAGTTTACATTATTATTAAAACTATTTATTAATTAGATCAGACTTTTTTTTACAGCGTCTATCACCACGCCATTAATTTTAATTTTTTTTCTCTTTTAATTAATTAAAGTTGATGAGGTCCAACTCGTACCAAATTCTTGTTTTTTCTCTCCCCTTTCGTCTTCATTCGTTCTCTTTTTTATTCAACTTTCAATAAGTATTCCCCGATTAATTACATAAGTACATCCAACTTCATAACAAAAAACTTTTTTTTTCAGGTGTGATACTTTGAAAATTAATTAAACTTAAAATTACATAGAAATAATTATATTTTCTTGTGCGCTTCGCCACAACGTTTGGTTTTCAAAACCGTCTTAATATATTGCGGCATGGACAACATTTCGATTATAGTATTCGATTAAACACCAAATTCAATTATGTATTGGCAAAATTGAAGTTATTATAATTTTACTATCAAAATTGCTAAAGAAGATGTCGATTTATGAATACTACTATATTCTGTTGCTATTGCTAGCCTGTTCTTGGTTTTTTTTAATTCTGCTCTAAACTCGGTTTTGTCAAGATCCTTGTGAGTTTTTTTCATTACGGTTTGCTACCATACCACCATTCTGCTTTCGAGCAACTTTATACCCGCATTTTTCGAAGATAGGTTTTCCTCAGTTGGGAATGATTAAGCACATTAATTTTGAGTTTAGTCAATCGTCAGTAACCTCACTTTTGACTCTAATTGTCACGTCACGACTTCCTCACGGGTTGTATCCAGTTTACTGACGACTCAGACGCGGATCAAAACTCAAAGAGCAGAGTTTAGTCAAACCTAAACAATTTATTTACTTTACTCAATTCATCCATTGTAAAAAATTAGCCGCTAATTTTAATTTGAGGGCTATCACTTATGTTGGACATACAAATTACTACACTTCACTTAATGCACTGTTCCTTCCAGATTAGCTTGATTTCAAGATCTGGATCGATGTTGATTATCTTTTATGAGAAAATTTGGCCCAAGTATTTTTCCTAGAACAGCTTGTTTCTCTGGTTTGTTTGCAATCGCTGTCTTTTCTTTTTTCTGTATGAACTTTTTTCACTATTGAAAACGAATATTCTGTACTATTTTTTTCCCAGTGTTCACTCTTAAAATTGAAGCTTCTATACCATTTGCTCCACACAATGTTAACAGTGTTTCGTTTATACGTTGTATTGCAACTTGGTTAACAAGTCCTTGGATCATTCTATTTTTATGTAACTATAATCTCTCGAGCATTGATTATTTTGATGTAAATTGCGTTACTTACCTTTTATTTCTTGGTGATTTTTTTTACGGTTAGGTTTAATTGGCTGCAAGGCGGATTTATAGACTGTTCTAGCTCCTTGTAACTGTCAGAGCTCGTGCATCCAACGCGCGATCCTTCAAGTAAATGTTGATAGCTACCTTAAACTTGTGCATTTTATACTCCAACGCACGGAAAGAAAAAACTACTCCCCGAGGGCATAAATCATGCCAATTTCACAATAATTTGGCTCTAAGAATATTAAATACTAATTTACGATTTAAATTCTCATTCGCAACTCGACAAATAAAATACTTTTTTCTCTTAAATTATCATAATTTTAGAATACGCTTCTCGATTTTAGCGAATGATATTCTCAATTTAAAATGAACATTTATAAATAAAGAATAATTTTTCCATAAACCACGATTTCATATCGCTAATTCAATCATAAAAATACTTATATACCGAACTAAGCTCTAAATATAATCATACGATTTACTCATATATAGAGTTTTAATCATAATTTAGAAACATAATGTGCATGAACTAAGTTATTTATACTGTATTCCAGTATTTAATATTCTCAAAAGAAGAACTTGGATCTCAAAATACTCACTTGATTTGCAGAAAAAAAGTATTATTTTCATAAATTAAGAACATTTTATTCTAGAATTGGGAATAATTTTCTGAAAACATCAATTTTCCGGTTTAATCAGAGAGCATAATATGATAGATAGTCTTCTTTAAACAATATATTTTCTAAAATAGTGTTATAGTGTTAATAATTCCAATTGCAAATGTTTGAGATTCCAAAATGAATGATTAGTTTTCTCAGTAGAAACCCTTTCTCCCAGATTTAAATAAAACAAATCCGTTTCACATAAACAATATTTGATTCAAAGATACTCAGAACACAAAAATTTTATAAATATCTAATTTTAAAATAATATTCTATAGATTTATTTGATAATTCAAATGGTTTATAATTAAAATTTACACTTTTTATACGGTAAGGAAATAATTCTGAGTCAATCACTTTTACAAACGAATTAAAATGACTCGTACATTATTTTTTTTTCTAAAAGAAAATCTACATATATATACCTTATTTGAAAAATTAGAATTTCTTTTATTTTGTCCATATATAAATCTTCAAATAAGGAATATCCATTTTTGAATTCAGTTCCTTTATAATTAATTTATTTAGTAAATAAATTCTGTGGTCTTTTTACAAAAGGGCATAAGTCGAGTTATCACCAAATCGACTTTTTGAGATATTCGAATTCCCTGTACAAAACTACATAAGTCATTAATTTTTTGTCGTTTTATAACCATTAGAAAGGGAAATATTTAAATTGTTATAAAATCTCATCTTATAAAAATTTCCTCCTTAAACTCATAAAATAGCATCACTTTAAAAAAAAGTATCAAAAACAGAAAGATTTTCCACATATCTTTTTAGTAAAGCAAATAAAACTTACTCAATAATTGGCCTTATAAAGTAAATAGATTTGTCAAAGCGATTCAAACCAAAATAATGTCGCCCTGAAAAATGAACAAAAACGACTTATGCCCTTTTGGAAAAAGACCACAGAATTTACTTCTGGCCATCGATCTGGTAGTGCACCATTGCACAATTTTTCTTTTAATCCATTTAAAGTAGTATTTTGAAGATTATTTTCTGATCTTGATGGTGTTTCCAGAATTACAAGTGCAGTCTAAATGTTGAACACATATTTCATTGTTCTGTTTACCTAAATAAGTTTTGGAAGAGCAAAATTATTATGTGAAAGTAAATGACGTTTCAGGTTTAGTCCAGAAAAACTAAAGCACATCCAAATTAATCTTGTTGTCTTTCATTATAGAATGTATACTATAATGAAAAACAACAAGATTAATTGAATAAATAATATACTAACCATCACGTTTTACTGTTTCCAAAAAACTTGATGGAATTGGAGAGAAACAATTGGAACACACTGATGATGAACCGTTTGTTGATGCTATCGATGAAGTTGGTGTTCTCGAATTATGAAAATCTTCAGCAAACTTTGACATCTAATTCATAATCATTTAACGAATGTAATTCTTCTTCTGAAAATTACTGTATAAACTATTAGAAATAAAACAATGTAATGTTCGCTGTAGTACGAACTATAGTGACCGTCGCCAATTCCTCAAGTTTTCTCTCAAATGTACCTTTGAAGCCAAAGATTGAAATCGGTGGAATGAAAAATATGCATGAAAAGATATTTTCCGTCAAGATTTTATATGAATTAATATCCAATGACATATCTACAAAAAACCAAATATTATTTTAATGTTACTAATAAAACCCGTGAACTTTTAAAACCTAAAATGTATAATAATAAACAGGAACGACTGTCACTAAAATATAAATTAATACTTACTGATGCAGGTTGAAGACATATCACTCACATTCCAGCTGCTGAATAAGGTTGCCATTTCACGTTGGCTATCCGAATACCATATATTGACTCATCCATATTTTTATTTTAAAGATTGAAGCACAAATTTCAGCCCAAATCACGTTAAAATTTGTGCTGAAATTGGTGCTTCAATATTTTTGCATTTTTTATGATTTTAATATAAAATTTATTCGAATAATAAATCAAAAAAGATTTATATTTGAATAAAGGCTAACTCTTGAGGTTAGTTTTAATAACATTAAAGTTTTCACCTAACAAGTTTTTGTTATGTTTTTATTGTGAACCACGTGAAATGGCCAAAAAAATATTTTTCAATTTTTGTGAAATAATCACATTTACTTTTTCTATAAAATCAACTTTTTTTAAAAGAACAAACAATTCTATCAGTTTGTAAAGCTTTGGTAATTTATGTATACTAAGATATATTTATTTCTATAAAATTGAACGTACACTGAACTCACATTGGACTAAAAAATTAATATCTACTTTAAATATAAAATTCATATTTTTGCTATGAAATTTAATGTCTTAGACGTTGCTTTGTGCAGTTCATCCCATAGTGAATCAGTTTGTTCACAAAATGGGGTGTGTATGTGTGTGGATATCGTTGACTATTTAATTAAAAAATTAAAGTTTTTTTATTCGTTGTTAATATTAAATATGTTTTAACATTATGTGCTTACAAATCCATTTGAGTATCTTTCTGTTTGTTCCAAAAATTGAGTAACTAAAAATTCATTAATAGAAACAACTAAAATTATAAGCAGTCGCAGGCTACACTACACAGTGTAATTGAAAACAATAATCCAAAAGATCAAATTAGCATTAAATGATTTATTTTTGATATATAAACACAAATGAAGTAGTTCAGGTTAGCAGTTCTCAAAATACATAACTTATAAAATTTCTGTTAAATCGATAAATATATTCACCAAGATATTCCACAATTTAGATTTTTGTTTAAAAATTAAGAACAACTCTGATTATTTTGAGTAAATATATACCTGAATTAATCTAAAACAAGAATAATTTAAGAAATGTATACAACTTCTATCACGAGAACTTTATTCTCAAATTAAGTAATTTTATTCTAAAAGTGCGATGAATGGGAATAAAATAATACTTTTCAAAACCAATAATCGTTTTCTTGAATTGGGAACATAGTTCAAAATAATTAAAAATCAAATGTTCCTACTATTTGAATTATGTTCTTAATTAGAACTTTTTAAACATAATTTGGGAACCATCCGCTAAAATTAATCAGTAAGTTCTTAATATTTATTTTTCTAAAACTAAGAAGTAGCTAATCATAAATCTAGAATAATATTTTTTTTCCGTGCGGAAACTGAAATCAGGCCAACGAATTCCACTTCTTAAATATTCGATAAATAAATTCACGCTTTGCATCTTTAGTTCGAGGTTTCGGCAGCTTCACCGTAAACCTATGCGCATTAACCGTTCTTCGTGTTACCCGTCCTGCGTAACAAATGATGGTATTTTCTCCTTTAATTCTGCAGAACATTTACTATTTATCAATCTATTACAACACGCTGTGTTCTGCAACATCTTTGCGGTGTTGTAGGCTGTCTAGATCTTTCGTAAGTTTGGAGTTTCGTAGTATTCGGATGGCACGCCGCTGAACTCTATCCAGCAACAGGAGAGCAGAGCCATATGCTTCACCCTAAACCTGACAGCAATATTCTATACACGGTCTAATAAAGGTTTTATATATCTGGAAAACCTGAGCGATCGAAATTTATTAAGGAACCCGAGTTTACGCGAAGTTGATTTGGCCAATGCTATAATGTGTTCATTACATTTTAAATTGTTGCTAATCTGAACACCAAGCAAACGAATTGAGCCACAACCCACGAGAATGTGGCCTTTTACCACCAAATGGTATTCATTGTGACTTCTTTAACGAGAATATGCATATTTATGTTTTTTCTCGTTAAATTTGAACTGATTTTTAACTGTCCATTCAAATATTGTACTCAAATCAGAATTAAGCGAAGTGAGAACTTCCAGACGATTACCGTTTAACTGTGAAAGAGTAGATTCGACCTAGAATGAAATAGAAGAGTGCAATGTCGCATCATCGGCAAAACTGTGGATTGGGCTTACAGTGCTATCCAACAAGTCATTAATATATAACAAAAACAAATTTGGTTACAAAACTGATCCCTGAGGGCCTTCGGCATTTCGTTACGTAAACAGCGTCGTCTATTTAATTGTTATAAAAACTATGACTCTCCCACGGGAAATGTTGAAAAATGACCTTAACCCATCATTGTCAGCTTCGTTGAAATACTTGGATGCTGTCTAAATTCTGGTGGTGTTTCGACAGATATTTGTGCTCATAAATTCCAATTCCAGCCTCGACACTCGCTTCCATGGAATGTGGAATTGTTGTAAGACAAAGATCCAGAACATGACAGCTTGTAGAATTTTGATATTTAAATGTGGAATCACTAACAATATGCGTAAGGTCATGCGAAACAGCAAGCCACTCCGTCTGACGCCCAGCACAGTTCATATTTTGGTGATTCAACCATTCTTTATTGTGCGCATTAAAGTCCATAATTAATTCGCAGTAGGGATGTTGACTGCGAATGTCATCACATTTGTCTGAAAAAACCTCGAAGAAATTCCTAATTTCTGAATCCGTTTGATTGGGAGATCTATATTAACTAATTAAAACGGGATTTTATTAGGAAGCGATATTTTAAGTACAATAGTTTAAGCGGTCTTTGAGAAAATTTCGTACTTCTGATGTCGAGCGTACGGTATGTGGTCTTTAATGAATATGCACACTCCACGTTGCAACTCAAATGCTTGTTCGAACTGGTAGCGCTTGAAAAAGAATTCGTTCTCGTAAGATGTTATAAGATAATTTTGTCTCCGTTAGCATTAATATGTCGAGTCTGCGTGATTCGAGATGTTGATGTGCGCAATTTTTATTAGTCACGGACATTGGCAAAATGTATGGTAAGACTATCAATTATATCTTTACTTTTTAATTTTACTACTCATTATTAAAAAAAATCCGGTCGCCGGTTGTAGTTTCTAATCATGCCGCGGTCTCGAGTTCAATTCCTGCCGTTGACCAAAAAATTACCATGCAACCGGATGACATAAAAAACGCGTTTTTGTGTAAAAACATTCGTTAAGCTGACCACCTACAATGTGCACCAATCGTTAAAACTGGTTCGTAAGGTCTCAATTGAGACGCGGTAAGGTTCGTTTACGGCCTCTAAGCCATAGATTATTTTTTTTTTATTAAAAAAAAACATTTTTGTACGCAAAAATTCGAAAAAAATGTCCCAACAAAAATACCGAACGTAAATAACGAGTAAAAATTATAAATAAAAAATAAAAATAAATTAAAAAGTTTTACGGATGTGGGTGAAGCCAAAGCCCCCTGAATATATAAAGCCAGAATGAATACTCAATTTTTGAAATGAGCTTTATTTAGTTTATCAATAATGTACGTTTTATAAAACTCATACGAAACGTACAAATTTCTTTTTAAGTTTTTAGCTATTGCAGCTAAGAGCTTTTACAATTTTATTTCATAAAATGACTAAGAAAGGGTGAAATTAGATCTGAACATATCTCATTTTTTTCAAATCAAAATAAATCACGATCACATTTAATCATAAATTGATCTAATTTTTATGAATTTTGTGCTTTTTATTTCAATATAAACGATATCCTCTAAAATATATTTTCCTCGCTCTAATTCTCTATCGGTTGTACGACGAAAGTCAAACTCATTTCTTAATAAATTTAGAAAAATAATATTGACGAAAATACACATAATTGAACGTGAAAACTTAAAAAATTAATTATTAATTTATTTAGATGAAATTATGTATTCGAAAAAATTAACTAAAACCGAATTTAAAAACATAAATCAGCTCAAAAGAAATTTTCAACATGCAGTTGTCAATAAATAATATAATCAGCTGATTAATGTTTACACTTCAAAATGAACCCATAACTTAATCACAATTTCTATTTTGCTACACATTTTTTCACAATCACAGCACAACACTTCACTATATTCTCAATCCTTAAAATACAGAGGAACATTAAAAAAGGTTTATTTATGCTGTCTCAACATAAGAATAATATTTAATTGCATAATTATGCATTAAATACAAAACCAATCTTCATAATGACATAAATGTCATAACAATGGGAGAGAGAGAATATTTTTTTATATTGAATGATAGTTCGATGAAATGCCACTGCTGCGTTGCTGTTGTATAAAAATTTTGCAAGCCATTCATGTTAAAATCATACATGTGTGCATGTAATCATTAAATCAAGTTAAATGTGTATATGAGATTTTGGGCATTGGTACTGTTCATTTTATACATGAAAGCAAAACACAAATTACAATACAACTTAACATTTAATGAAATTGATTTGTTTGGTGTAAAGTGCCATTTTGATTTATTCTCTTTGTGAGCATACTGAAAATAAAATATAGTTCTCGTTACCTAACTATGTATCTGTCTCTGTTTACATCTTAAGTTATTAAAATACCAAATTTTCATTTAATGAATATAAAAAAAAGGCTAAATAAATCGAAAAATGATCAATTTCAGGATGAAAATTGGAATTTCTGTTTTCAATTGAATATAACCTAAGTTAAATTTGAACTACTTTTCATTCAAATATTTACTATATAGTAAAGCCTTACCTTTCATACATTTTGTATGAAACTGTCGTTGATTTTTGTATTTTTTGTTACACTAAATAAAGCTCATTTTGAACATTCCTGCTTCAATCACAATCAAGAATGCTTTGGTGAAGTTCAACAATCCATCCATTTTAGTCCCTTCTAACGACAAGCAGGTGTTGTGGTTGAATTCTAAGCGTCCCCCCAACCACAGGGGTTATAGATACATATTTAAAAGTAAATGTTCAAATGACTTGCAAAGTAAATTGAATAAATTTACTGTAAATTAATTAGCATAAGCATACAAATTTTGCTAGAAAATAATATTTATCATACTTTCTTGAACTAAACATGATATTTATCATATTGAATTAATTGTATAAATAAACACTTCATTAGACGTAAACGGAAGAAATATACGACTGGGAAGAACGATAAGGAAGAAATATACTATGACCGCCCAGGTGACGCGGTGGTTAAAGCTGCGGCAGTTGGAGCGGGAGGTACCAAGTTCGAATCCTGATAGGGGCAGAATGATAAGAGAGTAGAGATTAAAAAAAGAAGAAATATACGACTATAGGCAAAATGTCGACATAAAAGTAAAGTTTGTTTTTCTAATACGAATTCGGTATTCTATTATGATCGATTCCCTAAACAAAAACGGGACTTATGCTAATATTTATTCTAAATTATATTCATAAAAGTCAATTTTAATCCAAATCATAATTGGAAATAAATTATACAATAGAAATTGTTTATTGCATCAAAATGATTTTAATTGTTTTATGTACATACATAAATACATGTTTTGATAAATTCAGAAATTAGATTAAAACATTTTACTACAAAGACTAGATATTATATATAATTTCAAATACCCATCCTTACTTTTAATCTTTCTCCTCATTTTTCCTCTTAATTGCAAAACTAAAACATGTTGTTTCTTAAGTTTAAAATAAAATAAATTAATAAGCATTCTTTCGTTTTACCTAAAATAAAATTTAAATTAGTGTTCATTTTGTTTATCTACATACTCGTTTATAAGATTAATACATACTCGTATATAAGTAATTTGAATAATTTATTATTATATTTATATTAGTATTGCGAACTCGGTTAATTCTTAACAGTTGTTACTGTTTTCTTTTCATTATCGAATAGTGTTATGGTTGTTAGAGCTAATAATGTTAATTATTGGATTTGTTTAACTTTTATGATATAAAATAAAAAGTTTGTGAAATTTCCTTGTTAAGTTAATTACATACAGTTTTTTCATTCTATTTAGAAGTTTAAAATAAATTTAATTATTATTTTAATTTTACGCGTATTAAAAAAGTTCTGTTGATAAATAAATTAATACTCGTGATGAATAATTATACATAAATACTAATTTTATGAATACGAAGAGATTCGTAGGAGAAGGAATCCCAATTTTAATAAGGGGCTTTAAGATAGTGGAATACAACTAAATTTTTCAAATATGTATTTCAAAAATATGTGAAAACATTACATTAATTTTTGTTAAAGATTTTCATATCTCTTTATTGTGAAGTGTATTTTATAACTTTAATCTTATTCTTTGGCTGTGTTTCATATACCTAATCAGTAGTTTGCGTTAAGATGAATTATTTTAGAAATTGGTGAGTAATAGTTTTTAAGTTATGAGCGAAGTTCAATGTGACTAATTTTTAAGTACATATAACCATGATTATATCTATAACGATTATAGATAAACATATAACCATGATTATATCTATAACGATTATAGATAAAACATGGACATGTGTTTAGTTAAACAAACGTTCAGATTAATCTCCTTCATCAGTTCTCGAATTTATTGTAATGACTTAAAAGTCAACCTATATATGTACGAGTATGTAATATATGTAGAGTTGCGCGATATCAAACTTTTCTCTCACTTTTCTTATTTTAAAGTTAAATTTAACAGTGACTCTTTCATTCAAACTGGATACTTAACATCAAACATTTAATACTTCTCGTAGATACTTGTTTCGCAATGCAATTGCGAAATTTTAACAAATAGGATAAACAAATTACAGTTACGGGTAAATTAATAGTTTTTTAACATTTATGATAAAACAATATTTTATTTTATTTAATTTGGAACTAACAAGGTGAAAATTTGGAACTAACAAGGTGATACTGAGGACTACCGAGGTATGTATAATCAAAGGTCTGGCTTAAAAATTGCGGAATTTCTTACATTTTAATCTCTTCCAACTGCTTGTAACACAACGTTGAAAAAAGGTAAAAAGTTTCCTGCTGGAACAATTCATTGTCGTAATGCTTATATATTTTTATGAAAATACTGAGGTATACCGAAGTAAATTATCTTGAATGTCCGAATATATATCTTGAATATCATTTTTATCACGTAAACATGACATTCAACTTTTTAAGTAACTGATTTCATTTTTCAAAGATTACGCTTTTGCATGTTTGAACAGTATTTTAAGCAGTTTCATAATCTTCTTCTTAAATATGATTTTTTTTGGGAATAATTGATTTTTATTCAATAATTAATATTTATGACAATTTATACTAGCTGTTTTGTAACCGTCTCCACAATCGACGTCCGAAGAGAAATTGATTTTTTATGAATGTTTGAATCATTAATATTTATTGAACAACTCGTTATTGAACAAATGGTTGTGGAGAGACTGTGGCGAGTCTCTTCAACTGTCGTGACACTAAATAGGTACTATAATTTTAACAACAGGTTGGCATTTTATAGTACATAATTTTAAAAATTTAGTTGTCTTCATGAAACAATTTTTACTATCTATATAGAAGTAAAAATTGTTTTTGCTAGCAGAGAGAAAAAAAGGAGAAAAGAAAGAATTGTCTAGTTAAGGGCAAAGAGTAAATCTTGTTTTAAATTTGTATATCATATATGTATATTTATTTAATTTTATTAAATAAAATTCATAATTGATATGATATGATATGATATGATAGGGGAAGTACAAGCCAACCAGTTACGGTAAATCTGAGATTGTTACCATAATCCTGGAGTATATTCAGCAGAGGTCCAAATAGATATCTGAGAATTTTTACTCCAAAATTATGCGGGCCCAGTCCCTGCTTGCATCCCAACATATAAGGTTTAGGAAAAGGAAACAATCACAGAAACGACTAAGGTGATAATCCACAGCAGAGTCATTGCCAACTACATATTAGTAAATTATTATATATTGTTAGTATAATCATTTTCACATTTGGATTTGAGTTTGTTATTATTGCTAGTTGGATAGGTGAGGACCATTCTAAATTCATCATATGTATTCGTATCGCCTCAACAGTTAAACTGGAGTATTTTAAAAAACATCTTTGGGTCATCTCATCATATGCTGTATTTAAAGATGTGTCCCTATCATTCCCAATCCATCACCATCTAACGCGTGGGGAATATAAATTTTCGTAATGACCCGACAGCATTTCTATATACAATATGATGATCTAATAATACATTGTCAATTCGTTTGTAAGGGAAACTATTTAAATAAATAAATAGTTTAGTGCGGTCATATTTAGCTAACCTGATCGATCATTCCATGCCACACATTCTATCTTTATGTCCGTTTTAAGATTTTACAACAAACAATCACACAATACACAAAAGTAGAATTCTTGTATAACACACTACAATCCAATGAAAGAAATCACCAAAGCGGCCGTCCGATTCAGAAAGTTTACTAGTTTGTAATATAATTATTATACAGCAAAAAGAAGCTGCTTATTAAAGTAAAATAAACTTTCTGGTCAAGACCACCGACCAAGTAATCCCCATCCAATATTAAGAATGTCACTCAAGAAATCTTATCCATTTACACTTATATGAATAAGGAAAACAATATTATTTAAATAAATTAGTATATTCCATGGAAATAAAGACAAAAGTTATTTAAGAGTACAACATACCATGGTACATATCAAGTATATACCCAAGAGCAAAATTGTGGACTTTATTGACAAAATAAAATCAAGAGGAATATTAACCGTTCCCTTAAAACACGATTATCCTAATATATGAACAAGCATCTGCTAAATTGAACTTGTGCGGAACCTTATAAGGTTCCATCCAACTTTGATAATAAAATAAATCGAACTTCAACATTTTAGCCAAAATATAGGTAATTTAACTGACCATATATATTATCGTCAATATAATGATCGTATAGTGGTAGTGATCGTATTAAAACAATCTTCAGTCTTTTCTACCATTAATATAAATGGCACTACATTAAAACCTTAATAGTCTTATAGATATAATCTTAGTTCAAATTTGATATAAGATACAAATATGACAGCATCATTTCAAAACTTTTGAATAGCAAATCCATCAATATGGAAGATTTTTCTGTATGTACCGATATACATGTATGTACATACTAACATGTGTATTATAATTTTTAAAAACAAACTGAACAAAATTAAAAGTTAATTAACAAACTTCATTGTTATTCAATATTCAGGATCAGGACTGATCTGTTTCACTGTCTTCAAACTATATCTCATGAAAAGTGTTTTGGGCGTTAAATAGCTTCGCGCTATAAAAGAAGAAATTTCGCGTTGTACTGAAACAGATTTTGATTTCAAATCGCGTTATATCGAAAACGCGTTGTATAAGTACCGCGCTAAACGAAGGATACTTGTATATATTATTTAAAAAAATTTTTGTTCTTTTTTTCCCGTGCTAGTGAACACCTGCACAAAATATAAAATAAAACAAACAAAAATTCTCTAACCAACATAGGAAAGAGAAGGATAGGAGTTTTGATGGACAAAACGAAAATTATGTTATATACATAATATTAATACATAGGACGTTCAAATGTAGACTGTTATGTATGTATTTGCGTTTTCAACATCAAATAATGATGTATATACAACACACACAATACACAATACCAACGTATATAAAAATAAAATGTAAGTCGCCAATTACATTGAATGTATATATAGTTGCCATTACAACGATCGCACAATGGCAGTGATCGCGTTAAATTTAAATCTCCAAAATTTCTTTTACTGTATTCTTTGATACATACATAAAACAAAATATTAAAAATTGTTTAAAGGAAAGAGGAATTTATAGCGTTCTATATGAAGATCGAATTATGGGATGGGGAATGAGGTAACTAAACGAGACAGAACGAAAGACATATCGCATGCGATCGTTTCCAACGGAATATTGTGATGTGGATATGAAAATGATGTATATAGAATACAAAGACAAAACGTTATATACTATAATATATAAAGGAGAAACAAGAACAGACTGTATAATATAATAAAATAAAATATAATATTATGTAATAATATATAATGTAGTGTAATATATAATAATAATATAAAATAATAACGATACTCATCTGTAATTAGATTTTCAACTACACACACACACAACGCATTTATTTAATTTAATTTAATTAAAGAAACAGCGAGCAGACAAAAACACGTCCACTCGGTATGAAGATTCACACAACACTCATTAAATAAAATTCATAATTATAGGTAAACTTTTTACACAAAAGAAATTATAATAAAAATCGCGAAGGTCCAACAAAAAAATAATAGATTGGTGATTATTAAACGGGCAACACAGAGCGGAATATTTAATAAATAACAACCACACATACTCTATAATTGGTGACCCCGACAGAAAACAGTTCTGCTTATATTATTTAATATTATTAATTCTACAAAATTTGGAGTAATTGAAGTGGTTTTACTCCAACAGAACACACTAATTTAACAAATACGGACCAGAAATAATTACTACATATTATACAATCATATAATCATTTTACAATTATACTTGAAGTGGTAGTATAATTGTATCTAAAGAAAAAAGAAAACTTTAATCAACATTTATTTTTATTTAAAATATTTAAAAAACTAACTGTAAGTATCGTAGAACTGTTGATTTGTTGTTTACTTAATACAATCCATTTGGTCGTTACGATGAGTTCTGATAACGAGGATGTTCCCAGTAGTTCTTCTCCAGTAGATAACCCCTCTGAGTTTAACCAAATTGTTCTCACATCAGCTCAATTAAGAGACATTATTAGAGAAAGTGTTGCGGCGGCCCTTAAATCCACAGTAAATTCTAATGTTAGTTCGAACACCAGTTCCGCGGAAAAAACAGAGAATAATTCTTCAACATCATTAACTAATTTATCTTGAACTTTCGCACAAATTCCATTTAAACCTCCTTAATCACTTTATAACCAAGATCCAGCCATCTGGTTCGAAATTTTGGAACAACAGTTTATCGCAACAAATACGATTTCTGAAAGAACGCGTTATTCTATTGCGCTCGGTGCTCTAGACTATCGTCACCACAACACATTCCGAGAATTGATTACTCGCGATAAGGGTACCACTCCATATTCTACTTTTAAAAATGAGGTAATTAAAGTTCTTGGCGAATCCGCTAAAACAAAACTAAATAATTTATTGCACGGTCTAACGTTAGGAGATGATAAACCATCTTAACTACTAACAAAATTTCGATATAATGCCGGTAAAATTTTAACGAGGATTTGGTAAAGCAGCTTTGGCTTAAACGTTTGCCTCTTCAAGTGCAAACAGCTGTCTATGACAGACTGTCATAACAGCTTTTGAGAACGACTTTCCTTTGACCACTCTAGCGGAACGAGCTGATAATGTTATGGAGACATTATCTAATCTCCAAGTCAATACGATGGAACAAGTACATCCGTCAGCTCCTTCTACTTCCACTAATAGTTTAAAGGAACACCTACAAAACTTCAAAAAAGACCTGATGCTAGAGATTTTTTCTATGATCGATAAAAATAGTCGCTCGAGATCTTCTTATCGCTCGCTTAGTAGTAATGGAAGATCTCGATCTAAATCAAATTCTCGTAATAAAAATTTATGTTACTATCATTCCAGATTTCGTAACAAAACGCGTAAATGTTTGCCTTTTTGTGAACATTATTCTGATCTTACCAAATCTACTGAGCCCCTGAATTCAAAAAACGATTAAATTATCAGCACATGGCAACTTCATGTGTTGATGATCAAAATTCCTGTCGACTTCTCATAAGAGAAAAAACATCTAACTTACTTTTCGTAATAGATACTGGTGCGAATATTTCCGTCATTCCGCCCAATTTGTGTAAAATATCATCTACTAACAGGGATTTTAATCTTTTCGCGGCGAATGGTACAAGGTTAAAGCCTTTGGAACCAGTTTTCTTAGTTTGGATTTGGGACTGCGTAGGATCTTCTGGTGGACTTTCGTCATTGCTGACATTTCTTCGCCAATAATAGGAGCTGATTTTCTCAAAAACACAGGGCTCTTGTTCGATATCCAAAAGAAACGGATCATAGATCCACTATCTTCAATTTACACCATTGGTAAAATTACTAATTCTTCCCATAGCTCCTTGACCAAGATAGACCAGTCACAATTACTGCCAGAAATTTCACATCTTCTTTCTCAATTCTCTGAACTAACTAGAGACAATTTAAAAGTACAGGCAGTAAAACATAACGTGACACATCATTTGGACACTAATGGTCCACCTTTTTCATTCAAAGCCCGCTGTTTACCAGCGGATAAACTTAAAATCGCTAAAGATGAGTTCCAATCCATGATGGAACAAGGCATTTGCAGACCTAGCAATTCCGCTTGGGCAAGCCCTCTCCATATGGTTAAAAAAAAATGGCACTTGGAGACTATGTGGTGACTATCGTGCGCTAAATAATGCACAGAAAAAACAAAATTGGGTTAATCAAAGATTTCTAATTCTTTGATAAAAATTTAGGATTTTCAAATAAAATTATATATATTTCTTGAGAATTCGGTATTTGATTCGTACATTGGTGTTTTATGATTTAGTGAACATACAATGGATGATACATAGATTGGTCTCATTTCCAATTTTATATAAACATTTCTATATATCTGAAATATTAGATAATGAAACAGAGACTAACATTCTATGAGTTTTCCAAATCATATTGTTTGATTACATGATTTTCAGAGTTTGAATTTCAACCATATTTTTCTATTTTTTTAAGCAACACTTTTGTTGAATCATAGAATGGCTTTGTATGAATTGGCAAAAACATTGTATAAATGACAGATTCATGTTTTGAGTGCCGTTACTTTTTTGATGTTTATTTTTTTTCAAATTGGCTTCATTTTAATTGTAAGTTTCAAGTGATTCATACACGAATTATTAAAAAATTAAAATAAATTTTACTTTGTAAAATAAGTTTGTGATCTTGTGTAAAAATGAGTGAAAATCTAAATAATGTACAAAATGATTCAAATGACACAGAAGGTGCAGAAAGTAGTGAAAATCAAACGGAAATACAAAATATTTCACAAACAGACGGATCAGAAACTAACATTTTGATCGTGTGGGATGAGGAACACGACCTTTTATTGAAGTGGGTGTGTGAAGAATTAATGACCGACTTTTCCAAAAAAAAATAAAAATAGATAGTTTTAAAGAAATGACAATGGCGGATATAGACAATTTGATACCGAAAGAAAAGTATGGATTGCGAATAAAACTTCGGACACATCTTTTAAATTGGCGAAAATCAAATGTAAAATAATTTAATTCTTTTTATCTTTCTTTGGAAAATTATAATTTTTTGTTTTTTTACGTATAAAGGGCTTTGCTCTATCCCCAATAGCTGAAACGTTATCCATCAATAGTTGGTTAAGTAGTTCAAATTTCGAAATTAATTCTTCAATTGTTTCGTCTAATTCCGCGTCACCGTTATCTCCGATTCTAACCGAAGCTCCAACCTCTGCAGTAAGAAAGTTATTTCCAAATCAGCATCACGTGAGTTTTTTTAATTCAAATAATGTTAAATTTGTTTTTGTTCAATTTTTTTTTAATATATTTTAGACGTTGGAACAAATCTTATGTGCTTCATTTATCGGAAAGTCGATTTTGGATTTATCGAAGACGAATTGTGGTCT
This sequence comes from Tipula lateralis, assembly GCA_963932295.1. Lineage (NCBI taxonomy): Eukaryota > Metazoa > Arthropoda > Insecta > Diptera > Tipulidae > Tipula > Tipula lateralis. The sequence goes on along the minus strand of OZ010736.1, from coordinate 83,782,963 downwards.
TAATTCATCGAACCGCAATGATTTGTGTGAAATAATCGCAAACTATTGGATTAAAAACGAATTTAATCAAATTTTGTCATCACCTTATCACAAAAAAATAGTTGGGGAAATCATTAATTTATTTCCAGACGAAGTTGAGGTATATTTAATATTATACATATAGCAGTGACCAACGAAAACCAAACAAATATTGATTAACTAACTTCGTCCCTTTAGTGGAGAGTGACTACTCCATTTCTTATTATTATATCGAAAAGGGGAGGTATCGTTTTAAATTCTCTTTTCAATATCATTTGTTTGTTAAATTAAACAAAATGAAATGAAAGTGTAGCCACCTCTGCCGGGATTAAAGTAAGCACATAAACTTACCGTATATATGTCCACACGAATTTAAAGTTAACGTTTTTTTACCTTTTTAAGAAGGTAGGTGAATGTTTTGCGAGATAACCAGTATGTGTTTTGTTTTGGTAGAGTGACTTTGTATGCAAATACATGTATTTGCACAACAATTCTATAAAATTATAAACCCAACTAAACCATTATTTTATTATTTTTGAAGGAATACTTTGTAAGTAAGGACAAACGAATTGCCTATGCCGAAAATACCGTGAAAAAGGAGTGATCGAAAGTCGATACAACCTGAAACGACGAAAATCTGCCGACAATAGTACGTTTGAAGATCAACTAGTTTACGATCACGATATTGATGAAACGGCCATTGGAAATCAGCAGTGGTTAAAAGCTAATAAGCAACCTGAAGCGTTACTTGTAGAAAAATGGCGAGCCACTTTAAATTTGCGAAAAAAACACAACAGCAAAAATTTAGATTTGTTCCTTGAATGGCCGATATTAAAAATACCACAAAAATCATTCTTTATTATTGCCAATTTTAAATCTATCAAATATTAAAAAAAGTCTATAATAATAAAATTAAATTGTTTGAGTTTGGAAACCATACAATTGATTATATAAACCAACAAAATAGTATTATTGATTCCTTAAATCATAAAATTTTCAATTCTCTGAGCTTGTGAATCTATTCTTTGAAATTAGTAAATAAAATCTTTAGATTAACTAGTCTTATCGTACAATTAATTGTATGAACCAACAAAACATTAGTAGAAATTCTTTAAACCAGTAAAATTCCATTTCTCTGTATTCGCCCATCTTTAGTTTGAAATTGATAAAAAAATTCCTTGATTTAACCAATGTTATCAGGTTAGAATTAGAGAATCATAATAAGTTATATTGGAAATTATGATTCTATGACTAACTATTAAAGAGAACTTTAGTTGAAATCAAACCACTTTTTATATGAAATGAAAGAATGTTTTTTTTCTGTGTGTAACCATTCCCGATAGATACGCGATACCTTATCTTCAAGATTTCACTCATCAACTAGCCGGTTGCAATGTGTTCTCCACACTTGATTTGGTACGAGCTTACCACCAAATTTCAGTCGAACCAACCGACATACCTAAAACAGCCATTATCACTCCTTTCGGTCTCTTTGAGTTCACCAGGATGCCTTTTGGCCTGCGTAACGCGGCTCAATCTTTCAAAGGCTGATGCACAGAGTTTTATTCGGACTCTTATTCTGTTTCTGCTATTTGGACGACATTTTAATAGCATCCAAAAATCTAGAAGAACACATTAATCATCTCAGAATCATTTTTACCAAACTTACCGAATATGGACTAATTATCAACTGTGAGAAGTGCGTTTTTGCTCAATCTCAAGTTGATTTTCTCGGTCACTCCGTTAACGCTGACAGTATACTTCTATTAAAGGAACGCGTTGAGGCTATCGTTAAATTCGAACGACCTAAATTAGTCTGTCAACTCAAACGTTTCTTGGGAATGATTAACTTTTACCGTCGCTTCATTCCTGCAGCCAACGACCAAATTCTACTTAATAAGTTTCTTAAAAATTACAAAAAAAATTCAAAAGTTCTTATTATTTGGTCCGAAGAGGCCATTGGGGCCTTCGAAAGTTGCAAATTCAAATTAACCAATGCTTCTTTACTTGTCCATCCTTCTACTACTGCTAAATTAGCAATTATGGTAGATGCATCCGATACTGCAATCGGGGCTGTCGTTCAACAGTTTGTGTCTGGTTCGTGGCAACCATTGAGTTTCTTTTCAGTTAGATTTAATGAAACTCAGATGCGTTACAGTGCATATGACAGGGAGTTGTTGGCCGCATATTCCGGAATCAAACACTTCCGCTATTTGCTCGAAGGAAGAAGCTTTACCCTGTACACTGACCACAAACCTCTTATTTATGCTTTCAACCAAAAACTAGACAAAGCATCTCCTAGACAATTCTGACACCTTGATTTTATCGGACAATTTACAACGGACATTCAACATATATCAGGAATCGACAATGTTGTTGCAGACACTCTATCTCGAATTAATCAGATTTCACTACCTGAAAGTATTGATTACGAGTTAATAGCCAATGCACAAACTACGGACGACGAACTTAAAGATTTATTAATTAACAACGATACTCTTAAATTTATTCAAATTCCAATTACTTTCAACTCGAATAAATCAATTTATTGCGAAGTGTCATCTGAAAGTCCGAAACCATTTATTCCTAAAAAATTCAGACAATCAGTGTTCGACTCCTTTCATAATTTGTCACACCCTGGCATTAAATCATCAGTAAAGATTCTTTCTGAAAAAGTGATCTGGCCTGGTATCAAAAAAGATGCCAGAATAATGGCACGTAATTGTTTATCTTGCCAAAAAGCCAAAGTCACTAAACATATCAAATCTCCCCTTGACACTTTTAAATTACCTACTCAAAGATTTGATAACGTCCATTTAGATATTATTGGTCCACTTCCTATTTCCGAAGGTCAGAGCTATTGTGTCACTCTGATTGGTCGCTTTACTCGATGGGCCGAGGCCATTCCGATTCCAGACATAACTGCACCGACAGTCGCTTTTGCAGTGTATTCAGGTTGGATTGCACGGTTTGGAGTTCCATCTTTTATCCTCACTGATCAAGGTTCGCAATTCGAATCCCATCTTTTCGTCGAGCTATCTAAACTATTGGGTTTTGAACATCGTAGGACCACCAGCTATAACCCAAAGTGTAATGGAATTATCGAACGTTGGCATAGAACACTTAAAGCTTCGTCAATGTGTTACAATCGTCCGGATTGGACTAAATTCTTGCCTTCAGTTCTACTTGGGTTACGTTCTACGTTAAAGGAGGATCTTTAAACCACTCCAGCCGAGTTAGTTTACGGTAGTACACTTCGTCTTCCGGGTCAATTTTTGATGAGTCAAAGGGATTTTAGTTCTCATTCTGATTTCGTCAAAGCCCTTAAAACTCACTTTGACCAAATTCGTCCTACACCGACATCGAAACATTGTACCAATAAAATCTTTATACATAAAGATTTATTTTCTTGTTCGCATGTTTTTTTGCGTACCGATGCAAAAAATCGTTACAAACTCCGTATACAGGTCCTTATCCGGTAATCAATCGATTTGATAAATTCTTTGATATTAATATTAATGGTAAAACTTCCAAAATTTCGATAGATCGTCTCAAACCGTCACTGCTCCGGAGAAACTTTTACCAGATAAATCTAAAAAGAAAGTAACTTTTAATTTAGTTCCTGATTTTGATGCTAATCAAACTCAAACTACCATTCGTTCTGGACGAACTACTCAAATTCCGTTACGTTTCCGTTAATATTTACTTCTTTTTATTCTGTTTATTAAGATTCAATTACACAACTTCGTCTGACAAAGATTTACACTCAAATTTATTTGTCTTAGTTTCCACTTCGTTGCCACTGGAGGGGAGTACTGTGGCGAGTCTCTTCAACTGTCGTGACACTAAATTAAATGGGTACTATAATTTTAACAACAGGTTGGCATTTTATGGTACATAATTTTAAAAATTTAGTTGGCTACATGAAACAATTTTTACTACCTATATATATATATATATATATATATATATATAGAAGTAAAAATTGTTTTTGCTAGCAGAGAGAAAAAAAAGGAGAAAAGAGAGAATTGTCTAGTTAAGGGCAAAGAGTAAATCTTGTTTTTAATTTGTATATCATATATGTATATTTATTTAATTTTATTAAATAAAATTCATAATTATAAGTAAACTTTTTACACAAAAAAATTATAATAAAAATCGCGAAGGTCCAACAAATAAATAATAGATTGGTGATAATTAAACGGGCAACACAGAGCGGAATATTTAATAAAAAACAACCACACATACTCTATAAGACTTCGCCACACTATAATGTTGCTTATGAATCGAGCAGCCAGCAAACTTCCACTGAGATAAACATTATTATCTATGACAGAGTTCTGCTTTATCAAAGGAAGACTATAATGTACAATTTAATGGGTTTAAATTGAATACAGTTCATAAGTTTTAATAAAATATGAAATTTAATTTGAACACATTACAGCATTGGCAAAATCAGCTTCACGTAAACTCGGGATCCTCAATACATTCAGACGGATTTTTATAAATCTAGTATTTAGTTCTAATTGGAAGACAATCTTATCCGTTTGACTGTTCTCATTGAAATGGCTGACAAGAGAAAGAAATTAAGTTTTTGTATTATAATTCAATTTTAATACACTCGTTATATTTAAATAATATCATAATTGATCTTCAGTTTGACATCCATTCTGAATGTTTATTAAGACGTTATATATTCCTGTGACCATTGTTTCCAAAATACTAGTACCAGTTATTGTAGTAGCTGCCATCGACCTGGGTGGGATACTTAATAGGTTATAAGTTAGGCTCTGGAAACATTGTAAGTGGTTGCATAACTAAAAAATGTGTGGGATTAATGGTGTTTCGATAGTTGATGAGTTAATTTATTAAAACCCTTTTTTTATTTAGTATTTTTATCTTGATTTTATTTATTTCTTGACGCTTGTTCGACTACAACTAACTAATGACATCATGAAAAACAGGAACTTTATTAATTTGACCAACAGACCGAGTACGATTGTGTTATACAATTTGCGAGGTATAACAGTTTAATAAGTAATTCAGCAAATGAAAATAAGTAATAGGTATGGGTCTTGTAGGCGAGCCAAGATTATGTGTTTTACTTGATAGGTAAACTATAAATGTAATTTGTTTAAATATAAAGGTGAGATTATAAAATAAATTGTGTGATTTCAACGTTTCCCCTTTTGTTTTATGTATTATGTTGCACCAAAACATCCCGCCTCCCCTGAAGCATTTTAATTCAGGTCACTTAAATTTTCCTCGTTGATCGGCAGTTTGCATATGTTTGATATTGGACGCTGCAAGATAGTATTTGAGCGAGCTACCTTAACTGTGACAACCCGTACTATGTAATCGCGCCCTAGATGTACGTTTATTATACGGGCTTACGGCCAGTAGCCAGAAGATGTCTTATCTTCAAGCAGCAGGACGATATCACCGATTTTAAGGTTTTGTGACGTCTTATACCATTTTGTTACTTTCTGTAAGGTTGTGATGTAATCTCTGTGCCAGCGCTTCCAGAAATGTTGATTGATTTGGCTGACAATTTTCCAACGGGAATATTTGCTTGTGGTTTCGATTCTTTCAACTTCAGGAACATCTGTTAGTCCACATCGAATTAAGAAATGTGCCGGTGTAATAACATCCATTTCATCAGTAATAGACGCGAATTAATTGCGGCTTCAATTTTGTTTACAAGTGTGCTTAACTCTTCAAGGGATAATATGTGACCACTTGTAATCTTCTTCAGGTTCACCTTTAACAGCTTTACCGCAGATTCCCATATTCCGTCCATATGTGGGGCAAAGACCCTTAAATGAAAGACCCTTAAATTTGGCTAGCATCTGATGCGTTCCTGATTGTAATGCTTTAAGTTCCACGGAGAACTCCTCTTCTTGTACCCACTTCAAACACTAAATAGCCGCTTCCTTTAACTCTATACTTTTAAGAAATCCTTCATTTGACGGCGTCTTCGACTTTTTAACTAGAATGTTAGTAAATTTTCTAATATAAGACAGTACTCGAATAATTGTCCATGAAGAATAATTAGAACTTAATTTCTGGAACAATGTCTCATATGCCTCCACTTCTAACAGTTTCAGTACCTTGGCTCTTTCTTCTTCAGAGACCGTTTTATTGTTGATGGTGAAATCGTTTTGCGGTATATTGTCTCCAGTCAGCCATTTTGGTCCGTTCCGCCACAATTCATGGCCTACTAATTGAGAAGGATATATTCCTTTTCTTGCGCAATCGGCCAGGTTGTCCTTGCTTTTACAATACGACCAGTGTTTTCTTGGAATAATGTCTAATATTTTACCGTACCCCAGTACGGTTTCCTATGTAACACTTCCACTTTCTCGGATGTTCTGATAACCACGCAAGAACCGTCGTGGAGTCGGTCCATGCATAAATGTTAGTAATCAGCATGCTTCTGTTTTCTTTATTGACTTGATTACATTTGCTAGTAGTAGAGCTCCACATAATTCAAGACAAGGTAGTGATATTTGCCGCATTGGGGCTACCCTTGTTTTTGCGGTTATTAATTGTGTTTTATATCTTCCTGATATATCCTTGCTTTGAATATAAATCACAACCGCGTATGCCATTTCACTTGCATCTGAGAAGCAGTGAAGTTGGAGTTCCGTTTGTCCACAATTTCCTACGAACCTCGGCATTTTAAGACTCGTCAACAATGAGCACTCCTCACGCCATTTTTCCCATTTATTGTCTATCTCTGTGGGTAGCTTATCGTCCCATCCAAGTTTCTCTAACCACAGCCTTTGGAATAAAATTTTTGTAACCACTATAACTGGCACCAGCCATCCCATCGGATCGTAAATTCTGGATGACTCTGACAACATGGAACGTTTCGTCGTCAAAGATGGTTAAGTTTACGCCGTATTGAATGAAAAGACGTCTGTTTCAGTACACCAATATATTCCAAGAACCTTAGTAATCATTGAATCATCTGAAATATCCACAATGCTTGTAGAGGTTACTTCAACGGGAAAAATATTCTTGTGGTTTGATTGCCATTTTCGTAAGTGAAACCCAGCGGCCTTGAGAACAGTTGATAACTTGGCATAGAGTTTCCTTGCATCTTCGATATTTTCTGCACCGCCTAGGAAATTATCAACATAGAAATTGTTAGTAATTATATTCGCAATTTCTGGATCATCTGGTCTAGCTACGTTGGCAACTTGATGTAGAGTACGTATTGCTATAGATATGGAGCTGACATTACGCCGTAAGTCACGGTGCGTAGTTTATATTTTCGTACCGCGTTATCTGCTTCTGATTTCCACAATATTTTTTGATAATTCATATCTTGTGGCGCTATGAGTATCTGACGGTACATCTTTTCTATGTCAGCTGCGAGTGCAATTGGATATGTTCGAAACCTTGTTCGAAATGACGAGTCACTTTGAATAATAACACTTGTTATTGTTACTTATGTTCATAATCTTTTATTTTTATAATATATTTATATGTTTATTAGATTTGTGTTGTACATGTTTCTTTTTATTTTAGTTAAACATTTTACATAATTACATACACTTATTAACATAATTATTTCACTTATTTTAATTTATTTATTTTATTTTAATATTTTATTTTATTCCCGTGGTTGTTGTGTGTTGATCGTGACTCGTTTCTGTAATCTGTGCTTGTTTCGTGACTATGCAATTTTATTCTCTTTGTTCTAATTACCTTAGTACTAAAATAGTACTAGATTAAGTGTGTGTGTTTTTGTGGGATACTACTCGGAGAAGAACCTTGATTTCATCACTTCTTAAATTCGTTCGTATAACAGCGGCTTATCGTTATCGTTATGAATGCACTTTACTTTGCTTAACTGGTATGTTAAAGCAAAATGCAATTATTAAATATTAACGGGTTCTTTATGTTATGTACTCGTATACGAGTATTATAAACTTCTCGAAATTATTAGAATTTTTATTATAGATTTGATTTTATTATGTATAAGATTTTGTTATGTATTTGTATTATATATGTTTACCACATAGATTTTTATTATTTTTACACCAAAACTCACGGTATATTTTTTTCTTCACCAACGTGTTCGTTGTCGGAAGGTCACCAATGACGAGTCACTTTAAATAATAACACTTTATTTTGTTGTGTATAATATTTTATTTGTTTATTAAGTTTATATGATTTTTGTTACATTTCTATACACTATTTCTATACACTACATACTATTATTATTATTATTATAGTTATTTGTTTCACTTTATTATATTCTTACTATCTTACTTTTATTTATTTTATTCCCGTGGTTCTTGTGTGTGATGATGTGTTGTTCGTGACTATGCAATTTTATTCTCTTTGTTCTAATTACCTTAGTACTAAAATAGTACTAGATTAAGTGTGTGTGTTTTTGTGGGATACTACTCGGAGAAGAATTACTCGGAGTAGGTCGCCACAAATATGATTCCCCATAACGTTGGTTGAATGATCGCGCCAGTTAATAGAATATCATTTAACAATTTTTCATTTGATGTTTTACAGGAAGCATCGAAAACGACACGTAATTTTGTCGTTGTACTCTCCTGTTTAAATACCGCATGGTGAGGTAGAAATAGATTTACGGTCGAACTAGATTCTGCCCAAGGTTCTTCTTCCATGTAATCTAGTTCTAGGTACTCGTTTATGAAATCTCAATAGGCCCTTTTTAGTTTATTATTTTTGGCAAACTTCCGTTCCATTGACTTAAGTCTAGCTAGCGCCGCTTGATATGACTCACCCAGATCCTCTTTATCTGCCTTCGGGTGTTTGTACAGTGGTTTTCGCAAAATGCCCTTCGCACATTTCTTCTTCTTCTGAAAGTTCAATTGGTTGTTGTGGTAATTCTTCGGTTTCCCAGAATTTTTGTAAAGTTTCATCGATGTTAAGGCTGATGCTGTGGTTTGAGCGTGGCTCAATATTATGAAATTTACCTGTTATGACCCATCCAAATAGGGTATTTTGCGCAAATGGTAATCCTTTCGGTCCTGATATTTGTTGATGTCCTATAACTTCAAAGAAGCAATCTGCTCCCAGTATAATGTCAATTTCTCCCGGGCAGTAAAATTTAGGATCCGCCAACTCCAGCTCGTGCGTGTATTCCCATCGAGTGATATCAATATAATTTGATGGCAATTTTGAGATTAGTTTTCCCAAAATTAACGCCTTTACTCTTAACTTTACCATCTCGTTATAAATCGAGCTTAAATTTATGGTACACGTGCCTCTCTCGATACGACATTTGAAGTTGCCACTCCACTGATACATATGCGCGCATTTTGAGGCGAAAGCTGCAGCTGATTAAAGCCTTATTTTTTAAATGAGAGATACCTGTGAACCAGAATCAAGGAGTACTCGACACTGTATCATTTGTCCACTTAGAGTTTCAATCTGAACTCGTGCCGTTGGAAGCAGTGCTGGTTGCATCTGAACTGGAAGCGTGTTTTTCCTGTCGAGAACTACAGTACTTTCTTCTAGAGATGGATCGGCCAAATTATTTTTGCTTGTAGTTTCGTTGTCTAGCTTGCTAGTTTGGTGTAACAGTGTGTGATGGCCTTTCCGGCATTGGTTGCAATTAAACCTTGACATACATGAGGCTGCAAGATGTTTTCCATACAAACAATTACGACAGCGATCTTGTTCATGAATGTATGTGATGCGCTCTTTAATTGACATTTCGTTGAATTGGTCGCATTAGAATATCGAATGGTTTCCAGAACATACAAAACAATCGCGTTGCACTGATGCCATATTAAGTTTCACTGGTTTCTGTGGCAGAATATTCGATCTATTTTGAACTTTTGAAATTACTTCGCATCCCTCTAATGCATCACAGTATTTATTGAGTAACTCAAAGAATTTCTCTAGAGTAGGGAAATCTTCTTTGACATGCTGTGCCCAGGCTTGTCTGGTTTTATCATTAATTTTTGTTAGTAAAATTTTGATGAGCCACGGATCTCGTGAGTCTGCCCGACCACCTAATGCTTTTAACCCTCTTACTACTTCATCCGACACATCACATATATTGCGCAACGCTTTCGCTGTACCTTGCGTGATTGGTATTTGCTGCATGAATGTCTTTATTAAAGATGTCACTACATGTTGCTTGTGATCGTACCGTTTCACCACCTTGTCCCATGTCTCCGTGTAGTTTGCTTCGGTTACCTGGATATGCTTAATCAGGTTTGCTGCATCATCTGTGAGTAGTTCTTTTAAGTATTGAAACTTATGTGCATCCGACATGATATCATTGTGGTGAATAGCGCTTTCAAACAGATCTTTGAATGCTGGAAGTGCATCGTACTTTCCACTGAACTGCGGTATTTGTAATCTTGGGAGTCTGATATTATCCGGATTTAAATACACCAAACTGCGTTCGTGAGGGAGATTTTCAAAAAAACTAAGCTGTTGGTCGGCGAAACGTGTCATAGTTTCGTTTAACTGTGCTTGGATTGTGTTAAATGTGCTTCAAATTTTCTCAAAGAAGATTTTAACTTGAAATACTTCTCCTCCAACTGCGCGATTTCTAAATCTTCACTAGCACAGTTCAATTCCACCAATAATTCTTCCTTTTCTCTGATTTCAACGAAGGTTTTATCCAGCACTTCTAAACGTGTTCTAATTTCTTCAATGGTTTTGTCACGTGTTATATTTTCTATAAAGGTCTGAATGTGGGTCATCGTTCCTTTGGCAAAACCACGTTTTTGCTTAGCTGCCGCTATTTTAGAAGCGTTATCCGTCATTTTGTTACTTCTTTGCAATGTACGGTAAATTAATGATCACTTTATAAACACACCAACTTACGATTTGTTTGCTTCGTGTACCTGATTATAGTGCGTATCTGGTCGTACTCTAAATATATATAAATTTTCCTTATGCTCAATTAGAAGAAATAATCCAACTTGAGTCAATATTTGGCTGATTCCCGGTTTTTTGTTGGATCCGGCTCGAAGGACCAATGATTGAGCTGGTTAGAATGGCTTACGTAGAATAATGCACGCTTCCGAAAAGTACTATACACGATGCTTGTTTTACAAAATGATGATTTTTATTATTTTTTATGTGTTTAAAGATGACGCTTCTAGTGCTCTCGACTTACTACCAACTAATTATTCATTTTTATTTTTACTATTATACAAAATTCATTGATTGTTACCATAATTATTATAGTTTACACCAGTTTTGCCTCAAACCATTAATTAATGACAAATTACATTTACTTTAGATGGCACCTTCATACGTTAATGTAATTTCTATTACATTTATAATCTATAAAATGATGCCATAAAACCTATTACATTACAAAATATACTAGAATACTAGATAATTTATGTCAAAAGATGACAATAACAATACAAGAGAGTAGATTCTAGTGTCGAAAATTTCATGATTGGGATTATGTGAAGTGATAGGTTTATGTTGTGCAGACAGCAAACTTCCAAATGGAAAACTACTGTCTTCTAGGACAGGTTTAAGTCATCTTATGTTCATTGGCGTGAACAGTACCCTATAGCAAAATTCGTTAATATAACAATTGATATAACAACAATTAAATTTTATTGTTTATTATAACAATTAAATGTTTACTCAATTATTAATTTAGTTAAATAACTTACCCTATTCACGAATTGACAGTTTATTTGGTCGTCATAATGTTTGTATATGAAATGCGGTCGGGTCATAAAATAAATAAATATTGCCCCTCACGTTAGATGGTGGTGGATTTGAAAATTTAGGGATTCAACTTTATATGCAACATATGATGAGAGGACCCCAGGATAATTAATCTAAATACTCCAGTTTCAACTGTTGAGGTAACTCAAATACATATGATGGAATAAGAAATGTCCTATCCAAATGAAAATAATAACCAATGTTAATGTGAAAAGGATATAGATTTTACTAACAATTTATATTATTTTAATTATTATGTAACAGGAAAATGGCTCTGCTGAAGATTGTCGCTTAGTCTGATTTGTTTTTCTGATAAGCATGTAACAGAATTATTGCAACATTATCGTAATGGATGGCTTAAACTATCATACCCTATTAATTAAATTGTTTTAGATACCTGAGCCATAAGTTAATACATTTTCTTTCAGAGTTCTGTACTTTAATTTAGTACTTTAATTTAATTAGTTGTAATTAGGTTACTTGTGCGGGCGGGAGTTGAAATAAATAATAAAATTAATTTTATTATTTATCTGAGCGACTAACTAATAAGTGTATTTTAGAATTTTAATTGTAATTTAGTTTTAATTTTATTCAAAATACAGCAGAGCAGATAGGTGATGCGGACCGAGAATGCTGATTGGCGCTTGCAGATTAGTAGATTAGAATTGTGATTGTCTTGTGATTGTCTGATAACAGTAGTTTAGTAAACGATTTGCCAGGTGTCTGTAACCGGGTCGTTCTATCCTTACTAACATACCTTCCCATTCTTACCTATTGTTTTATGTAAACGGCTGTAGGAATAGGCCCGGCGTTATCCGGGAATCTTGCCTAGCGCTTGGTCCTACAGTCCTATCAATCAATCAATTATAACAATTAAATGTTCCGTTGAAATTAAGAGTTGTGGTTCGAACTATCTCCATACTTCAGATAAACGAGTAGTTTCTAAATTAGTTAATACTTAATTCAATATCTGTTGAAATCGCTATTTTTAATAATTAAATAACTTTGGTTTTACGAATTATTCTAAAATACGTTTGTTTATAATAAATATTTGTATAATGATTTAATTAATAATAGATAATAATAATAGATAAATTTGTATAATGATTAATAATAGATAAATTTTATAATACTCAAACCAATATTTTCTGTTTTCTTTTGTTTCAGGCCATTGTAATTTACCACCAGTTTTTACACAAGATATGAATAATCATGTACTATCCGAATCAATACCAGTTGGTGAAAATGTTTATAAATTAGACGGTTATGATCCCGAGGGGGGCGAAGTATTGTTTGGATTAATAGGTTCTGATAATTTTGTGGTGGATCCAAAAACAGGTGATGTGAAGGTGGTAAAATCATTAGATAGAGAGGTAAGTTTATCCACAAGTTTAGCTTAACATTTTAATATAGGTTAACGGTCTTATTATTTATAAAACTATTAATATTATCAAATTTGTTATCCTTGTTTTATTTAAATTAAAAAATTATTTGAGTAGAATAAATGAATATTCTATTGCTATAACTATTCGACAGTTCGTCGAATAGTTGATTTAAACTTAAATTTCCAAAGGTTAGTCATACTTAACAATTTATTTATTTCCAAACATTTACATAGTAAATTTTGTAAGATAACCCGCTTGTCACTTATAGGACTATCACATTACTCTTTATTTCACATTTTAACATTTTTGGTTAAAATAATACTTGTCTGATACGACGAGCATTAAAAACAAAGCAAAAAAATATTTAAAAGAGTTATACATAACCGATTAAATTAAGATAAACTATTTTAATTGTCTGCATCGGCAAAAGTCATTAAATTTAAATAAGGCTTAGTTGGTATATTTGACTTGGTTCCGAATTTATTTAAGCTTGAAAGAAGGGTCTTTTAGTGACATAAACCACTCTAGAGGTCTATGGTCCGTGTAGATTTCGGATTGGTTCCCGTATATAAATGGTCCTTCCATTCTCCATATATTCTATTCTGCAGACCAAAGTATTAACTGAAAAATATAAGTCTGTTGACGCCTTAAAGATTACCTTACATTCGTCCTGCGTATGAAGCTTTCTCGGGTAGACTCAATGCTATTATTTACGCTGATAGTTTTTTTTCTTCAAATACTTTTGTTATATTCGATATTTTAATTTCGTTGTACGGAATGTAGCTATAAACTTCTTCATGTTCTTTTTCGTTGTTGTTGTATTGGATTCCGTTTATTGTGATTTAACAGTTTATAAATTTGATCAAACATTGTTTCGGTAAGTATTTGGTTTTTTGGTTGTTACAGTTTGTAATGTACTCTGGTTGATTTTTCTCGTTGATTACGATAAATTTTTGTTCTATTTGCTGGGTATATGATATGACTTCGCTTTCGTAAAGGTGACATGTTGATTGTTGATTGATTACGATGTTTTCAACGCATTTATCTCTGGCTTCGTACGCTTCTTCTTGGTCGCAGAAATATGTGTCGTCGATTTTGTTACACGGTTTGTTGGAGTATTTTGCATATTTATCAAAGGTGTGGATAAATTTCGATGGTATTTAGATAAGAGGACGTTTTATTTATAGGAACTGGATAGATTTGGATGTGTTTGTAAATTGGTTTTCTAAAATATGTTTTTACCGTTAAGAACTGATTAAGCTCGTGTTCCGAATTTATTGTAATCCGTTGTTTTTCTAGATTTTCATAGATGAAATTGCTCTCCTCCTTCGAAAGAAGATAGTGTGATAAGTAACCCTGTTTTGCGAGGTGGATTGAGTCTAGTATTTCGTCCATATGTTGTTGTAAATTTCTAGATACGTGTTCTATTGCATGAAGATTTTGGTCTGTTATTACGATTGATTCTAAATAGTCTAGTCTCGTGATTATTGAATTTAAAGATTGTGTAAGTAACTGAATTTCTCCATTAATTTGATTTTCTATGTATTTAAATCTGTTGATCATGGCTGCATTTATTTCAACTTGATCATTTATATACGTGAGATTATTAGATTTTCATTCGTGTTAAGTACTTCTAGTGCCTTTTATATATGTTCGGTGTCTATTTGAACTAGGTCTCTAAATATTATCTATATCCCTCTAGTTGTACGTGTTTTTGGCCGCATCATGTTAACCGTATCAAGAAGTGTTACTATTTCTTTGGGGGCTGTTCTGATGCTCGTGGAAAAAAAAGTGGAAAGTTAAATTTGTTGCGCTATCTGATATTAATGTGCGGGAGATTCCTTCTTGCGAATAGCGTTCTGAAACGTTTGTTATAGTCATGGTTACTTGGTTTGGTAATTCGTAGATTGATGCAAATCTGGAGAATCCGTCTATAATTGTTACAAATTGTTTTAAGCGTATGCAAAATGTGTCAATTTATATTCTCTCGTTTGGCTTTGTTACCGATATATCTTGTTTTAAATTTATTGGATTTCTGTCGTACTTCATGCGTTTGCATGTGTCGCAATTTATTTTGTATTCAGCTATCATTTCTTTTGTGTCAGTGAATCTGTATGATTTGTGTATTTGGGCATAGTTTTCTAATATACCTCGATGGTCTTTATTGTGGATTTCCATAATGATTTTGATTTGATCTACTGAATTTTTTGTATTATGGTTAGTATTCTGGTTAGTATTATTTTGTGTGAGTATTACCTTCTAATTGTGTTTGAACTTCTGATTCGTTAATGTTTTCTCTATCTTGTTGGGATATTATTGTTGTAGCTGTGAGTTATGTTGCTCTACACACTTGCAATTTTTGTTTTGTATCCCTACTAAGCCATTTTTGTATGTGTTTGCTATATCTACTGAGCAATACACTGCCAGATTTCCTGTGTGGTTTTGTGCTTGTGAATTCATTATTCCTTTGATCCTTGCTTCTGGGTACTTTGGTTCTTGGTATGTATACTTTGTGTTACCGTTTATTATCTCTGTTATTTTGTTTGGGCGATCGGGTTTATATTGAGGTCCTATGTTAAATATTACCTGTGTTTTAAACATTTCTAGTGGTGTTTTTTAATGGGTTAGCTTTTTGTACTTTCCGTGATATTTATTTCTAATCTAGACAATGGATCGGCATTGTTATTAGAGGTTACTTTTTTATAATTTATTTTAAATTCGAATTCTAACAATTTAAAACGCCAACGTATAAGTCTTTTCTGAATTTATTTAAGCTTGGAAGAAGTTTTTTTTAGTGACATAAACCAATCTAGATGTCTATGGTCCGTGTAGATTTCGAATTGGTTCCCGTATAAGTAGGGTCTGAAGTGGTGAGTAGTCCATACGATTGCTAACAGTTCTTTGTTTGTTGCGTCATATCGTATTTTGGTTTCATTTAATGTCCTACTAGCGTATGCTATAGATTTATCGGTGTCGTCGTGTGACAGAACTGTTCCCAGCGCATAGTTGGACGCATCTGTCGTAAGTCTGAATTTTCTATTAAAATCCGGATATTCTAGTATAGGTTTTTACACTCATCGAAACATTCTGTATATGTTTTATCGTTTATATTTATAATTGATCCTTTTTAGAAATTTTGAAATTGGTTTGGTTTTTTCTGCAAAATGTTTTATGAATTTTCGGTAATATCCAATTAACCCTAAAAATCGTTTGATTTGTTTGGTTTAGGTATGGTTAATTTGACAATTGCTTCGATCTTTGCTGGATCTGGCTCTATGCCTTGACTAGTGATAATGTGTCCTAAGAATTTTAGCTGTTTTTTCATAAATTCACATTTATCTAATTGTAGTAACATATTTGCTTTTTTAATATAGAGAATATTTGTTCGATGTGGCTTAGATGTTCTTGCTTTTTCTTACTATTGATGATTATATCGTCCATATAACATAAGCTATTGATCCTATGAATTTGCTCAAGGTACGATTCATTAATTGTAAGAAAGTGGATGGCGCATTTTTCAGGCCAAAAGGCATTCTCTTGTATTCATAGTGGTTACCCAATACGGAAAATGCTGTTATTCACATCGTTTTTGTTCATTTTAACCTGGCGAAAACCAGATTTAAGATCTAATATCGTGAAATATTTACATCCATGCAATTGATCGAGAAGTTCTTCGATAATGGGAACTGGGAATCTGTCATCTACCGTTTTTACATTTAATTCGCGGTAATCGATGACCATTCGAAATTTTTTATTACCTGTTTCATCATCTTTTTTAGTGACAATTATGATTGGACTATTCCAGGAACTCTTACTTTCCTGAATTACGTCATTTGCAATTAGTTCTTCCACCTGTCGCTTTATTTCTGGTATTTGTGCGTTTGGGTGGCGATACTGTTTTTTATGGATAGGCTTGTTTTTAGTAAGTTCTAGTGTATGTTCTATGTTACCTATATAAGGTAGTGTGGATTTAGTGTCGAATGATTTTTTATATTTAAATAATATTATACTTAGTTTTTGGAAGTTCATTTGTAAAATTAATGGGTTTGCTTCTTGAATCAAAACATTTTAATTTTATTGTGTGTTGGGGAAAATAAGCTTTTTATCTCTAATATTTATAAAAATTCCTAACTGATTCTTTATATTTGTTCGGATTTGTTCGAATGTATCATGAAATTTTAGTAGGTGAAATTTTAATTTTTCTTCCGTTTTAAATTCATAGAGTCCGTTTAGGACAACTTCTTTATCGACTGTTAGATCATCGCTTACTGTAGTATAGTAATAGGATTAATATGTATAATTTTGTTGGTATTAATGAGTTCCGGGTTAAGATACGAATCATCGGCTCCCGTATTGATGAGAAGGTAAGGTGCAGAGGTCGTTTTTTTAATATGTATGGTTATATATGGTAGTGGTGTTTTACTGTGTATATTTGTAGTTGTTATTCTCTGTCCGAGGCTTATTCTGTAAAAAATTTTGCATCGTCTTGGATTTCTGAATCTTCAACATTGTCTTCTAAGATTTCTTGTAAGTCTACTTCTTCAATTGTGTTCACGTTTCTTTACATTTTAATGGCTAAAATTTTTGTTTGATGTTGTGTTTGATAGGTTTGTCTTGGTTTACATTGTTGTTTGTGATTATTAAAAATGGGAACCTGAGTTCCAATTATTGGTTTTTGTTCGATATTTGTGTCTAATAGTTTGGATAGTGTATTTTGTTTTTGATCCGAGAACCTAAGGTTTTGAAATTTTCTTATAGAAGGTTGGTATTTCATGTAATACATATTTTCCTCGTCCTGGCATGTTTCAAGGGCTTGTGCCAAAGTTTCTGGATTCCTGCTTCTAATATTTGAACCTAGTGGTTCTTTCAAGTTGGAATTAAATTGTGCCAGGCACATTTTGTTGCACATATTTTTCTGTTGTCCTTCACCGTTTAGGTTTGCATATCCTACTAGAGCAGTTTGTATTTGAATGATTATGTATAGAATTCTTTTGAACATACCTTGCCTTGTTCTATGGAGATCTCTAATTAGCACTACTTCTGATTAAAGATCCTGAAAAGTGTGCTAATAACGCATCACGTATATCTTCCCAATATGTGGTGGATATATCGTGAGATCAGCACGTCATCGGTTTCTCCTTTTATTTTTTTCCTTACCGCTTTTATAAATGTTGTAGGAATATCTTGATTTTCTGGTATAGAACGTCTTTACTTAATGTAAAAATATCGTCCACATCACTTAAAAATTTATTTAACTTTCTAACGTCACGTAAATTCGATTAATTCACGAATTATATATAGTGTATTAAGTGAGGTGAATAATACCCCCATACAATCATCATTTTTACAGTTTTCGGCGTCATTCTGTTTCTGATATTGACAGTTTCCGAAAATCCTTAAAAATCTGATTCGTCTGAGGAATCTATTTCCACAATATTTTGTATTAATTTAATTTTTTCACTTTTTTCTTTCAAATGTGTACTTATGTTGTACATCTAAGTTTTAGAAATGTTTATATTAAAAAAAAAATTATTGTAATTGTATTATTTTGGCTTTACCCGATTGTAACTTATAATTAGGCCTTTGTCTACTCCTTTTCTATGTAAACAATGGTAATTTTGTTTTGTTCCAATTAAGGTAATGGAATTATTCGATCATTATTGGGGTCGTATAGATTATGCAAAAAACACTGTAATGCTGTTAGTACTTATCCTGTAACAATAGAACAGACAATCGTGATGAAAATTATTTTCATATTTGATTGTTCGAAACTGTTCTTTTCTCGTCGGATTGGTTCACTACACCTGTAATCTTCAGGTAGATTGTCACAACAGTTCACTTTTCAACGAATTTTTTCACTCGATTCACTTAATTATCGTATTCTCTCATGCGATTTTTTTTAAATGTTCTAACACTTGTTTGATGTTGTGTTTTATAGGTTAGTCTTGGTTTCCATTGTTGTTTGTGATTATTAAAAATGGGAACCTGAGTTCCAATTACTGGTTTTTGTTCGATATTTGTGTCCAATGGTTTGGATAGTGTATTTTGTTTTTGATCCGAGAACTTAAGGTTTTGAAATTTTCTTATAGAAGGTTGGTATTTCATGTAATACATATTTTCCTCGTCCTGGCATGTTTCAAGGGCTTGTGCCAAAGTTTCTAGATTCCTGTTTCTAATATTTGAACCTAGTGGTTCTTTCAAGTTGGAATTAAATTGTGCCAGGCACATTTTGTTGCACATATTTTTCTGTTGTCCTTCACCGTTAAGGTTTACATATTCGTATATTCCTATGTGTTAATAAAAATCCTCACGAATGAAAATTTGTTTATATTGAAATATGTCAATATCATCTTTCAATAGACTTAATAAAAATGTTTAGACAGATCTATCATTAAATTCAACAGTCAATGGCTAAATTCAACAGTCCATGAGACATGTTTTTTAAAATCTTTTGTTTTTTTTTGTTCAACCTGAAGATGCCAGATCGCACTCTACGCCGTGGAGCCATCGTCGCCGACAGCGACCTCTTCGCCTACCGAAAGGCGGTTCTCCCTTCAAAGATCGCTGTATCATTCGTTTTGGATCAGCACGCAGAACGTGACCTAGCCAGCGTACTCGCTGTCCTTTGATTTCATGCACGATATCAGGAATTTGCATTAAATTCTTGATCTCGTGATTGAATAGAACTCGATATGTGCAATCGAAACGAGTCTCGGTATGTGCTATCGACTTCACGTTTTTGGCCATATATCACACGCATGATTCTTCTCTCGAATGTTAGAAGCCATCTTTCATACTCATCCGTCAAGGTCCAACTCTCACATCCATACATGACAACGGGTCTGATCAACACTCTATACAGTTTCAGCTTATCCGTATTTGCAAGATATTTTGATTTCAGAAGTGGACGTAGACGATACAAAGCCCGATTGCCCGCGGCCGAATCTTGATATACTCTTCCACACTATTATCGTGAGTAATGAGAGATCCAAGATACTTGAATCTCATTACTCCTTCAAACGTGTGGTTTCCACTACTGAAATCAATTGCGTCTTGGTCTCGAAAACCAGAGGTTAGATATTTGGTTTTTGACTCGTTGATTTTGAGACCAACGGAAGCTGAAAACTGTTCCAGTGGATCAAGTATCTCTTTCACTCCGTTGCCATTTAATCCAATCACACAGATATCATCTGCATATGCAAGAAGTTGATTGGATTGTCGGAATAAGAAATTGTCCTGAGGTGTTTCACTTTTACGAAGGATGTATTCCAACATGAGATTAAAAAGTATCGGGGACAGCGCATCTCCTTGTCGAACACCAGTAGTGATTGCAAAAATTCTCGATAGCCTGTTCTCAACTTTTACACAGCATTGTGACTGCGTTACCGTCATTTTACACAGATGTACATATTTTTGTGGTATTCCTAAATATTCAAGCGCATACCATAACCTCTACCAATTGATCAAGTCATAGGCTTGCCTGAAATCTAGGAACACCTGGTGTACATCGCGAGATGTTTCGAGAAAGAATCATCCGTAGCGAAAAAACTTGATCAGTGACTGACCGATTTGGACGGAATCCTCCTTGGTAGTCACCGACAATTTCTTCCGCCAGAGGAGTAATTCTTCCCAAGATGATGTGTGACAGTAACTTATATGCTGTGCAAAGGAGAGCTATACCGCGATAATTCTCGCACTTCAAGTGATCACCCTTTTTGAAAATTGGGCATAACGCGGCCACTTTCCATTCGTCAGGCATAACTTCATTTCGCCATACCAATCGAACAAGGTCGAAATGAAAGTTCCACAAAGTTAGCCCTCCAAATATCAATAGCTCTGAATTAATGCAATCAACTCCTGGTGAACGATTTTTCTTTAACTTCTGCATGGCAATTGTGAATTCCTCATAGGATTCCCCATAGGAATGAACATCTCTGCGGCCTATATTTGAGGGTATTCAAACACAGCTTGTGATACATGTGGAACATTGAGTCAGAAAAAATGTTCACGCCATGTATTGAGTACCGCATCAACGTTGACACAGAGGTTTCCATCTTGGTCCCGAATGGCAGTTGATCGAAATCTTAAGGTATGGTGCAATTCGGCGATTCCTTTAAAGAAACCACGCGAATTGTGCTCATTATTGAATTGTTGTACTCTTAAGACCTTGGCCTTCCACCATTCGCGCTTCTTCTGTCTACAAATGCGTTTAGCTGTTTTTCAGGCAAGAACTGCTTTGTTTTTTCTTGCAATTGTAAACCGAGGCTGCGCTTCATTGTGGGCTATATTTCGTTGCTCAACGGCAAGATCCTCATCAAACCAATCATTTTTGGACTTAGTTTTCACTATACCGAGAGTGTGCTGGGTATAGCATCGACAACCGAGGTTTTCAATACTTCCCAGACACTGTTCACATCATCAGATTGGTAATTGGATCGAAAATGCTGTTGCTGACAAGATATTGATATTTTCGTTGCGTTTCTTCATTTATCAGACCTTCACAGGAGAATCGCGTTTTATATTCTCCTGTCCTCCCTGACTTGTACGAAAATTTCCATCGTAGCTTTGCAGTGACCATATAATGGTCACTGCCTACGAATTTTGTTGGCGACCGATACGATCTCTCGTCTTGGACAACCCGAGCCCGGTCTTTTGAAATTAACAAATTGTCAATTTGGCTTCGGGATGTTTTACGTGGATGTGTCCATGTTTCTAAGTGGATGTTTTTATGAGGAAATAATGTACTAGCCACTTTGAGATCATGAGCGATCGCAAAATACACCATTCGTTCCCCATTTTTGATCACAGTTTCGTGTTGGGAGTACGGACCTATGTTATTACATAAGTCGGTCTGATTTCTGCCAGCTCTAGCATTAAATTCACCAATCTGACATCGTGCTCAGGCATAGAGCCCATCAGATTATCCAAATTATTGTAAAATGAGTCTTTATTTTGGGGTTGGCTTACATCAATGGGCGCATGTATACAAACAAACACAAACAATTGACAGATTGGCTAATCTCATGTGCAAGCGAAGCTTACACATTCGATTATCGACTGCCTGGAAGTCCCACATGCCTTGTTTACCTTTGGCCCAATGAGAAAGCCAACTCCAAGATTTCCGAGGTCATCTCCACTGTGTAGCAACGTTTCTAAAACATAGAAAAAGGTAAATTTCGTGTGTTAATTAAATATTGTTGAAAAACCATTACGCAAACCAAAATAAAGCTTGATAAATATTATGGGGACTTTCTACCATCGATTAAAATGATTTGCAAGTTATTTACTGATTTTCGTTGTTTGCCGTACAAGCACAAATGATGCCGAACGTTCAGGACGTCCAAATGAAGTCACCACACCAAAAATGATTGACAACATCCATGATATGGTATTGCAAGACCACAGATTGAAAGTGCGCGAGATAGCTGGGACAGTAGGCATCCTGACGTGTGCGCAATACATTACACAAACATTTGAATATGAAAAACTACTCGCGTGTTGGGTGCCACGTTTGCTTACAATCGACCAAAACCACACACGTGTGACAACTTCAGAGGCAGTTTGGCGATGTTTAAGCGAAATGACAAGATAATTTTTGCGTCATTTTATAACTGTGGGTCACACATGGTGTTGTGTTTCTCCAATAGAAACCAAAACATCTGGCAAAAAGATTATATTAATAAACATATCGCCACCTTCCTTAATAATTTTATATTTACGAGTATCATAATATAATAATAAACACAAATACATATCTAAACTTTATTATAAACAAATGCATTGGCATTCCTCAAATGAAAATCTTTGTTTACATTTGTTAAAATTAACCAGACATTTCTAATCATTATTTTATAGTTATTATAACAAAGTAATAAAACATACATTAGCAAGAATATATTTTACATATCGATATCATAAACAAATGCTTTGACATTTCTAAATCAATTTCTTAAAATTAACCAGACATTTTTTATTCTTTTTATAGTTATTATAACATAGTAATAAACACTTACACTAAGAATCCTATTTTAAAAATAAAAGATATAAACAAACGAGTTGACACTTTTACAACTTCTTATGTTAAATTGTTTCACACATTTTTTAACCCTTATTTTAACTTAAAAGAAAAGTAAACAAACATTAGTGTTTACGAGTAACACACTCATTATTTTACACCATCAATAGCTGATAATAATATTTTTATAACACTGTTGTTAAATCAAAAAGAAAGAGACAAAACATAAAATTTAGTATATAAGACAAAATTTAGATATAAGAAAATTAGAGTTGGTATCACAGTCAGTTGTATTAGCAGTGGTATATTGAAATCAGTTGTAATCGAAGAAGAATCCAGAGTCTACTTAAATATAAAATTTGAAATTCAACGAAAACAAAATCTTTATATCGTAAAAGAGATTCAACTTAATTGATAACAAAGTTCAGGGAGTTAATGTATAACGCTCCCTTATCTACCTAAATCAAAGGGAGAACTTTGTATCATAACCACAAACAATAAAACCTACTTACTAACAAAAGCTATTTAATAGCTAATCTAAATCTTAATCGTTTTTGTAAAACATTCAACAATACACTTTTTCTATACCATTCACTTTATAAACAAAGCTTCTTCACGAATTAAACCAATTCTCGTGAAAACATCCCAATACATTATAAACTACAGTCAAACTATCTTACCTTATAAAACATTCTACAAATCTATAATATCTTATAAAACAATGGATTCATCGTTATATGCCG
The DNA here is from genome assembly GCA_963932295.1 of Tipula lateralis. Lineage (NCBI taxonomy): Eukaryota > Metazoa > Arthropoda > Insecta > Diptera > Tipulidae > Tipula > Tipula lateralis. The sequence goes on along the minus strand of OZ010736.1, from coordinate 83,759,096 downwards.
TATTCCAAAGAACTTTCAACGACGATTTGAAAGAAAGACGGCCAGATTTAACGAAGAAAAAGTTCTCTTCCATTAAGACAATGGACGGGAAGAGATTCGGCTCTAATAAGGTGATCATTAATGCACAAAATACCCTATTTTAAAGGTTTGGAGTAATCGTATTATTCAGAAAGGATCGAAAAATGGGAAAAACGTTGGACTAAGAATATATTACTAACTTTTTTTTGACCGAAAATATTATTATTTGAATTATCTTTACTAGACTTTTCACTCCTTCCCCATTTGTAAATTATTAAATTGTTTTGTATAAACTTATCAAAATTTATTTTCACACTGTTTTGTTTTTACGGAATTAGACAAGAGGCGTGTAATTGAACATAAACAAAACATATATGACCTATTATGTAAGTATGTACACTTTAAATATGCTATGTTCACTTTAAATATGCTATGTTCACTTTAAATATGCTATGTTCACTTTAAATATTTTATCTTTGTCTCTATATTTGTTATTTATCCCAAATACAATAAAGAAACAATTTAATTTACGTTAAACAATATTTTTCCATAAATAATAAAATAATTAAAATATAAATAAAGTATAAAAATGTATTTAAACTTGTACGTCCCTTTTTTGAGTAGCATGGACTTTGAATTATAATATTATTTACTTGTAAACATATTTTTGTGCTGTCGCACAGATCCTCTGATGCTCAAAAAATTTTTATCATAAACATACAATTTAACAAAAACTGAACGCTTCAAACAAATTTAATTAAAAAACTTTAAATAATCAGAAACTCAGAAGAAAATAAATATAAATAAAATTAAAATGAAAATATTAATATGTATTATTAAAATAAATTATAACAAAAATAAAGATAAAAAATAATTTTGCGTATCATCATTACAGTAACGAAAGGAAGGAAAAATAAATGAATTTAATAAATGTAAATTAAAAGAAAATGGAACAATTAATGTTCATTAAGTAGCATCTAAACTTGTAAGCAAATTATGTTTAGAACTGTATATTAGATAATTAATTTTCGTAAATTTAGCCAATGAAAAGTACATAGCTAATTTAGAAATTTAATAACTTGATATTTAATTTATTTATAATACAAACACTATCATTACAATGCTGAATTAAAGTATTCCTTTATTCATTTATTTATATGAATAAATGGTTAAGAAACAACAAATTTCAAGTTTGAAGCTATAATATTTTTATTTATTTATTTCATTTTTATTTTATTACTATGCAATCTGTGGGGCTCAAGGCACTCCCAACTTTTTCGCGGTTCGCTTATTTACGTTCTTACCTTACGCTCTACAGCCAAATCGAGGACGTACGGCTATAGGACCGATTTTCCTAACCATCTGCACATTGCATAGCTATACATGCCAGCCTATAGTTCTGACATGGATGATGGGCTGGCCCATGGATTCTGCACTCCAACAGTGGGTCATAGTTGTGTTCATTCACACCACCGATCGTGGTGGAAAATTCCTTTTGCTACCTCCCGCTCCAACTGCTGCAGCTTTAACCACTGCGCCAGTTGGGCGGTGAGCTATAATATTATAATGTTGAATCTCAAAAAATAGACATACAAATATATAAGTTTGTTGGAAAATATTCATATGTATAAAGAGAATTTTAAATATGAATATTTTCCAACGATAATGTAAGATAAATAAGTTCAAAATCAAATTGAGGATTTTTAAGATTTTTATAACACATGTACGAATATATATATATATATATATATATATATATATATATATATACATTATATATATATATATATATATATATAAATATATATATATATATATATATATATATATATATATATATATATATATATATATATATATATATATATATATATATATATATATATATATATATATATATATATATATATATATATATATATATATATATATATATATATATATATATATATATATATATATATATATATATATATATATATATATATATTTTTTTTTTTTTTATTTGTTTAAGAAATCTATATTTCTGTATAATATTACAACTAATCTCAGTGATTATCTAGTAAATGTTTTGTATTTTTAAGCAGTGTAGCATCTTACCATCTTATAGCAGAGAAAAATCGGTTCATCCCATTTCGTCCAGTCCTTTGATTTCAGTAGTTCAGGGAACCACTAATTCTAAAGGCTTTGTTCTTTTTAGGCGCTTTGGTCCATTGGTGTGATCCAGTAGGTTCCGCAGCTCCTCGTTGTCATGTTGCTGCAGTCGCAGTACATGACTCCTTGCAAGCTTAATTATTTCATCACTGACGTATTCCATGTTAAGGTCTCGATGGAGGTTGTCATTTCTAATATACCATGGAGCATTGACAATGCTACGTAGTACTTTATTTTGAAATGTTTGTATGATCTTAATTGTAGTTTTCTTTGCACATCCCCAAAGTTGAATGCCGTATGTCCAGATAGGTTTAAGGATTTGTTTATATAATAGTAGTTTGTTTTGCGTTGTCAGCTCAGAGTTTCTTCCAATAAGCCCCTGCATTTTTCTGAATTTAAAATTCAATTCTTGTCTTTTCTTTTTAACATGTGCTTTCCACCTAAGCTTAGCGTCTAGTGTCATGCCAAGGTATTTCGCATTGTCTGAGTAAGGAATTTGTTGAAAATTCAGTCTAATCGGGATGTATTCTACTTTCTTGTTGGTGAAGTTGATGTGTGTTGATTTTGATTCGTTTAGCATTATTCTCCAAGTTTTTGTCCAAGTGTTTACTGTATTAACAGCATTTTGTAGTTTCCGTGTTGACTCGAAAATACTAATATCAGTAGTCATAATTGCAGTGTCATCAGCAAAAGTCCCTATTCTGGCTTCTGCTATATTTGGTAAATCATTTGTATACAGAAGGTATAACACAGGGCCAAGCACACTACCTTGTGGGACTCCTGCCATATATATATATATATATATATATATATATATATATATATATATATATATATATATATATATATATATATATATATATATATATATAAAAATATATATATATATGTATATATATATATATATATATATATATATATATATATACATATATATATACATATATATATATATATATATATATATATATATATATATATATATATATATATATATATATATATATATATATATATATATATATATATATATATATATATATATATATATATATATATATATATATATATATATATATATATATATATATATATATATATATATATATATATATAGGGCCCATTCACTGAAAATTCGACGTTGTGGCAGATCGTTCGGCTTCAGTTATGAAATGTCAAAGCATACTGAGCATCTTTCTCTTTGACACCTTGTCTGAAATCCCGCGTGATCTGTCAAATACTAATGCATGAAAATCCTAACCACAAAAAAATCACCCGTTATATATATATATATATATATATATATATATATATATATATATATATATATATATATATATATATATATATATATATATATATATATATATATATATATATATATATATATATATATATATATATATATATATATATATATATATATATATATATATATATATATATATAGATATAGATATAGATATAGATATAGATATAGATATAGATATAGATATAGATATAGATATAGATATAGATATAGATATAGATATAGATATAGATATAGATATATATATATATATATATATATATATATATATATATATATATATATATATATATATATATATATATATATATATATATATATATATATATATATATATATATATATATATATATATATATATATATGTATATATATGTATATATATGTATATATATATATATATATATATATATATATATATATATATATATATATATATATATATGTATATATATATATATATATATATATATATATATATATATATATATATATATATATATATATATAATATAAATATAAATATATATATATATATATATATATATATATATATATATATATATATATATATATATATATATATATATATATATATATATATATATATATATATATATATATATATATATATATATATATATATATATATATATATATATATTTATATATATATATATATATTTATATATATATATATATATATATATATATATATATATATATATATATATATATATATATATATATATATATATATATATATATCGATAATTAGTTTTATCCTTCCGCTGAACGAATATGGTTGTGTATACGCTTGAACAACGCTGGGAAATATTGCCACATTACTTTGAAAATCACTTTTGTAATGTTGCAGAATGTGTGCGAAAATTGCGTACGGATTTTGGAAGAAGAGAAGCATCGTCAGTTCCGTATGTTCGTTATCTTGTGAAAAAAGTGAAAGAAACTGGCATCCTCATCGATAAACCAAAGCGTGAAAAGCCAAAAACAGTGCGTACACCCGAGAATATTGATACTGTGGCAGAAAGTGTTCGTGATGCGCCATTAACATCAATTCACCGTCGTTCTCAACAATTGAACATTTCGGAGACATCATTGAGACGAATTTTGCATAAAGACCTTGGTATGACGCCATACAAAGTCCAATTGGTTCAGGAATTGAGGCCAACTGACCATCCAATGCGTTTTTGCTTCGCTGAGTGGGCCTGCGATCGACTTACAGAAGATGCCGATTTTGCCAAAAAATCATCTTTTCGGATGAAGCTTATTTTGATCTTGGCGAGTATGTAAACTAGCAAAATTGTCGCATTTGGGGCACGGAAAACCCGCACGCATACATTGAAAAGCCGGTACACCCAAAACGAGTCACTGTTTGGCGCGGATTTTGGTCCAGAGGCATAATTGGGCCATTTTTCTTCGAAAATGAGCAAGGAGTGGCCGTTACAGTCAATAGCGATCGTTATCAGGCCATGTTGAACGAATTTTTGTTCACAAAAATTGAAGAGGAGGATATTGGCAACATTTGGTTTCAACAGGACGGCGTTACGTGCCACACAGCTGAAGCTACACTCGATGTTTTGCGCCTTGTTTTTGAAGATCGCATTATCAGCCGCAGAGCTGATGTCGGTTGGCCACCTCGGATCTGCGATTTGACACCGTTGGACTATTATTTGTGGGGTGCCCTCAAAGATAAGTGTTACGCCGACAAGCCAGAGACCATTGACGCTTTAAAGGACAGTATTCGTGAAGCCATTGGTGAAATACAGCTGCACACAATCGATAATGTGCTTAAAAATTGGACCGACCGTGTGGCTACTGCATGGCCAGCCGAGGCAGTCATTTGAATGAAATTATTTTCCATTATTAACCGGAAGGATTGTACTTTGAAATAAAAAAAGAAATTTGAGAAAATATTCATTAGTTTTTTTTATAGCATTTTCCAAAAAAGAAGTTATTTGGCGGACCCTTATATATATATATATATATATATATATATATATATATATATATATATATATATATATATATATATATATATATGTATATATATATATATATATAATATATATATATATATATATATATATATATATATATATATATATATATATATATACAGTGAGACCATTGAAAATTCGGACGAACGTTACATACAACTATTCATTAGATTATCTACTATCATATCGAACTTAAAATAATTTTTATTATAAGAATATGTTTATTTATTTATTCCTGTGTGAATTATAATAAATAAATTGATTCATAAATTAACAAAATAACTGATTTAATTAAAACTGGCACAAATTCATCATAATTTAATATTCGGACATAGGACAGCCTTAGCTTATATTTTATAAATTTGAATTTCAATATTTATGTTGTAGCAGTTTGTTGCGCACCCTGTTTGCTTTATCACAGATTTTAATCTTTTTGGCATTGAACTTACTAGTTTTTTGTTAGTTCTGGTCTAATTTTGTTCCATTCCTCCTGAAGTATATTTTGCAATTAAACCTTGTTGGAAATATGGGGTTTTCTTATTTGCGCATCCAATAGGTGTCACAAATTCTCTATTTGGTTTATGTCTCGAAACTGAGGTGGTGTGTTCAAAATCTTTTGGGCAATCGTAAAGCAAATATCAGACATAAGTCAGAACTTTTTTTTTGTGTTATCCGTCACTCAGATTCAATTGGCCCATTGTGACATCCCACTAGTACCTGACGTTCCGGCTAAAGGTCCGATTTTACGTAGAAACCATCTGCACATTGTATAGCTCCATGACAGCCTATAGTACTGACATGGAAGATGGGACAGCACACGGATTCTAAACTCAAAATGGTCTCATATGAGTTCATTTGCATTACAGATCGCACCGCCCGAACGATCGATGGTAAAAAACCACTTTTCGCATCCTACCCCTACTGGGATTCGAACCCGGTACCTACCACTCCACTCCGCTGCTTTTAAACCACTGCCCAAACTGGGCGGTATGATTGTAACTAATCTAATGAATAAGTGTATGTTACGTTTGTCCGAATATTAAATAGTCTTACTGTATATATATATATATATATATATATATATATGTATATATATATATATATATATATATATATATATATATATATATATATATATATATATATATATATATATATATATATTTATATATATATATATATATGAATCAATAAATAAATAAATATATATATATATATATATATATATATATATATATATATATATATATATATATATATATATATATAAATTGGTCAAAAAATTCCCGGAATAACCACCATGTGGTGCTCCCATCGCTCCGATTTGAGTTCTGTTTGACTTTCGCAAAAGTAACGTACTCAAGGGTACATCTACAAATCTCTGTGTGTTGGCGATTATTTACAATTTTAGGAATGGATTTAAATTTGCAACAACGAACTTGTATTAAATATTGCGTAAAACCGGATTTAATGGTGCACGAACGCTGGAAATGTTGGAAAAGTGTTTTGGCAACGATTCTCTAAAGAAAACTGTCGTGTACCGCAGTGGCACGAGCGGTTTAAAACTGGTTGTGAGTCAATCGAATATGATGAAAGCAGATAGCGGAGGACTTGAACATTGCCTATTGATTCGCCCAAGACATTTTGATGCCTCAAAAGATCTCAATTTCATGCAAAAAAGCGACCGTGTTGATGTCGCAAAAGACATGATTTGCGAGGCTGAATCCGATCACATATTCATCAAAACGATCATTACTGGAGACGAGACGTGGGTTTATGTATAGTACGACACACAATCCAGCCGTCAGGCAAGTGAATGGCGTTCACCAAATGATCCGAGACAAAAAACCACGACGTTTTCAGTCAAAATCACTGCTCACAGTTTTCATGTATTACAATGGTGTATTGCATCATGAATTTTTGCCAGAAGGCCAGACCGTAAACAAAGTGTATTATTTGGGCGTTATGAGACGTAGCGTAAAGCAACTCTCCGAAAGAGACCAGAATTGTGGGAAGAGAACACGTGGAGTTTGCACCATGATAACGTACCACCGTACTGTGCCATCATTATTCGTAATTTTTTGGCGAAAAATACCATATTCAAGTCACCGAATTCATCTAACTTAGGTCCCTGTGACTTCTTTCTGTTTAATCGAGTTAAAAAACCATTACGGAGAACGCGTTTCAGCAGCCGAGAGGGAATAATGGAAAAATAGCCGGAAGCACTGATAGACATATCGAAAACCGAATATAAAAAATGTTTCGAGGGTTGGATGAACCGCTGGCATAAGTATGTAGTAGTCGATGCGGATATTACATTGAATGGCAGTAAAGATACGGATTAATAAACTTGTATTTTTAATTTTCTGAATAAATTCCGGGAATTTTTTGATCAAAATATTATGTATTTTTTGGTGGAGGAAAGAATCCCCGATAAACATAACATGTAGAACATTACTAAAATGCGAGTTTCAGATTTTTACCGACTAACCCTTTACGAAGCCCTGTGGTTAGGGGCAAACATGTTTCGTAAATATTTCGAACGAAACATGAGATCCATAGAATACCACCACAGTATCCAGAGCTTGTCGTAGGAGGCGACTAAATCTGGTTGGATCGCTGGGCTGACGACCCGCACCCGTAAAAACCAATTACAGTTAAAAATGTCAACAAAACCAAAAAAATCGGATACCGCCTAAATCACAATGACCCCCCGCTTAAGTACCCGGATACGAGAATGAGGATCAGCACGTGGAACGTGCAGTCACTAAGAAAACCTGGCGCGTTGGACGGCCTTATCACATGCATGAAGGAGTATCGGGTGGAACTCGTAGCGCTCCAAGAAACTCGATGGCCTAAAAGTGGAGTCCATGTGTCCCAAGGCTATACGTTGCTACACAGTGGAGATGACCTCGGAAATCTTGGAGTTGGCTTTCTCATTGGGCCGCAGGTAAAAAAGGCTGTCTTGGACTTCCAGGCAGTCGATAATCGAATGTGTAAGCTTCGCTTGCACATGAAATTAGCCAACCTGTCAATTGTTTGTGTACATGCGCTCACTGATGTGAGCCAACTCCAAGATAAAGACTCATTTTACAATAATTTGGATAATCTGATGGGCTCTATACCTGAGCACTTTATCAGATTGGTGATTGGTGACTTTAATGCTGCTGGCAGAAATTAGACCGACTTATGTAATAACATAGGTCCGTACTCCCGACACGAAACTTCGACCGAAAATGGGGAAAGAATGATGTACTTTGCGATCGCTCATGATCTCAAAGTGGCAAGTACATTCTTTCCCCATAAAAACATCCATTTGGAAATATGGACACATCCACGTAAAACATCCCGAAGCCAAATTGACCATGTGTTGATTTCAAAAGACCGAGCTCGGTCTTTTGAAATCAACCAAGTTGCGATGGAAATTTTCGTACAAGTCAAGGAGGACAGGAGAATATAAAACGCGATTCTCCTGTGAAGGTCTGATAAATGAAGAAACGCAACGAAAATACCAAGATCTTGTCAGGAATAGCATTTTACGATCCAATTACCAATCTGATGATGTGAACAGTGTCTGGGAAGTATTGAAAACCTCGGTTGTCGATGCCGCCCAGCACACTCTCGGTATAGTGAAAACTAAGCCCAAAAATGATTGGTTTTATGAGGAGTGTCGTCTTGCTGTTGAGCAACGCAATATAGCCCACAATGAAGCGCAGATTCGGTTTACAATTGCAAGAAAAAACATGGCAGTTCTTGCTAGGAGGACAGCTAAACGCATTTGTAGACAGAAGAAGCGCGAATGGTGGAAGGCCAAGGTCTTAAGAGTACAACAACTCAGCAATGAGCACAATTCGCGTGGTTTCTTTAAAGGAATCACCGAATTGCACCTTACCTTAAGATCTCGGTCAACTGCCATTCGGGACCAGGATGGAAACCTCTGTGTTAACGTCGATGCGGTACTCGATACATGGCGTGAACATTTTTCTGATCTACTTAATGTTCCACATGTATCACAAGCTGTATTTGAATACCCTCAAATACAGACCGCGGAGATGTTCATTGAGGATCCATCCTATGAGGAATTGCAGCGATGCAGAGATTAAAGAAAAATCGTTCACCAGGGGTTGATTGCATTAATTCAGAGCTCTTGATATTCGGAGGGCTAACTTTGTGGAACTTTCTTTTCGACCTTATTCGATTGGTATGGCGAAATGAAGTTATGCCTGACGAATGGAAAGTGGCCGCGTTATGCCCAATATTCAAAAAGGGTGATCGCATGAAATGCTAGAATTATCGCGGTATAGCTCTCCTTTGCACAGCATATAAGTTACTGTCATACATTATCTTGGGAAGAATTACTCCTCTAGCGGAGGAAATTGTTGGTGACTACCAAGGAGGATTCCGTCCAAATCGGTCAGTCACTGATCAAGTTTTTTCGCTGCGGATGATTCTTTCCAAGTACTACGAAACATCTCGCGATGTACACCAGGTATTCCTAGATTTCAAGCAAGCCTATGACTCGGATCAATCGAGAGAGACTGTGGTATGCGCTTGAATATTTAGGAATACCACAAAAATATGTACATCTGTGTAAAATGACAGTAACGCAGTCACAATGCTGTGTAAAAGTTGAGAACAGGCTATCGAGAATTTTTGCAATTACTTCTGGTGTTCGACAAGGAGATGCGCTGTCCCCGATACTTTTTAATCTCATGTTGGAATACATCCTTCGTAAAAGTGCAACACCTCAGGACAATATCTTATTCCGACAATCCAATCAACTTCTTGCGTATGCAGATGATATCTGTGTGATTGGATTAAATGGCAACGGAGTGAAAGAGATACGTGATCCACTGAAACAGTTTTCAGCTTCCGTTGGTCTCAAAATCAATGAGTCCAAAACCAAATATCTGATCTCTGGTTTTCGAGACCAAGACGCAAGTGATTTCAGTAGTGGAAACCACACGTTTGAAGGAGTGATGAGATTCAAGTATCTTGGATCTCTCATTACTCACGATAATAGTGTGGGAGAGGATATCAAGGTTCGCCTTGCCGCTGGCAATCGGGCTTTGTATCCTCTACGTCCACTGCTGAAATCAAAATATCTTGCAAATACGGATAAGCTGAAGCTGTACAGAGTGTTGATCAGACCCGTTGTCATGTATGGATGTGAGAGTTGGACCTTGACGGATGAGTACGAAAGATGGCTTCTAACATTCGAGAGAAGAATCATGCGTGTGATATATGGCCCAAAACGCGACGTTGATGGCACATACCGAGTTCTTTTCAATCACGAGATCAGGAATTTAATGCAAATTCCTGATATCGTGCATGAAATCAAAGGACATCGAATACGCTGGCTCGGTCACGTTCTGCGTGCTGATCCAAAACGAATGATACAGCGATCTTTGAAGGGAGAACCGCCTTTCAGTAGGCGAAGAGGTCGCTATCGGTGACGATGGCTCCACGGCGTAGAGAGCGATCTGGCATCTTCAAACTGCTTACAACAGTATGAAGAGCTGGCTCGTGATCGAAACTGTTGGAACCAGATTGTTGACACGGTACGGGCCAACAATGGCCTGTGAAAACCGGAAAAAAAACCCTTACGAAGATATATATAAAAAAGCTTATGTATCTTTTTAACATATAGTTAATATCAACCAAATTAAATTCGATAACCATATGTTAAAACTTCCACCGATGAACGATAATTAAGCTAAGTATATTTATTGTAAAACAAATTATGAAAGGAAAGGATAAATCAACCTGGGCGAGAAAAAATGGGATAATTAGATTATTTTTATTTTGCAAATATCCTTGATATACAGTTATGTATATGAACACATAGTAATGGTGTTATTATTTCTTAATTAAAATACAACAGCACATCAAAAGATTAAGAAAAATCATTAAATTATTTATGTATAACCTTAAAGAGAAGATAATATATATATATATATATATATATATATATATATATATATATATATATATATATATATATACATATATATATATATATATATATATATATATATATATATATATATATATACAGGGTGTCCCCGATTGGGATGCTGATCCGTTACGGGCTGATTCCTTGGTTCATTTCATGAAAAAATCGTATGTCAGGGGAGGGTCAATTTTTGATATTCTTTGAGATACAGCGCGTTTAAAAAATTTGGTTCGGAAAAAAAGTACAAGCGGATATTAAGCTGTAACTTACAAAATTTTTATCGGACAGCAACTAACAAAGTCTCATTTGACGGACAACTAAATAGGCTATATTTAAGATCTCATTGGATATCTCGCATCTGTATCCATTTAAGAGCTATGGCGTTTTAAAGTTAAAAAAATAAAAAAAAAATGATATTTTTTTCATAAATTTGAGTTTTTCTCAAAAAAAATGCCCTAATAAATTTTTTTTTTTTTTACTTAATTTTAATCCGCTATGATCTCCTCTACAATCCCCCAATACATTATTTGTACCCACGTGTTATAGTTTTTTACTTATGAGACGAAGAATGAAAACACGTCACACAAATATTAAAATGTACTTCCCTAAATATTTATTTAAAACTATATTTTTTTTTATAAAAACCGTATTTTCTAAACAAAATAAAACAATTAGAATGTTTTTAAAATTAATTTTAATTCAGTGTCATAATAAAACAACTATAAAAATTTATAAAAGATGCTCAAAATGTCCTCCTTGTTGCTGAATGCAGGCTAATGTTCGATTAAGTATACCTTTCGTAATTTCAATTCTTGGTAATTCTTCCTTAATCTGTTGAGCCACTGTGTGTATTCTTTGAATTAGTTCTTCTTTTGTTTCTATCTCTTTGGTATATACAAGTGCCTTCATCATTCCCCATACATAAAAATCTAACACAGTTAGATCGGGCGATCTAGCAGGCCATTGAATTGGACCATTCCTTCCAATCCAATTATTTGGATAATTTTCGTTTAAAAAATTTCTAACAATTATACCGCAGCGACTAGGTGCACCATCATGTTGATATGTATGCAAGAATCGGCTTGCAAGTGGAACATCATCAAGGAGCAGTGGTAAATCGTTTTCTAAAAATTGTAAATAGCGTTCGCTATTTAATGTAGATGGTAATATGAATAGTCCAATTAAATTATCGCCAATTACACCAGCCCATACGTTTACACTGAAGCGATGCTGAAAGGATGTTTGTTTTTTCGAATGTGGATTTTCAGAAGCCCACGTGTGTAGATTATGAAAGTTTGTTATACCGTCTCTTGTAAATTGAGATTCATCCGTCCAAAGAATACGTTTCACAAACCTATCAACGTCAAAATTCTTTTCAATTAACCAATTACAAAATTCCAATTTTTACTAAAGTCTATCGGTAAAAGTTCTTGAACGGGTGTTGAATGATACGGATGAAGTTTCTCCTTCTGCAATACTTCATGAATTCTGTGGCGAGAGACGTACAATTGTAAGGAGAGCCTCCGTATACTGACAGTTCTATTTGCTATTGCATTTCTTATGATTTCTTCATCGACATCCAAATGATTGGATGAGACTGCATGGGGCTCGGCCCGCATATTTGATGTTGATATTATGTTTGGCAGTCTTCTATGAGTATTTATAAATACTCTCGCGTCCGGAACGCGACGCGTTGGGAATCTTCGCTGATATTCATTGCGAGCTCTTGCTGCATTACCATCGCAGAATCCATAAATAAAATGGATATCCGTGTACTCCTCGCCCGAGAACTGTGCCATTGTGATATTTAATTTATTATGATTTATTTGTTTTTTATTAAATCAATTTTATTTTCTCATTTGAATCAACGACACAACACTAGATTGTTTCTCACAACTAATAAAATATTTAATTTTTGTTTTTCAATATTTAAACAAATGAGTTGCTAATCGTCGCCTCTTATTTTACTAACGAAAAAAAATTGTTACAATTTTTACACTACCATTATCTTTTAACAGAAAATATTTGTGGGTAGTGTTTTCATTCTTCGTCTCATAAGTAAAAAACTATAACACGTGGGTACAAATAATGTATTGATGGATTGTAGAGGAGATCATAGTGGATTAAAATTAAGTAAAAAAAATTTTTTTGAGAAAAACTTTTTCGGGCATTTTTTTGAGAAAAACTCAAATTTATGAAAAAAAATTACATTTTTTTTTATTTTTTTAACTTTAAAACGCCATAGCTTTTAAATGGATACAGATGCGAGATAGCCAATGAGATCTTAAATATAGCCTATTTAGTTGTCCGTCAAATGAGACTTTGTTAGTTGCTGTCCGATAAAAATTTTGTAAGTTACAGCTTAATATCCGCTTGTACTTTTTTTCCGAACCAAATTTTTTAAACGCGCTGTATCTCAAAGAATATCAAAAATTGACCCCCCCCTGCCATACGATTTTTTTCATGAAATGAACCAAGGAATCAGCCCGTAACGGATCAGCATCCCAATCGGGGACACCCTGTATATATATATATAACAGGTCAGTTAATAAATCCGTAGAATAAGTAAGAAAAAAATTGGGAAAACTCAGTTTATTTTTCAACATAGTTGCCCTCGCGGGCGATACAACGAGTATAGCGATTTTCCAACTTTTCGATACCACTTTTATAGTACGATTTTTTTTCTCGTCAAAATAGGCCTCAGAACGATTAGCTTAAATCAACGGGCGACAAAAACATGGGATAGTAAGATTTGTTTTTATTTATATATCCTTGATATACAGTTATGTTTATGAGCACATAGTAATGGTTATTATTTCTTAATTAAAATACAAAAGCACATCAAAAGATACAGAAAAATCATTAAATTATTTAAGTTCAACCTAAAAAAGAATATAAGTTTATACACACACACACACACACACACACAGACATATATATATATATATATATATATATATATATATATATATATATATATATATATATATATATATACATATATATATATATATATATATATATATATATATATATATATATATATATACGTATATATAAATATACATATACATATTGGTATATGAATATATATATATATATATATATATATATATATATATATATATATATATATATATATATATATATATATATACATATATATATATATATATATATATATATATATATATATATATATATATACATATATATATATATATATATATATATATATATATATATATATATATAATATATATATATATATATATATATATATATATATATATATATATATATATATAGTTATGGTTGGGTTGTGGATTTGCGGTTAGGCTAAATAACTATAACTCATTTATTTATACGTAGCTTCAGCAAATGAGCTAAAGTGTTTTCTATTTGTAATGTATTTTTATGTTTCACAATAGTTAGGGGTAGTGTCATCAATGCACCGTATTAAAAGAACAACTTAATTATAATTTCTTACATTACTTATACTTTTTACGTTAATACAATAAAGTGGTAACGTGCGCATACAATGTGCTACGTTATCATAAATTAAAAATTAAATTGAAATGAAATTGAAATGAAATATGATAACTTCTTTATGTTGGGATTGATGCTCTTGATGGAATTGCATTTAATATATGTAATGCAAATTACTATATTACATTGATAATGCTGCTATAACATACTTGCTGCGTTAGTGCTTTATGTTAAAGCGGATGTCGATTGCGACCGCCTTAACTCCTCCCGGGCCAGTTTGTTCGAGTCTCTTCGAACGTATAGATTGTTCAGAATGCTCCCGACTTCTTGACCTTTCCTATTATACTTCTGTATTTTTTTATAGTGAGAATATATGATTAATATTATTATTATTATAATGACGCTTGTGGATAACGTGTATATATATTGAAAGACCCTGGTATCCCTGGTTGTTATGTTTATTCTTTCAATATTTTTTATTGACTGCTTCGCCAAGTATGGGATGTACTCGCTTTTATGTAACGTGAAATTGATGTCCACATCCATTTGAAGGATAATTGTTATTATATGTTTATTAGTTCTCCTTCTGTTTGAATGTGTTCTGTTGTTATTATATGTTTATTAGTTCTCCTTCTGTCCTTTCGATTGTTGATATTGATCTTGTAATTTGAAAACTTAATCAACTTAACCCCTCGTACCCTTGCTGTTTGCTGGTTGCACGTCGTGGTTATTGTTAAACTTTCAGGTGACGAGATAAACACGTACCCATCTTCCAGGCTTTTAATCACTAGTTTCGGGTTGCTTTCTTGTGTAGTACAATTTGTATTAATTCCATTGATTAATTCTGGTATGCATTGCCCTTTGTTCGAGTAAATTCGCCTCATTTCGCAGATAAATGTTTGTTCCACCATTTGGCAGGGTTTATCGATTATCATATAATTATTTAGATTGGATAGTATATGGTTATACGGTTGTTCAATAATTTGATTATTAAACGGATAGGTTTGAATTTTGTACATGGAAAAGGATTCATTAGTAAATTGCGGAATTTCTACTACAACTACCAAATCTGTATTATTGTAAAAAGCTTTAATGCCTAATAAAGAGTATATTTGCTCTTCCGATTTTATTTTTACATTATCTTTTTCGAAATCCGTTGTAACATATTCCATCTCTTCATTATCAAGAATATACCTACTAATTACGTTTATTTTCGCAAAAGTCAAAATTTCATGTACTTCATCTATCTGATCCTGAACTATAGTTATTTCTTCAAATAGCTCCCAGAATAGCCTATCTAAATATGAATTTTCAATTATTTCTTTTTGTGATATTAATCCATTCGTTCATATTTTTTGTCACATTGTTAAGTTGGTCGGTTAGAAGATTATGTCTTTGGATGAGAATGTCGTTAATTTTTACCTGATCTTTAAGTTTTTCTACTAATTCGTATCTTCCGTCCTCTAATTTTTTTATTGATTTCTAAATTTCTTCGTAATCAATTTGATCTAAATTCCCAATAACTGCTTTAATAAGTGTTCCAAGTGGATCGAAAACTCCTCTCTTGGATCGTTTTTTATAAGTATTAGGTTTTATATTATATAGAGATTGTTGTAGTTTCTTTATGCGTCTATGGGCTGATCCTTCCATCACCGTTTTTCCTATTTTATGGTGCCTTATCATTTCCATCAGTTTAGTGTACGTTGAGGTAATAGTTTGTACATTTTTTTCCAATTCTTCTAACTCTATTATGTGAAAGAGTTTGGAATAACCCTCAATTACGCGAGCCTCTCCCATCTGGAGTGCTATCACGCCCTTGCCGTTGGCGAGGTCGTAGTGCTCTAACGTTTGAGTCAGGATCATCCTGTAACAAGATATTATTTTCTGTTAGATGTCTCCTACAATTTCTTATTCTTTTTTTATGAACTTTTCTTTTGTTCGAGCTTAGGGTTGCTTCCTTGTTTTCCTCGACCATGTGTTTAATATACTTGGGCACAAGTTTGTCCCTTCTGGTAGTTTTTTCGTATATTATGTCACCTGGTTGAAATTGTTTTGGTTCCCGTCTCTTTTCGTTGAGCTTTTCAATAGTCCTAGATTTGTTTCGTACATTTTGTTCCGTTATAATCGTTGCTATATCATGGAACTTACTGCGCAAACCTAATAAGTATTGCTCACTGTTTTCTGTGAGTTCGCCTTCCGGAATATTCTTAATTCCTTTAAATAGCTCGAATGGCGTTAGGTTTGTTGCACTATGAATTGAAGAATTATAAGCAAATGTTGCTTCTTCCATCAATTCATTTATTGTTGCATTTTTCCTTTTTGCCGCCAGAATTCTTGCTAACTCCGTTAAGGTGTTATGGCATCTCTCGATCGGACTATTTCCCGTTGAACTTTTTGCACTGCTTGTGTGAAATTCTACTTTGTAAAACTTAATAAAATTTCTGAAAAAATCAGAGTTGAATTCTGTCGCTGAATCGACTACTATTTTCTTAGTAATCCCTTCTCTTGAAAAAATGTTTTGAACTTGTTTGCTATTATCTCCGACTTCCTGCTAGGTAATTCAAAGATTGTTAAATACTTCGAGAATTTATCTATTATTGTCAAGAATGTTTTTGATCGCAGAACGAATGTATCGCAATGTAAAATTTCCATCGGTCCTGTTGGTGTTTCCGATAATTGAAATTTTTGATTAATTGGACATCTTTCGTATTTGTTCACTAAACAAGTTTCACATGCTGAAATGAATTCATTTATTTTTTGTCTCATTTTCGGAAAAAAATAATTTCTCTTTATTTTTTCGAAATTTTCTCTCACACCCCTGTGGTATGGTTCATGTGTTCCTTTGATGATGTCTATTTGTTCATTTTCGTAAATAATATCCTTTAATCGAACTTTAGACCTGATTAAGTTTACCTAACTTATGATCTGAGTACTTACAGATTGTTTCAAAGGTTTCGTCGTCAGTATATAATCCTGTGACGTTTTTTGTAACATACTTTTTTAAAATGGTTTCCACATCTTTTTTGTCAAATTGTTTTTTTGAAAATGTGTATTGTTTGTATGCTTCCATTTTATCACTAATCTTTCTTTCAACTCTTCTACATTGTCGTCGAATACAATATAAAATTGGTTTTTGAATAGATTGATTGGTGTTAACGTTTCGAGTTTTTTTTCCCTCGGTCCTTTTGGATTTACGTTAATATTTATTTTTGCAATATCCCGAATTATTTCGTTTATATTGACTTCGATTTTAAAAGATTTATTATTGTTGTTGTTGCATGCTTCATCTTCTATTTTAACGACTTCGTTGTCTAAAGGATTATTCAGAAGGGCATATTGGGTACCTCCCCATTCGGGATCCATATTTGTGATCGAGTCTATCGTTTTTGGATAAGAAAGTAGCTTGTTTTCTAACATTTTATTTAGTTGGATGCCCGATAATGCATCAGCGTTCGTATTACTTGACCCCTTTTTATAGTGAATTTCATACTCAAACTCTTCCAGTTTTAGTCTCCACCTCACTATTCTTGAGTTTGGGTCTTTTGCACTAAACAACCATATTAATGGTTTATGATCGGTTAAAATATTAAACTTTCTACCGTAAAGGTACGGTCTGAAATATTTAACTGACCACACGATCGCAAGCAATTCCTTCTCAATTACAGAGTAATTGCTTTCCGTTTTTGATAATGTCCTAGAGGCATAAGCTATCGGTAGATCTTTGCTTACTTCACCCTGACTTAGTACGGCGCCTATCGCTACGTTGCTCGCATCCGTAGTGAGCAGAAAAGGTTTTTCGAAGTCTGGAAATTGCAGTATTGGTTGAACAAATTCGTTCAGAATTTTTATTGTGTCAGAATTTGTTTACATTTTTCTACACATCCAATAAATTCCTCATCGATTATAACTTTCGCTTTTTTCTGCAGGCATTTCGTTAGTGGTTTAGTGATCTGCGCAAAATTCTTGATGAGTTTTCGATAGTAACCCACCATTCCAAGAAATGATTTAATTTGCGTTTGAGTTTTTGGAATTGGTATTTGCATTATAGCTTCGGTTTTTGCCGGGTTAGGTTTTACTCCCTCCCGCGTTATTACATGACCTAAGAAACCCACTTGACGCCTACAAAAATTAGTTTTTTCTAACTTAATTTTGAGATTTTGAGATTTCTGAAATACTTGCTTTAAGTCTGTAATATGCTCCTGCAAGCTCGTGCTATATACTATTATGTCATCTAAGTAACATAATACGTTATTCCCCAATAAATTTCCTAAAACGTTATCTATCACCCTCTGAAAGGTCCCGGGTGCATTTTTAAGCCCAAAAGGCATGCGCGTAAACTCGACGTAATGTCCATTATCTACTACAAATCCTTTTTTACTAATATCTCTCGGGTATACCTGTATTTGGTGATACCCGGATGCGATATTGTTTATTTCCTTCTGCATCCGGTTTCTTCGGTACTATTACTACGGGGCTTGCCCATGGTGAGTAGCTTGTTCGTATTATACCGTCTTCTAGCAGTTTATCGATTTGTTTGGCTATTTCGGTTTTTTGGATTTGGTCGTACCTAAATTTTTTACTAAAGACTGGTTTTTCATTATCTAAATTAATTTGATGTTTCGCTTTGTTAGAGAATGTTAATTTTTCATCTTCTTTAAAGAAAACGTCTTTGTAAGTTGTACAAAGTTGCCAAATTTCTTTCCTTTCTTCAAGATTAAGATCGTCAAGTTTTAACTTTTCTCTCAGATCTTCTATCTGAAAAGGTTGACTTTCCATGTGGATTTGGAAGTTACATTCATTAAATCTGTTTAATGGTTTAACTTTAATTGGTTCTTCAATGAATATTTCTTTTGATTCATTTGATTCGTTGATTATTTCCACACAAGCTTTATTTTGTTCGCTAGTTTTGTAAATACCTTCCTGAATTTTGTGTTGATCTTGTAATTTAGTCGTTTGTAGATAAAATTCACCCATTTTAAGCATTACTGGTATTTCCACTACAAGCTTAATTTTTGGTGGTATAAAAAAAGGTTTAATACAGGATTTTATTTTATCTTGTATTTGAATTTTGAAATTAGGCCCTATTAATTGTTTTGATTCAATGTCTATTTTCGCCTTTAGCTGTAGCATTGTTTCATAACCAATTAAACCATCGAATATTTTATGGAATTTTAAAAGATAACATGTAACAGTTTTATCGAATTCACTAAATTTGATTTGAACTTTTTTGTCTATTTCTTTTGAATTAAACAGTGATTCTATTAATATGTTTGTTTCTTGTATTGCCTCAGGGTCAACTACATCTGGATCAATATAGTTCTTATTAGCCCCTGTGTCTATGAAGAATTTTAGTTTTTTGTTGTCTAATGACAAAACAATGAAAGGCAAATTCGAATGACTATTAATGTTAAAGTATTCAATCTTTCCGAGGCTGCTTAGGAAAAATCCTGATCCTCAACTTTAGACTGAATATTATGAAATTCTCTATGTACCTCTATGTACCTATAATTCTCTATACCTTTTTGTATAGGCTTCCCATTTTGGTCACCTTCCTTTTTTATATTTTTATACCTTAACCACTGTGGTTTGTTAAATGCCACATTGGTTGTTGGTGGTTTGCTGGAATAATCTTCAGCTTTTTTATTATTTGGAATATAATCTCGACTACTTTTAAAGATTTTAGGCTTTACTACTTCGTTTGGAGTATCTTTACTTTTTAATTAAGAGATATTTTCCTCCTTTATTACTATATCCATTGCCTCTTCGAGACTTCCAGGATTTGATGCCCTCACTCTTGCCCCTAATGGATCTTTGAGTGCACTTTGGAATATTGTTAAACCTAGCTTTCGATAATGCCCTACTTGATGTGTAATAATATTTTTTTCATTATTGTTGAGTTTTACCTGTGTTGTTAATAACGTTAGTATATTTTGTATTTTTTCATGTAACTTTTGAGGTGTTTGATCTATTTTTATTTGATTGAATAATTCTAATTCTAGATTCGATTCATCTCTAGTGTCTGCAAAATTTGTTATCAAATGCTGTTTAATGTCTTTCCAGCTTGATACTACATTGTTCGTTACTAATGAATTCAAAGCTTTCCCTGTTATTTTGTTTCTAATATTTAATTCTATTAAACTTAAACAGTCATCGTCTTCAATTTCTTTACAAAAATGTAATGTTTTGTCTACACTTTCTATAAATCTAACCAAATCAGACCTATTTCCGTCAAACGGTTGAATGTTGTTGGTTATTTTGTCTACTGAGAATAATCCTAGAACTTTATCCATTATATTAACTTTCACTGTTTCTACTTTCGGTACTAGATCACTAACTGGTAGCAATAATTGTGATTTATATTCTGAGTGGCAAAGATGTTGACTGATCGTTGTCGTCAGTACTATGTAAAATTGTGTTTCCTTCACTAATTTTATCGAGATTTTTTTTACTTTCAAAAATAATATCTAACTTAGCTTTTTCTTTTCTAAATTGATCTCTTATTGAATTAAAGTTAGCTGTCTCTTCCATATATAAATATAATTATAGAGTTTGATACTTTTATATTTGTTAAAATTGGTACTTTCGCTCGTTCACTATTTTCACTAATTTCCCGTTAATTTTTAACTACAGAGATTGATATAATTAAATTTTAACTTATGGTTTTTACTTTCTATCGTAGAATTTGATACAACAGATTTCAATATTAATTCTATTTCAAAAATTTGATTTAATTTCGAGTTCGATTAAAGATTTTTACACGTTATATTCGTGGATTCTTTTTAATTAAGTGAATGATTTAGGAAAATTATATTATAAAAGATTTACCTGATTGCCAATAATGTAATTATTATCTTATACATTATTTTGTTTCTTTGCCTCGACGTTAATTACTCGCTCGGTTGCGCTGCAACCACTTGTACACTTTTTATTATAATCAGGGACTTACCACTGGTGGGGGTCGTCTGATTTTCTTAAATAATTTTAGTTAGCACAAGAATATAACTTTTCTATTTTTTATCTATTGATTTTTTTTAACACACAAAAACTTTATCACTTGTCACTACAACTGCGCCAGTTATGGTTGGGTTGTGGATTTGCGGTTAGGCTAAATAACTATAACTCATTTATTTATACGTAGCTTCAGCAAGTGAGCTAAAGTGTTTTATATTTGTAATGTATTTTTATGTTTCACAATAGTTAGGTGTAGTGTCATCAATGCACCGTATTAAACAACTTAATTATAATTTCTTACATTATTTATACTTTTTACGTTAATGCAATAAAGTGGTAACGTGCGCATACAATGTGCTACGTTATCATAAATTAAAAATTAAATTGAAATGAAATATGATAACTTCTTTATGTTGGGATTGATGCTCTTGATGGAATGCAATGTACGTTGCATTTAATATGTAATGCAAATTACTAAATTGATAATGCTGCAATAACATACTTGCTGCGTTAGTGCTTTATGTTAAAGCGGATGTCGATTGCGACCGCTTTAACTATATATATATATATATATATATATATATATATATATATATATATATATATATATATATATATATATATATATATATATATATATATATATATATATATATATATATATATATATATAATATATATATATATATAAATATATATTGCTACGGACACGGGTGACATCTATGATTGAATAGAAGTACTAAGTTCGTATTTGGAAACCAGCATGAATCGCAGTATACAGGCGAAATAATAAATAAATGGAAAATTCTACTATGACCGAGAAGCGGGCAAAATGAGTATAAATACGCGAGTAGATAGCATAGACTTTCAGTCTTAATTTGGAAAGCGATAAATTAAAATCGGGAAAAAGGAATAAGAAGTGAAATAGTGAAGTAGTAAAAGTAACAGTGTAAAAAAGTACTGTGAAATTGAATTGTGGTGTTTGATAAATAAAGTTATAGTGAACAATAAGCAAGTGGTTTGAATTATTCACAATCCAGTGATCGAACCGTGGAGTGGTTTGAATCCCTACTAGGGTAAAACGTTACAATTGGTGACAGCGGTGGGATTGTGAATAAGAAGACATGAAGCTACTGGAGTTGAAAGTGTCGGAGCTGAAGACCGAGCTGAATGCAAGGGGTTTTCTTACAACGGGTAGCAAAGCAGAATTACAGGAGAAACTACAACAAGCTTTGCTGGAACAGAACATCGATTCAGACCAGTACGAATTTAATACTGGCGTACCTAATGCGGAGGATCCAGTGGAAGGGGCAACAAATGCCGGTGCAACCATTGCCCCAGCAGCAATAGATAAACCTACCCCACCACCTACAAATTTCGATATGGGGCAGTTAATGGCGGCGATGCAACAAATGATGAGCGGTTTAGAACAAAATTTGAAGACCGAAATGAGAACCGGTCAAGAAAATTTGAAAACTGAAATGCTGACCAGCCAAGAAAATTTAAAAACTGAAATGCTGACCAGTCACGAAAATTTGAAAACCGGCCAAGAATATTTGAAAACCGGACAAGAAACTATGCTAGATCGGTTGGAAGAACAAGAAAATATTCAACGGCATTTTATATCCGAAGTGAGTGAAAAGTTCCGTGAAATGTCCACCTCGTTTAATGCCAAAGTGGATACAGTTAAATGTGAAATGAATGAAAAATTTGAAGCGACTGATGAAAGGATTTTGAAACTGGAAAAAGAGATTATAGATATTAAAAATAATGGCGGTGCTACTCAAATCCTGAAACCAGTCAGCGGAATTAAATTAAAGCCTCCGACATTCGACGGAACAACGTCGTTCAACATTTTCAAATTGCAATTTGAAACGGCAGCAGTAAGAAATAATTGGTGTAAGGAAGACCAGGTTGCAGCTCTAATAGTGGCGTTAAAAGGTGGTGCGGCAGATATGTTGCAGATCGTTCCAGAAATCGAACGGGGGGACTATGATCGAATCATGCTAGCCTTGGAACGAAAATATGGTGCTGACCATAAACAAGAGCTATACAGGATGGAGCTCAAAGGTCGTTTTCAAAG
Source organism: Tipula lateralis (assembly GCA_963932295.1). NCBI lineage: Eukaryota > Metazoa > Arthropoda > Insecta > Diptera > Tipulidae > Tipula > Tipula lateralis. Next base: position 83,735,118 of record OZ010736.1, on the reverse strand, counting down.
AATTGGTGAAACGCTACAAGAGTTTGCAGCAGACATTGAGCGATTGGTGCACCTCACCCACTTTAATATGGCTCCCGAATACACGGAAAGAATTAAAATTGATGCGTTTACTGATGGAATTCGTGACGTAGAAACCAAACGAGCGGTAGTGTTAGCATCAAAGACCAGATTTGCGGAGACCATCGCTTGTGCCTTAACAAACGAAACTGCCTTTAACATAATCAAACCGGCAGTTAAAATGCGACGAGTCGAAGTACAACCAGAGAACTATAGCTCAAGATATAATGAGAAAGGAGCAGTAAATGAAACATCAACGAGGTTCCGGGATAGCAGCCATAAGATCAGATGTTGGGCCTGCGATAAACTAGGTCATATATCACGAGATTGCTGGGAAATTCGACGTAAGCGAGCAAGAACACCGTCGCCTATGTATCGAAGGTCCAATGAGGACAACAAAAGAGTAGAAGAGAAGGCGAGTCCTGCAAGATCGCAGGCGTTAAACGATCGCAGGCGTTTTACGGAGCGAAAGCTGACTCCCACAACCGAATGCTCCATGACCTTCATCCCCGTTTCCCGATTGCGAGGGGTGGAGATAGTTTGACAATACGTGGAGAAATTGATGGCAGATCTAGTGTGATAACGTTAGATACGGGGGCAACGCGAACGATTGTGCGGGCTGATTTGATATATAATGAACTTCATCCAATAAGCGGGTTAAAACTGCAAACAGCAACCGGCGAATGTGCAGAGATCAAAGGAAAAAAGGAAGTGACCATACGAATTGGAAACAGAAACTTCTGTCACGAAGTTTTGGTGGCCGATATTGTAGATGAAGTTATTTTGGGTATGGACTTCATGAAGAAGAACCAATTCGTGTTGGATGTGGGAAAAGAAACACTAAGTTTTGGTAATGTTGAGCTGCCGTTACAATTGGATAGCAAGGAGCCAATCGTCAGGCGAGTTATGTTGGACCATCGAACAAAGCTGCCACCACGCTCAGAAACCGTAATTTGGGGTAAACTGGATGGAGGTCCGGGGACACGAAAGTTGTGGGTTGTAGAAGCCAGTGACGAAGAACAACAAGTACGAGAAATAATGCTTGGGAAAGCATTGATAAAACCGGATCATGACAATAGAGTACCATTGAGGGCTCTCAACTTATCGGATAAGACTAAAACCATCAAAAAGGGGACTATTATCGGTAAATGCGAGGAAATATCCACTATAGTCAAATGTGAAGAAACGAATCCGAGTGTAAAGGCTAAAGTTCAACGGCAGCAGAAAATCGTGGAAGAATTGACACAGAAGTGGACAGAACAACTAAGTCCAGAACAAAAACAAGCTGCAAAAGTGTTGTTAGAAAAATACACGTCCATTTTCTGTGGTGCTCCCGAAGATAATGGTAGAACGAACTTAGTTAAACACCGGATCGACACCGAGACAGCAATGCCAATTCGACAAGCTCCAAGAAGATTACCATTGGCAAAACAATCGGAAGTGGATCGCATGGTAACGGATATGTAAACGGCAGGGGTGATTGAGCAATCGACTAGTCCATGGAGTTCTCCTGTGGTATTGGTGCAGAAGAAAGATGGCAGCATGAGATTTTGCGTCGATTATAGAAAACTCAATTCGATCACTAAGAAGGACAGTTATCCGTTACCGAGAATTGATCATACATTGGATACGTTGGCGGGTGCACGATTATTTTCCACTTTGGATCTACAAAGTGGATATTGGCCGGTGGAAGTCGCAGAAGAAGATAAAGAGAAAACGGCGTTCAGTGTGAGTAACGGATTATGGCAATTTAACGTTATGCATTTTGGATTATGTAACGCTCCTGCGACGTTTGAAAGGCTAATGGACCGAGTGCTGAAAGGGTTACATTGGAAAACGTGCTTGGTGTACCTAGATGACATCATAGTTATGGGTAAAAACTTCGAGGAACATCTGCAAAACCTGGGAGAAGTGTTCGAGCGAATTCATTCAGCAGGGTTAAAATTGAGTCCAAAGAAGTGTGCCTTGTTCCGCAACGAAGTTAAATATTTGGGACACAAGATAACAAGGAGTGGTATACATACAGATGAGGATAAAATCTCAGCTGTCAAGGATTGGCCAAAACCACAGAACTTACGCGATCTGAGAAGTTTTATTGGGCTTTGCACGTACTACCGTAGTAAATTGTTGAAATTCATATTAAGAATTTATATGAGTTCATGATAAATACTGAAGATGGCAACTTGATTGCCGAAATATATTTATAATATAAAAAATAAAAATCCACTATAAGGAATATTTTTGAACTTAAAATATCAAATTTTTTATTTGATTGAATACTACCGTAGATTCGTACCGGGATTTGCTGACGTTGCGAAAAGCTTACATGAATTAACGCAAAAGAACAAGCCATTCCAATGGAATAAACAACATGAAGAAGCGTTCAGCGAGCTGAAGAAGCGGTTGTGCACAGCGCCAATACTTGCATACCCAGTACCAAATCGAAGATTCATCTTGGATACTGATGCAAGTATTAATGGTATTGGAGGGGTTTTGTCTCAAGAAATAGATGGGCAAGAGCGAGGTATAGCATATTTTTCGAAAGTTTTATCAAAGCCGGAGCGAAATTATTGTGTAACAAGAAGAGAGCTGTTGGCCATAGTACAATGTATAGAGCATTTCCGGAAGTATCTTTATGGCCAGTCATTTCTCATAAGGACAGATCATGGTGCTCTAACATGGCTGTTACAGTTTAAGAATCCGGAAGGACAGATAGCCCGGTGGATCGAGAGATTGGGTTGCTTCGATTATACCATCCAATATCGGAAAGGAAATGCTCACGGTAATGCAGATGCTCTGTCAAGACGACCATGTCCCGTCGATTGCAAACATTGTGGTCGAGTGGAGAGTAAGGAACATGTCATTGACGTAAGACTTATGCAAGTGTTACCATCCGATGAGTGGACCAACGAGAAAATCAGCAAGGAGCAATCAAAAGATCCTGATCTATCAATCATATTAAAATTCGTGGAAGATCAGCACAGACCACTATGGAAAGAGATAGCTGATAAGAGCCCTATAGTTAAGGCATATTGGGCTCAATGGAATAATCGAAGATGGTTGTTTAAAACGAGTTTGGGAAAGTTCCGATGGTAGAAATAGACAATCATTGGTGGTGGTACCGAGAATCCGAATTCCAGAAATTTTGAGGGAATATCACGGGGGAACAAGTGGTGGCCATTTAGGAATCAATAAGACTCTGGCAAAAGTCCGCGAAAGATTTTACTGGGCAGGATGCAGACAATCGGTCGCAGAATAGTGTCAAAAATGTGATCAGTGCATGGCAGTTAAGGGTCCTGCAAAACGAAGCCATGGGAAAATGCAGCAGTATAATAGCGGAGCACCATTTGAGCGGATCGCTATGGATATTGTAGGTCCATTTCCTACCAGCGAAAGCGGAAACAAGTATGTTTTAGTGGTGATGGATTATTTCAGTAAATGGCCTGAAGTCTACCCAATACCGAACCAAGAAACAACAACAATCGCTAACGCCGTGGTAAATAATTGGATTAGTCGATACGGGGTGCCTATGGAACTGCATTCGGATCAAGGCCGCAATTTTGAGTCAGTGGTGTTCCAGGAAATGTGTCAATTATTGGGGATCAATAAAACAAGAACAACACCTTTCCATCCTCAGTCAGACGGCATGGTTGAACGATTTAATGCTACGTTGGAAGAATTTCTAAAGAAAACCGTAGATAGAAACCAGCGTAATTGAGACAAAAATATACCACTGTTTCTAATGGCATATCGGTCAGCAACACATGAAACAACGGGAACAACACCAGCTACCATCGTTTTTGGACATAATTTAAGATTACCTGGGGACTTGAAGTTTGGGGCGATTCCTACGACAGCTTTGTGTGGACAAGCGTACGTCGATAAATTGAAGGAAGATATCGACGAGATACACAGATTTGTCAGAGAAAGGATACAAATTTCAAGTGATAGAATGAAGGCACGATATGACATCCGTGCAAATAATAGAGGATTCGAAGAAGGGCAGTTAGTCTGGTTTCACAACTTACAACGGAAGAGAGGCTTATCACCAAAACTGCAACCTAGCTGGGAAGGACCATACAAGGTGATTATAAAAATTAATGATGTGATCTACCGAATCCAGAAGGGCATCCGAGGAAAAGCGAAGGTTGTACATTTGGAAAGGTTGGCTCTCTATAGAGGAAGGGAATTGGATCCTGTTCGGGACGAACAGGTTTGGGCGGAGGGTAGTGTTACGGACACGGGTGACATCTATGATTGAATAGAAGTACTAAGCTCGTATTTGGAAACCAGCATGAATCGCAGTATACAGGCGAAATAATAAATAAATGGAAAATTCTACTATGACCGAGAAGCGGGCAAAATGAGTATAAATACGCGAGTAGATAGCATAGACTTTCAGTCTGAATTTGGAAAGCGATAAATTAAAATCGGGAAAAAGGAATAAGAAGTGAAATAGTGAAGTAGTAAAAGTAACAGTGTAAAAAAAGTACTGTGAAATTGAATTGTGGTGTTTGATAAATAAAGTTATAGTGAACAATAAGCAAGTGGTTTGAATTATTCACAATCCAGTGATCGAACCGTGGAGTGGTTTGAATCCCTACTAGGGTAAAACTTAACAATATATATAATATATATATATATATATATATATATATATATATATATATATATATATATATATATATATATATGTACATATATATATATATATATATATATATATATATATATATATATATATATATATATATACACATATATATATATATAGATATATATATATATATATATATATATATATATATATATATATATATATACATATATATATATATATATATATATATATATATATATATATATATATATATATATATATATATATATATATATATACACTGCAGTTCACTTGAATAGGAACGACGGTTTTTGGGAATATTTCGAAATCGATCCAAATTTTTCAATATTTTTTTTACAGAATTATAAGTTTTTACTAAGCAGTAAATATTAAAGGAAAAACAAATTTATTTTTTCATGATTAACTTTGTTTTCTTTGTTTTTTTCCTAAAATAATGGTAAATTTGGTAAAGCCCTGTGGGTGGGGCTTTCATGTTTCGTAAATTTTACAAACGAAACATGAGATCCATAGAATACCACCACAGTATCCAGAGCTTGTCCTAGGAGGCGACTAAATCTAGTTGGGTCGCTGGGCTTACGACCCGCATCCGTAAAAAATCAAAATTGTTAAAAATGTCAATAAAAAGCAAAAAAATCGGCTACCGCCAAAATCACAATGACCCCCCGCTTAAGTACCCGGAAACGAGAATGAGGATCGGCACGTGGAACGTGCAGTCACTTCGAAAACCTGGCGCGTTTGACGGCCTTACCACATGTATGAAGGAGTATCGGCTGGAACTTGTAGCGCTCCAAGAAACTCGATGGCCTAAAAGTGGAGCCCATGTGTCCCAGAGCTATACGTTGCTACACAGTGGAGATGACCTCGGAAATCTTGGAGTTGGATTTTTCATTGGGCCACAGGTAAAAAAGACTGTCTTGGACTTTCAAGCAGTCGATAATCGAATGTGTAAGCTTCGCCTGCACATGAGATTAGCCAACCTGTCAATTGCTTGTGTACACGCGCCCACTGATGTAAGCCAACCCCAAGATAAAGACTCATTTTACAATAATTTGGATAATCTGATGGGCTCTATACCTGAGCACGTTATCAGATTGGTGATTGGTGAATTTAATGCTAGAGCTGGCAGAAATCAGACCGACTTATGTAATAACATAGGTCCGTACTCCTGGCACCAAACTGCGACCGAAAATGGGCAACGAATGATGTATTTTGCGATCGCTCATGATCTCAAAGTGGCTAGTACATTCTTTCCTTATAAAAATATCCATTTGGAAACCTGGACACATCCACGTAAAACATCCCGAAGCCAAATTGACCATGTGTTGATTTCAAAAGACCGTACTCGAGTTGTCCAAGACGTGAGATCGTTTCGGTCGTCAACAAAATTCGTAGGCAGTGACCATCATCTAGTCACTGCAAAGCTACGATGGAAATTTTCGTACAAGTCAGGGAGGACAGGAGAATATAAAACACGATTCTCCTGTGAAGGTCTGATAAATGAAGAAACTCAACGAAAATATCAAAATCTTGTCAGCAATAGCATAATGCGATCCAATTACCAATCTGATGATGTGAACAGTATCTGGGAAGTATTGAAAACCTCGGTTGTCGATGCTATACCCAGCACACTCTCGGTATAGTGAAAACTAAGCCCAAAAATGATTGGTTTGATGAGGAGTGTCGTCTTGCTGTTGAGCAACGAAATATAGCCCACAATGAAGCGCAGCCTCGGTTTACAATTGCAAGGAAAAACAAAGCAGTTCTTGCTAGAAAAACAGCTAAACGCATTTGTAGACAGAAGAAGCGCGAATGGTGGAAGGCCAAGGTCTTAAGAGTACAACAATTCAGCAATGAGCACAATTCGCGTGGTTTCTTTAAAGGAATCACCGAATTGCACCATACCTTAAGATCTCGGTCAACTGCCATTTGGGACCAAGATGGAAACCTCTGTGTCAACGTTGATGCGTACTCGATACATGGTGTGAACATTTTTCTGATCTACTTAATGTTCCACATGTATCACAAGCTGTATTTGATTACCCATAAATACAGACCGCAGAGATGTTCATTGAGGATCCATCCTATGAGGAATTCACAATGGCCATGTAGAGACTAAAGAAAAATCGTTCACCAGGAGTTGATTGCATTAATTCAGAGCTATTAGTATTCGGAGGGCTGACTTTGTGGAACTGTCTTTTCGACCTTGTTCGACTAATCGACTTGCCGCTGGCGAAATGAAGTTATGCCTGAAGTGGCCGCCATGTGTCTTTACACCAAGATCTTCATGACGCTAATTTCCAAAATCAGTTAACTTTTTGTCAATGTGCACGTGAACAAATACAACAAATTCCCAATTTTTTTCGTTGCGTAATGTTCTCTGACGATTCCGTCTTTTACAAACCATGGAACGGTTAATCGACATAACATGCATTATTAGTGTGTTACAAATCCGCACTGGTTTCGTCAAGTTGAACATCAGCGTCCTTGGACTGTCAACCTGTGGTGTGGAATAATTGACAAAAATCTCATAGGCCTCCACATTATTGAAGGCAACTTGAATGGTCAAATGTACCGAAACGTTTTGGAAAATGAACTGCCAATATAACTTTAAAATTTGAGCTTAGAATTGAGACGGAACATGTGGTTTCAACATGATGGTTGACATGCACACTATTCGGGGGTTGCACGTTAAATACTTGATCGTGATTTCAATGGTCGCTGGATCGGTAGAGCTGGTCCGATAAATTGGCCCGCCAGATCACCAGATCTTACTGCGCCAGATTTCTGTTTGTGGGGCTATCTCAAAGACAAAGTTTACAAACAAGAACCAACAACACGTGAGAACATGATTGAGCGAATCAGAAATGCGTGTGCTGAAATTCAACCAAATACACTTTTCAGTTGTGTACAATCATTTGAAATGCGTATTAATAAGTGCATTGAAGTTGCAGGCCATCTTTTTGAACACTTATTTTAAGCTAAAATTATTTTATTCACCTGCCATTTAAATTAACAAATTGTTTTGATGACGAATTTCAGTATTTCCAATGAAAACTTGATGTTTTTTATTTCAAACGTATAGCAGAATCGAATGCGTGTCTTCTAAGAAGAAGAAATTGAAAAATGGAATTTCGTCGATTACAACACCATCTATCATGAACCGAACAAAATATTTCATTCACATCATACGTACTTTTAGTCGTAGAATCCGTATCTGCAATAAAAAATATGGCTTCCTATCATAGTTTAAAAGTCACCCCCGCTCCACCTACAAAGCGAGGGGTAGAGAACTATTTTTTATTGTCTCTCTCAATAACTATTATATATTGTCTCTCTCGATTGATCAAGTCATAGGCTTGCTTGAAATCTAGGAATACCTGGTGTAAATCGCGAGATGTTTCATAGAACTTGGAAAGAATCATCATCCTTAGCGAAAAAACAGAATTATCCTAGGTAGTCACCAATAATTTCCTCCGCTCTAATATAATAAACTATATATCAATTTAAAATTTTCGTTGTAATACATTGGTTATTAATGTTATTTGGATTGGTTAGTCTATTTGTCTCATTTCATCATAAGCATTTGTCTCATTTCACCATATGTATATGTGTTACATCAACAGTCGAAACCGGAGCACTTAAGATAAATATTCTGGAGTCCTTCCATCATAAGCTGTATGTAAAGTGCGTCCCTATATTTCCAGATTCATAACCATCTAACGCGAGGAGTAGTATTCATTTCCGTGATGGCAAAGTCAATATTCAATTAGGTGCTGCAGAAAGCATTAGAATTTGCGAAGTCTCAATATTCATTATTTTAGTGCCTCAAGCGGTTGGTTCAATAAATTTGAAACTCGTAATAGTAATCTTTTTAGCCTTGTTAGTGGAGAGTGTATCAGTTAGTCTAGCCACATGTTACGAATCGAAATATAATATTTTGCCCGAACTTAAAAAATGTACAGCCCTAAAAATATATTTAATCGTGACAAAGCGAAATTGTTTTTTGAATGCTTGCCTAATAAGACGTTTCGTTTCGTGGAGATAAATGCTCCGGTGGCAAAAAAGCAAAAAACGGATTATCTGCCTAGCCGGCAACAACATGGCAGGATGTGAAATATTTAATAATTTAAATTATTATGATTATAGGAAAAAGTAAAGACCCCAGATCATTTCGCGGCTTTAAAACTCTTGTGATTAAATATTATCAAATAAAAAGGCGTAGATGATCAACGAAATATGAGAACATTTTTTAATGAAAAGTGATAAAAAGATCAGACGTTAGAATAGAAAAGTTGTCCCAACTGTTAAAAATGGCCCTGCCCACCCAAAATTGATTCAGTCGAAGCTAAAATTTATTCATTTAGAATATTTTCCTATTATTAACTATTAATACATAGTTTGCTTGACGCAGTCAAATCAATTTAGTCTGCTTGGATTGTTGACATAACTGAAAACACAATAAACAATTGTTTCCATCAAGACGAAGCTATTTTGGAAAATACTGCTCCGTCTCCAGTAACCGATCCGTCAGATGAAAAAAAAAATAGGAAGACACAAATGTAAAGAAACCATCTATTAAAAAAATAAGATCATCGATCGACGTTCTGCGTACTGCAATTGAGGTGCATGATGATGTTCCGGATGGGGTTCATTACAGTATCCACAAGATAGATCACTTTTTCCGAACACACGTATTTTCTTTCAATGATCGTGTTTTGACGTTTCTAAATAAAAATAAGCAAACAGTTATTGTAATTTTACGTAAACTTTTGAAAAAGATTAATAATAATTACAAAATTGATAAAATAATTACTAATATAAAAAATATAACTGAATTGATAAATTTGTTGATATAGAAATCCGACAATAGAAGTTTCATAATAGAGTAAATCCGTGTCGAATCGGATTTCTCCGCTTATGGAAAAATTCGACCCGAATTCATTTCATAATAGACCCCCAGTATATGTGTACTCGGATGTATTATATACATGTTAAGGTTCCTAACAACATATATACATGTGTAGATGTTTTGTTTACGGTTTTAGTTTAATTTCATTTAATGATTATTAATGTTCTCAAATTGTATAAAAATTGACATTTCATAACCAAATCTGAAATTTCATAAATGTTTATATTTCGATTTCCACCCTTCAATTTTCCCTAAATCGAATAAAATACCTAACTGTATATTCGACTTAAGGAGGTTTTTTTTACATACCTACATTCATATACATATGTATATACATACATACATATACACACTTAAAATCTTACTAATAGGTAATTTCGACCGATCACACAAGTCATTGTCAATACAATGATCAATCATATAGTGGTAGTGATCGTATTAAAACAGTCTTTTATGCCCTATACCATTCATATACGAAGCACTACATTAAAACCGTTATAGTATTTTAGCCATAAGCCACATTTAATTTTTTTTATATATAATTCAAATATGGAAGCATTATGTGCAAAACTTTCGTATAGCAAAACCAGCAATATGGATGGTTTTAATTCACTGATACCTTAGACCGATATACATATGTATATTATATTATAGGTATATGTACATATATAAAATAAAATCAAATAATATTTAAAACAAAATATATAATACAAAAGGAAAGGGAAACATATTTAGTACAATATTCAGGTTTTATATAAAGAATGGAGCCGGGATCTCTTATTTGCTCCTTTCTGACCGCTTCGTTGGTTCTTTCTTCGGATGGTAACATTTGCATTAGTCTCACATCTATGACATGTCTTCTCCACTCGATCACGATATATGCAATCTACAAGATATGGCTTGGCCGAACATCTGCATTACCGTGAAGCGCTTTCTTTCCTCGATCTCCGGATTATCTCTCCTTTCAGATTCTTAAATTTTAACAACCATGTTAAAACAACATGATCTGTCTTTATAAAATATGACTGGCTTTAAAAATACTTTGAAAACTACTATATTGTACTATATTTTATTGTACTATATCCAACTAATGTCTACTTGTAACACAATAATTTCGCTCTAGCTTTGGTAAAATTTCGAATAGTATTCTATAACCCGTTCTTGTTCATATATTTCTTGAGACAAAACTCCTCCAAACTCCACCATTATAACTCGCATCAGTATATAAGATATATCTTCGACCAAACTGGTATGCAAGTATTGGCGTTGGGCACAACCGCTTTTTCAAATCGTTAAACACTTCTTCATGCTGCTGATTTCATTGGAATGCAGCATGCTCCTTCAGAGTTAAACGGTAAACGGCTGGAAGTTGTCACTTAATTCCGATTTGAGTACAATATTTGAGTGGGGAATTAAAAATCAGGTCAAATTTAACGAGAAAAAAACACAAATATGCACGTTCTCGCGTAAAAGAAGTCGCAACGAATACCCTTTTGTGGTAAAAGGCCACGTTCTCGTGGGTTGTGACTCAATTCGTCTGCTTGGTGTTCAAATTAGTAACAATTTAAAATGGAATGAACACATTATCGCATTGGCCAAATCAGCTTCACGTAAACTCGGGTTCCTCAATAGATGCAGACGGTTTTTTAAATCGCATCAGGTTCTCCAGATATATAAAACCTTTATTAGACCGTGTATAGAATATTGCTGTCAAGTTTGGGGTGGAGCATATGGCACTGCTCTCCTGTTGCTGGATAGAGTTCAGCGGCGTGCCATACGAATAATACGAAACTCCAGACTTACGAAAGATCCAGACAGCCTACAACACCGCAGAGATGTTGCAGAACTATGCGTGTTCTATAGATTAATAAATGGTAAATGTTCTGCAGAATTAAATGAGAAAATACCACCATTAGTTACGCCAGGACGGGTAACACGAGAAACGGTCAATGCGCATAGGTTTACGGTGAAGCTGCCGAAACCTCGAACTGAAGGTACAAAGCGCGAATTCATTCATCGAACATCCAGGAAGTGGAATTCGTTATCCGGTTTTCAGTTTCCGTTGGATTATAAAATGCACAAGTTTAAGGCAGCTATCAACCTTTACTTGAAGGACCGCGCGTTGGGTGCAGGAGCTCTGACAGTTACAAGGAGCTAGGACTGTCTAAAAGTCCGCCCTGCACCCAATTAAAGCTTAATATAAAAAAAAATGGCTTAATTAACTCGTAAACTTTTTTCTGACTTTCATCATCTAATCATCTTCATTTTGATTGTTTTCAAAAATAAAGAAAATATTATTACGTAAAATTATTAAATAACTTTTCTTCATTGATTTTATCCTTCCCCTTATTTTAGGAGCATAAATTGAAAGTTCAATATAATGTTGTAGTAGGTATATTTATTTTAATATTAAATTTTTTACTTAATACGTTTTAAATCTACATTTAAAAACTAATATTAAATTAATTTGGTGCTTTTTTAGGTAGGTGATAACATGATTGCAACAAGCAAAAAATGTAAGTACAATACATAGACATTTTATATAGAAACATCTGTATCACAAGATTAAATAAGGTATTTGTGAGGAAAAAGCTGAAAACTTAAATAAAATAAAAATATATCTAACGGATATGTATTGTCAATTTCGTTGTGATAATTACGAGATAATTTTAACATATTTTGAAAATTATGCTTGAAACCAACTTTTATTAACTAACGTAGATTCTTAATTATTAATTATTTGAAAGCAACGAGTTTAGGCGATATATTATAGCAATTAGAGTAATAAATAATTCTCGAATGATATTCATTGATAATTTTGTGTACAATATATGTATGTACTTGTATCTTTCTTCATTTGAAATATAAATGATAAATGAATTATAAACTCTGGTAAATGAATTATGGGTTTGTAAAACTAAAATTTTATCAATATAATTATTTTGGAATCAATAGGGCTATCTATTTACCTAAAAAATTAAAAAAAAATTTTGAAAATGATTTCCAGAAACAAAAGTAAGGTTTCTTGTATCACTTCGTATGTTTAAATTTCCTTTTCAAGTTTGAACGTTTAAAGTAGCGTCTTCTAACACAGCACTTTATATTAAAGAAACTTCAATATTAACTTATTTTATTAAAATGCTTAAACATTTATTTTTAAATACTGTATTATAACTATATTCATAATTAGTTAAAAAGTATTTAATTTTTAAACAAAACTTTTAGAATTTTTAGAGTTAAATTGTTCAATTGCTGTACCATTTAATTCTTACAATTACTCTACCTTAGAAAATATTTTTTAAAGAAAACATAATACAGACTCTTAGTTTTCATATCATATAGTGGTTATATTTTTAATATTATGCTATATGATATGACAGGAGAAGTAAAAGTCTACCATTACTGTGATTCTAGGGTTTGTTACCATAATCATGGAATATGTTCGACATAATATCAAATAAATATTTTAGAACTTTTTATATTCCATAATCATACGGGCTCAAGCCCTGTCTTTAATCTAACATTGAATGTAGTAAGGAAAATTAGAATTAGCCATAGAAAAAAATAGAGCCAAGATCTGCAGCAGTCGTTTTCTTACTACATAATTATTAAAAAATATAATTTGTTAATAAAAGAATATATCAATCGTACATTAAAGATTAAAAATTGTTATTATTGTGATTTGATCATATGTATTTGTATCGCCTCACCAGTTAAAACTAGAATAATTTCCAACCTATTTGGTTCATCTCATCATTTGCTATATTTAAATGTGTCTAATCTAAACCGAAAGGCAATATTTATTTCTCGGCAGCATATCATATATTATATGATAATCTAATATACTTTTAATTTGTCTATAAGGTAAATTATTTAAATACATACATAAATAATTTAGCATAGTCATATTTAGCCTACCTATAAGCATTTTGCGTTCCATTTTACTGACTTACTTTGATCACCGTAACTTTGATTTTATATATGTATAATTAAATATATTGGCTTCTTCAGTAACATTTATTTACTTACTGAATTTTTTTATTTACTAAAGATGACAATAGCTTTGACAAAATATATTTAATTATATATTAAATAAAAATTACGAATATATGGAATATTATAGAAATTAAAATATTATAAGCATATTTAATATATATATATATATATATATATATATATATATATATATATATATATACATACATATATATATATATATATATATATATATATATATATATATATATATATATAATATACATATATATATATATATATATATATATATATATATATATATATATATATATATATATATTTATATATATATATATATATATATATATATATATAAATATATATATATATATATATATATATATATATATATATATATATATATATATATATATACATATATAAACATATATATATATATATATATATATATATATATATATATATATATATATATATATATATATATATATATATATATATATATATATATGTGTGTGTGTGCTACGGTTAAGAGAGTTACCGAAGCCATTAGCCTTTACAATTCTAGGAAATCATTCTAGGGTCTACTACGAAATCATTCTAGGGTCTACTACGAAATCATTTATTAATACAAACAATTAAAGAGTAAATGTGAATATAGTCTAAATTTGCAGATAAACGTAGATTGAACATACATTTACCAAAGGGATAGGTAAATTCGGACATTCGCCGCATTTCGGGCTTTAACCGTAACACATATATATATATATATATATATATATATATATATATATATATATATATATATATATGTATATATATATATATATACATATATATATATATATATATATATATATATATATATATATATATATACATATATATATATATATATATATATATATATATATATATATATTTATGTATATATATATATATATACATATATATATATATATATATATATATATATATATATATATATATATATATATATACATATATATATATATATATATATATATATATATATATATATATATATATATATACATATATATATATATATATATATATATATATATATATATATTTATATTTATATTTATATATATATATATATATATATATATATATATATATATATATATATATATATATATATATATATATTTATATATATATATTAAAGTAAAATAGAAAATGTTCTTTGACTTATTATGCAATTATAAGTAAAATATAGTAAATATAGTAAAATATAGTAAATAAATTATAAGTAAAATATAGAAAATATAGTAAAATATATAGTAAAATAAGTAATAAGTCAAAGAACATTTGATATTTTCTATTTTAATTTGTAGAACTTAGGGAAAATTCGATTGCTTTAGTGACTATCAGTTTTTGCTCATATCTCTGAAATCATACACTTTACAAAAATGATGTGTGAGCAAAAAGTGTTTACTTTTTATTGCTTAATAAAAACAAACACTCAAAAGTATAGGTTCTAATTTTAAAAAAAAAACCTAACTTTAGCCTATATCTCCGAAACTAATGAGTTTCAAGGTCATTGAAGATCACCACTAGACGTCCCCATCGACTCTGAAATTTCGTTATTAGAATAAATTTCATTATTAGTAATTTTTTCCTATCTAGCATCGTTCTCGAGATAAAAACCCTGCATTTATTAGGAAACTCACCCTGTATATATATATTTATTTATTTTTTTTAAATTATTTATTTATTAGAACTGATTTATAAACCATCTATCATTATTATTTAAATTCACGATTGAAGGGTTATAGCACTAAATCTAGTACCTTTCACATAATTTTATTATATTTTTTAGCCGATCCAGATTTGATCAAGTGGTTTCTTCCTTCGCAGCCTTCTTACTGGATTTGTGTCATCCAACATTCGGCGAATTTCAGCATTTTTATGTTGACTAATCCGTTGCATGTTTTGTCTTGCGTATTTATTTATCTATACGCTAACGAAATCCATCTTCAAATCTCTATAGATGTTGTCATTTTTCACGTACCACGGTGCATTTACTATTCCACTTAGAACTTTGCTTTGGAATGGCTGGATGATATTGACGTTTGTTTGCTTTGTACAGCCCCAGAGCTGAATACCGTAAGTCCATACAGGCTTAAGAATTTGCCGGTACAGTAGCAATTCAGATCTTCTCCTTAAGAGCCAATTCATCTTTCTGTATCTAATGTTTAATTCTTCTTTTTTCTTTTTCACATGCTCTTTCCATTTTAGTTTCGCGTCAAGAGTCATGCCTAAGTATTTTGCTGTATTTGCATATGGAATTTGCTGGGAGTTTAGTTCTACTGGTATCCAATCAACCTTTTTATTGGTGAAATTTACATAAACAGATTTTGCTTCGTTGAGTTTTATTCGCCACCTTTTCGTCCAAGTGTTGAGCATGTTAGTCGCGCTTTGCAATTTGCTTGTGGATTCTTCTATATGTTATCAGCAACTGCTAATATGGCTGTGTCATCTGCAAACGTTGCTATAGTTGTCTCTTCTATCGTTGGCAGATCAGAGGTATATAGTACATATAAAGTTGGTCCCAAAACGCTACCTTGTGGTACTCCTGCTGATATTTTCTTCATTTCCGAGTATTCACCATCTAGTTTAACACGAAACTGCTGGTAAGCTATGTAAGATTTTAGTATTTCATAGAATTGCTTTGGAAGAGAAATCTCGTTTTAATTTGTATTCCCAGTCTTTATGACAAACTTTATCGAAAGCTTGTGCTACATCCAAATAAATACTAGAAACTTTCTTTTTTTCAAGTACATCTTCAATTATGTTTGTAATCCGATGCACTTGCTCGATTATTGAATGATTTTCTCTAAAGCCAAAGTGATGAGGTGCAGGAATATATTTATTGGTTTGAGTCGCTTAAGCAGTAATTTCTCGAATATTTTTGAAATTATTGGGAGTAAGGAAATCGGTCTATACGAATTTTTGTCATTTAATGGTTTGTTTGGTTTGGGTATCATGATTACTTCAGCGACTTTCCATTGATTTGGAGGGTGTTTAAGTCTGAATACGGCATTAATTATTTGGAGTAGCTTTCGTATTCCTTTTTCAGTTAGGGCTTTTATTATTTGTCCTGTAATTAAGTCATATCCTGGAGATTTCTTTGCATTTAGATTAGTTTTGATTTCATCTTTTAATTCTTGCGCTGTGACAACAGCTATATTATAGTTGTCCACTTTATGTACTGGTGGTATGTTTTCACCTACTGTTTGTCTAGGTAGAGCCGAAACGTGTTTTCAAGATGAGTTGCAAACAATGTTACTTTCTGCTTTGCGCTTATAGCCCAAGTTCCATCATCGTTTCTAACTGGAGACATTTGAAGTTTAGGTCGTTTTAACATTTGTGTTGCTTACCAAAGGGAGTACTCGGTATCTTTTTCCCAGACAGGCTTCTGAGGTATTTATTAATGGATTTATGTTTATTTTTTGAATTAGCAGCTTTAGTTTGTTGGACAAAAAGTTTAGAGTGATTTTATATTCAGGCGCTCGATTCCTTTGCCAAACTTTTCTTGCTTTTCGTTTTGCTGCAACCAATTCCCTAACATCCAAGGGATAAATAACATTCTTGCGTGTTTTTGTTGTATCTGATGGTGCACTACTCCATGCCGCTTGTTGTATGACGCTGTTAAATTGTTCTATTTCTTCTTCTAGCTGTATCGGATTTGTAATTGGCACTTGGAGATTAATATTATCCGCAATTAGTTTCTGAAATTTTTCCCAGCAGGTTTTGTTGTTTGATAGCCATGGTGGACTTGTTTTCTTAACAATCGTTGCACTGATCGTCATAATAACAGGTGTGTGATCTGACTAAATCCCGTCGCTGCTTTCTAGGTATATGTAATTATCGTCTATACCTTTGGTAACAAAGAAGACTATAAGATCGGGTAATTTGTTTCGATCCGTAGGCCAATATGTTGGTTGATCTCCGGAGTGAAAATCGCAGATGTATTGTTGTCCTGCTGCAAGCAACTCTCTTCCATTTTTAGAGGTTACTCTTGATCCCCAGAATGTGTTATTTGCGTTAAAATCACCTCCTATTATGAAGCAAGATCCAAGTGATTTAAATAATGTGCAATAGTCTTCCTTTAGTTGATTAATTCTTGGAGGGCTATATATTGACGACACGCTATATTCTTTGTTGTTATGTATATATACTTTTATTGTGTCTACTTGCATAAATTCGTCTTCAATTTTAAGATCTATATAATGTTTGATGTTTTCTTTAATTACCACTGACGATCCTCCTCTTGCTCTTCCTGCTGGATGAATGGCATCGTAACAGCTGTATCCATATAATTTGACATATGAAGTTGTAGTAAAATGGGTTTCAGATATTAGGCATATATCTATTTTCTCGGAATTTAGAAAAATTTCTAGTTCTGGAAGATGTTGCATTAGCCCGTTTGCATTCCAGATTACTATTCTTAATGTTTTATTTATTGCTGTTTGAGACATTTTAATAGAGAATGGATGCCATTTCATTTAGAGAGGCTTGCTTGTCTAGCCTATTACTTAGGGCTTCAAGACATTTCTCTTGTTTAGCTAGTCTAATGTTAAGTGCTTCTATGCTTATTAGTTTTTTTTGAAGCTCGGTTGTATCCTCAGTGCTCCTTGAAATGATAGATTTCGGCATTACCACTTGCGAGTAAAGTTTCCGTTCTCCCGTTTCATTTAGTTCCGCTTTGGTGAAAGGTTGATTAGTTTTCACCGGAATTACTGAATTTTGCTATCGTGATTTATCCCTTAATCTCTGTAGCTCCTTAGCTTTTTCACATCCCCTATAATTTGCCGGATGTGGCTGTAAGCAATTAATACATTTTGCAGGAACTTCTTTACTACCCGGGCATACCTGAGCATGATGTTTACCAGCACACCTAACGCATCTAGCATCTCTTTGGCAATATTTCTGAGTATGGTTAAAACCTTGACATTTTTTGCACTGCAGTATGCGACCGTTATTTTTTTTCAATGGCTCTATTTTAACTCTCATGTTAAGTATTGCCTTGATATTATAAACATCTTCCATTCAATCAAATAAAAATTTGATATTTTTAGTTCAAAAATATTCCTTGTAGTAGAATTTTTTATTTTTATATTATAAATATATTTCGGTAATCAAGTTGCCATCTTCAGTATTTATCATGAACTCCTTTTTATTAATAAACAATTCTACTATAAGGAATATTTTTGAACTAAAACTACAAACTTTTTATTTGATTGAATTTAAAAGTGGAATAAGTCACACATAAGAGAAATTCTTAATATGAATTTCAACAATTTAAACATCTACTTTTTCTTTATTATTGAAAGTAAGCATAAATAGTGGAAGCCCTCTTTTCTAGATTTGAACTCCTTGTTCGGTTTCGATTTTTTCTTTCTTTATGATGTTTACGGCATTTTCTATTTGATGACCCTTTGAGATCTTCAATAATTTCCTCTGTTGTGCAGGTTGGGTGAAGACCCCTAGCCATAACCTTTATTGGACGATTATTCTTGTCCTCATATAGGTTAACCACTGATATCCCTCGGAATTTAGTTTCGTAGCTAAAGCTCTATAGGTGTTAGAATCCGTCACATTAATTTTCCAGACCCCATTGCTTAGAGATACAAGTTTATACTCAGCTGTCGTAACCGATTTCATAATCGATTGTATAGTGCAATAATTAATTATTCCAACGATGCTAGTTGGTGGAGGTACTTTCTCTTTTGGTTTAGATGGCTGTTCTTCAGAAATAGGTTGTTTTTTTAAACATTATCTGACTTCTAGAAACATCGTTTGAAGTTGAAGTTAAATTTTCTGCCATTTCTGGAGAGCGTTGAGGTTTCCTTTTCTTGCTTGGTCTTCTAATTTGATGTAAGACCCAATTAGTTTCTCTTTCAAGTTCTTCTTCATCCGTATGGATGAAGATATATATATATATATATATATATATATATATATATATATATATATATATATATATATATACATATATATATATATAGGGAAATTCGCTTATAACGACATTGAAAATGTCAGTAGGATCCGTCGTTATAATCGAACGTCGCAACAAACGAAATCCGTTTAAAACACTTTAAAAAAATCTTGTCTTAACTTCGTAGTGCATACCATATGTACCTAAGATTTTGTTAAGATATTAAAACTATTTTTTTTTTTAACGGTTTTTACAGCCATTATTGGCCCGTACCGTGTCAACAATTTGACTCCATCGGTTTACATCACGAGCCAGCTCTTCAAACCGTTGTAGACAGTTTGAAGATGCCAGATCGCTCTCTACGCCATGGAGCCATCGTCGCCGACAGCGGCCTCTTCGCCTACCGAAAGGCGGTTCTCCCTTAAAGGTTCGCTGTATCATTCGGTTCGGATCAGCACGCAGAACGTGTCCGAGCCAGCGTACTCGCTGTCCTTTAATTTCATGCACGACATCAGGAATTTGCATTAAATTCCTGATCTCGTGATTGAAAAGAACTCGGTATGTGCCATCGACGTCGCGTTTTGGGCCATATATCACACGCATGATTCTTCTCTCGAATGTTAGAAGCCATCTTTCGTACTCATCCGTTAAGGTCCAACTCTCACATCCATACATGACAACGGGTCTGATCAACACTCTGTACAGTTTCAGCTTATCCGTATTTGCAAGATATTTTGATTTCAGCAGTGGACGTAGAGGATACAAAGCCCGATTGCCAGCGGCAAGGCGGACCTTGATATCCTCTCCCACACTATTATCGTGAGTGATGAGAGATCCAAGATACTTGAATCTCATCACTCCTTCAAACGTGTGGTTACCACTCCTGAAATCAATTGCGTCTTGGTCTCTAAAACCCGAGATTAGATATTTGGTTTTTGACTCGTTGATTTTGAGACCAACTGAAGCTGAACACTGTTCCAGTGGATCAAGTATCTCTTTCACTCCGTTGCCATTTAATCCAATCACACAGATAGCATCTGCATAAGCAAGAAGTTGATTGGATTGTCGGAATAAGATGTTGTCCTGAGGTGTTTCACTTTTACGAAGGATGTATTCCAACATGAGATTAAAAAGTATCGGGGACAGCGCATCTCCTTGTCGAACACCGGAATTGATTGCAAAAGTTCTCGATAGCCTGTTCTCAACTTTGACACAGCATTGTGACTGCGTTACTGTCATTTTACACAGATGTACATATTTTTTCGGTATTCCTAAATATTCAAGCGCATACCATAATCTCTCTCGATTGATCGAGTCATAGGCTTGCTTGAAATCTAGGAATACCTGGTGTTCATCGCGAGATGTTTCGTAGTACTTGGATAGAATCATCCGTAGCGAAAAAACTTGATCAGTGACTGACCGATTTGGAAGGAATCCTCCTTGGTAGTCACCGACAATTTCCTCCACTAGAGGAGTAATTCTTCCCAAGATAATGTATGACAGTAACTTATATGCTGTGCAAAGGAGAGCTATACCGCGATAATTCTCACATTTCAAGCGATCACCTTTCTTGAAAATTGGGCATAACACGGCCACTTTCCATTCTTCGGGCATAACTTCATTTCGCCATACCAATCAAACAAGGTCGAAAAGACAGTTCCACAAAGTCAGCCCTCCGAATATCAAGAGCTCTGAATTAATGCAATCAACTCCTGGTGAACGATTTTTCTTTAATTTCTGCATGGCCATTGTGAATTCCTCATAGGATGGATCATCAATGAACATCTCCGCGATCTGTATTTGAGGGTATTCAAACACAGCTTGTGATACATGTGGAACATTAAGTAAATCAGAGAAATGTCCAGGCCATGTATCGAGTACCGCATCGACGTTAATACAGAGGTTTCCATCCTGGTCCCGAATGGCAGTTGACCGAGATCTTAAGGTTTGGTGCAATTCGGTGATTCCTTTAAAGAAACCACGCGAATTGTGCTCATTGCTGAGTTGTTGTACTCTTAAGACCTTAGCCTTCCACCATTCTCGCTTATTCAGGCTACAAATGCGTTTAGCTGTCCTCCTAGCGAGAACTGCTTTGGTTTTCCTTGCGATTGTAAACCGAGTCTGCGCTTCATTATGGGCTATATTTCGTTGCTCAACAGCAAGACGACACTCCTCATCAAACCAATCATTTTTGGGCTTAGTTTTCACTATACCGAGAGTGTGCTGGGCAGCATCGACAACCGAGGTTTTCAATACTTCCCAGACACTGTTCACATCATCAGATTGGTAATTGGATTGTATAATGCTATTGCTGACAAGATCTTGGTATTTTTGTTGCGTTTCTTCATTTATCAGACCTTCACAGGAGAATCGCGTTGTATATTCTCCTGTCCTCCCTGACTTGTACGAAAATTTCCATCGTAGCTTTGCAGCAACCATTAAATGGTCACTGCCTACGAATTTTGTTGACAACCGATACGATCTCACATCTTGGACAACCCGAGCCCGCCCTTTTGAAATCAACACATGGTCAATTTGGCTTCAGGATGTTTTACGTGGGTGTGTCCATGTTTCTAAGTGGATGTTTTTATGAGGAAAGAATGTACTTGCCACTTTGAGATCATGAGCGATCGCAAAGTACATCATTCTTTCCTCATTCTCGGTCGCAGTTTCGTGTCGGGAGTACGGACCTATATTGTTACATAAGTCGGTCTGATTTCTGCCAGCTCTAGCATTAAAGTCACCAATCACCAATTTGACATCGTGCTCCGGTATAGAACCCATCAGATTATCCAGATTATTGTAAAATGAGTCTTTATCTTGGGATTGGCTTACATCAGTGGGCGCATGTATACAGACAATTGACAGGTTGGCTAATCTCATGTGCAAGCGAAGCTTACACATTCGATTATCGACTGCTTGAAAGTCCAAGACAGCCTTACCTGTGGCCCAATGAGAAATCCAACCCCAAGATTTTCGAGGACATCTCCACTGTGTAGCAACGTATAGCCTTGGGACACATGGTCTCCACTTTTAGGCCATCGAGTTTCTTGGAGAGCTACGAGTTCCAGCCGATACTCTTTCATGCATGTGTTGAGGCCGTCCAACGCGCCAGGTTTTCTTAATGACTGCACGTTCCACGTGCCGATCTTCAATCTCGTGTCCGGGTACTTAAGCGGGGGTTCGTTTTTTTTGTTGGTTTGGCGGTATCCGATTTTTTTATTTTTGTTGACATTTTTAACATTTTCACGGTTTTACGGATGCGGGTCGTCAGCCCAGCGATCCAACCAGATTTAGTCGCCTCCTACGACAATTTCTGGATACTGTGGTGGTATTCTATGGGTCTCATGTTTCGTTCGTAATATTTACGAAACACGAATGCCCCCAACCACAGGGCTTGAACTAAAACTATTAAAAGAGGAATATTGTTGACTTTGTTGTATTTTTGTAAAATTTTCGCACATAATTGATTGCTTCATACATTTGTTCCGTATATATTCCTTTTCCAATTTTCTGACGATAGAAAGCATACTTTTAGTGAGCTTTCGACAAGAATTACACATAACGTTTGATAGTGGATAGTGCTTCGCATGTTTCAGTAACGGAATAAAGGGAGGAATAAGAGAGAGGAATAAACCCAGTACTATTACTGGGTTTATTCCTCTCTCTTATTCCTTTAAACCCAGCGTCATCATCATTTTCCTTGTTAGTGTCATTCATGGATATTCTAATCAGCTCGCCTACAATGTCTTCTAATGTTACTTCTTCATTGGTTAATATAATTTATACATTTTTTTTATCTTGGACATATGCTCCTATATGAAAGCAGACCATTGGGTTAGTTGATTAAGTTGAACTTCATCATCTTCGTCGTATAAATGAGTGTTGTTGTGAGGATTACTCCTTAAACATGATCCGGCATGTCTAAAGTAGTTAGCTACTGTTTGGCTACCAACCCTATTACACGCTGTAGCAGCCATTTCAACCGCATTTATCAATGTTACGACCGAATTGTTACGACAATGTTTTGATCGCTATCTAAATTTCTGACCAATTTTAATGAGAGATTACGTCTGTAATAGCCTTTAAGGCTTTATATAACGCCTTGATCCTTCGGCTGTAAAACGGATGATGTGTTTGGTGGCAAAAATGCTAACTTAAAGTGTGAAGGACAGTTGTCGATTAGTAATAAAATCTTTTTTTTTTATTTTTAATCAGATCGGCGTCCCATTTCCGTAAGCTTGCTCGAAAATTTCGAACGTCATCCAAGCCTTTTTACTACCTGTATATTCGACAGGTAAAGCTTTAATGTTTTTAAAGTACCTGGGTGATTTAGTTTTTGCTATAACAAGCAATTTAGCAACTACCAGCCATGTTAGCTCTTACTAACAAAGTTATTCTCTCCTTAAACATTTTGCCGCCTACACACTTTCACCTCTGAACTTACATGTTTTTTCTGGTAACATTTTATAAAACAAACCGGTTTCGTCGATGTTTTAAATTTCACTTGCTGTGTATCCAACTCTTTAGCCACACAGATGCTATCCACTCATCAAGTGCACCTTGCTGAACATCTGCTGACTTTAATAAACGAAAAATATTTACAATTGTAGTGCAATAATAGGTCGTTCATCAAAACGTCGTATCCAAACTGTCGTAATACTCGAAGTCGTTTTAAGCGAATGTTGTTTAATAGGAAAACTGAACAAATCAATCATTATTTTGAATTTCCGACGTGAACCTAACAATTTAAATAAACCAAATTAATAAATATAATAGTTAATATTATAGTTTTACTATCGTTTAAACAAATGTCGTTATGTGACAATACACATCTCGCCCAACAACATAACTGGCGCAGTTAAATAGTGAAAATAGTTTAAAACAAGTGTATCTAAGAATTTTTACAAAAAATTGTTTATAATAAGTGTATTGAAGAACCTATACAAAATTTAAAGATAAATAATAATAATAATTAAGAACTGTTCAACACTGTGTAAAAACATAAATCTAAACGAGTAGCTAACGAATAGATTTTTGTAAAATAAATAAAAGTGGGAAATGCTGTCTGTGCAAATTTCAACAGTGATCATCACACTTTAGTAAGAACGTTCATTTTATTTAAAAAATCCTTTCGCACTAACGTCTAAAAGCAAAAAAAAAATTATTTTCGAAAGTGCTCTTTATAAAGTTTAAAGTTTAGTTGCGAGTACGAAAAAAAACATGTTAAAATTTGGTGTATAAAACTTGACACCTAAATTTAACAAATCTAATTAGATGAAATTTTGTGAATGAATGAAAATTCAAATCTAAACTCATTAAAAAATTATTTCAAATTGAGCAGCAAAAATTGGAGGTTGACCTAAAGTGTAGTGATTCTTTTAATCCTCTTAGTAAAGGAGATTGTTCTATGATCAGGCGGAATTAATAAATACGCCAAAAGTAGAACAAATACCTTAAGTAAGAATTACAAAATTAAAAAAAGTGAAAAAAGGATGAAATTTTACAATTGTTTAAATGTGATAAAATAACTAAAAATATTCAACCTTATGATGGTTGAAGGGTGGGTGGACTTAGTTAGATTTATCGAAAGTATTGTGCAAATACTAAAAATTTGTGAAAAACTTACGGATGAAGACGAACAAAAACAAATTATTATGATAAATATCAGAAATAAAATAATTGGTGAAGCCTTTATTACAAATAATGCTCTTCCAATAATTGAAGTGAAATAAAATCTCATTTAACAAAAAAATTTGCTGACATAAGAGACGAATCTAATTTGAAAATGGAATAATTTCAATAAATTAGGATACATCATCGCCTCGTCCCCAGCATACATCATCCCCAGCATATCACTCGAAAATATAACTCAAATCTTAACTTTACTAACTTCACAAATAAAATTAAATAATTCTGATAGCGGTATAATCAAACATTAAATAAACCATTATCAAAATTTAGGTTTGACTGTTGTCCAGTCTGCACTACAGGATCTATTGGGATCTCGTATTAATCCACAAAGTTTGGAAAAGCTATGGATATTGTAACCAAAGAGGATAATACCAAAAAATTAAAAGAAAATAACTCACCTCAATATAAATCTTTGCAAAATAATCAAAAATTTAGAAAATTTAATTTCAAAAAACCAAAAATTAAAATTGAGAACGAAAAACATTTTACCTCTACTTCTAATTGTACCCCATTTAAAAAGAAATGGGTCTTTTACAAAAATAGTAAAAAGGAAAAAGACGGAAGTTCAAACAACAGAAGTGCATCGATTCAATCTGAAATACATAGCATCCAGTTCAAAATCGCAACGTCTTGAACAACCCGAGCTCGGTCTTTTGAAATCAACACATGGTCAATTTGGCTTCGGGATGTTTTACGTGGATGTGTCCATGTTTCAAAATGGATGTTTTTATGGGGAAAGAATGTACTTGCCACTTTGAGATCATGAGCGATCGCAAAGTACATCATTCTTTCCCCATTTTCGGTCGCAGTTTCGTGTCGGGAGTACGGACCTATGTTATTACATAAGTCGGTCTGATTTCTGCCAGCTCTAGCATTAAAGTCGCCAATCTGATATCGTGCTCAGGTATAGAGCCCATCAGATTATCCAAATTATTGTAAAATGAGTCTTTATCTTGGGGTTGGCTTACATCAGTGGGCGCATGTACACAAACAATTGACAGGTTGGCTAATTTCATGTGCAAGCGAAGCTTACACATTCGATTATCGACTGCCTGGAAGTCCAAGACAGCCTTTTTTACCTGCGGCCCAATGAGAAAGCCAACTCCAAGATTTCCGAGGTCATCTCCACTGTGTAGCAACGTATAGCCTTGGGACACATGGACTCCACTTTTAGGCCATCGAGTTTCTTTGAGCGCTACGAGTTCCAGCCGATACTCCTTCATACATGTGATAAGGCCGTCCAACGCGCCAGGTTTTCTTAGTGACTGCACGTTCCACGTGCTGATCCTCATTCTCGTATCCGGGTACTTAAGCGGGGGGTCATTGTGATTTAAGCGGTATCCGATTTTTTTGGTTTTGTTGACATTTTTAACTGTAATTGGTTTTACGGATCGGGTCGTCAGCCCAGCGATCCAACCAGATTTAGTCGCCTCCTACGACAAGCTCTGAATACTGTGGTGGTATTCTATGGATCTCATGTTTCGTTCGAAATATTTACGAAACATGTTTGCCCCCAACCACAGGGAGCAAAGAGTATACAAATCTTTGTGAGAATACATAAAATAAAATATAGTTCTCGTAACCTAACTATGTATCTGTCTCTGTTTACATTTTAAGTTATTAAAATATCATATTTTCATTTAAAAGAAAAATGGAAAAATAAATCGAAAAAGATCAACTCCAGGATAAAAATTGAAATTTCTGTTTTCAATTGAATTATTTCATTCACATATTTACTATATAGTAAAGCCTTACCTTTCATACATTTTGTATGAAACTGACGTTGATTTTTGTATTTTTTGTTACACTAAATAAAGCTCATTCTGAACATTCCTGCTTCAATCACAATCAAGAATGCTTTGATAGCATTAACGTTAACGTATTAACGAAACAAACTCGGGAAAAACAATCCGAACGTTCTAGTCGACGACAATATGGAGGAGTTGAATGAAAAATTTATCATTAAATTTAAAACATATAAACAATATACGCTTCGAAAAAAAGTATTCGAATTACAAGACATCGGACGTAGATGTAACAATTATGTTGATAATAAAGTCACGGGATTATATACCAATAACAAAACATTTAAATTATTTCAGGAGCACTTACGAACGAGACATAACCACCAAGTTATCCGATCGCAAGTTCTACTAAAAGACATCGTGAATGGCAATGAGAAACTAGAAATAATTCGAAATTTTCATTTGCCCTACCATAGGGGTATTCAGAAAAACTTTGGCAAAATAAAACAAAAATATTTTTTTTTCAAATTATTAACGATTGTAAGGAGTGCCTAATCAACAAATACGAACGACGACCAGTGAGCCAAAACTTAAAAGTTCCGAAACTCGCAATTGAAGGAACCAATGGAAACTTTACACTGCGATACGTTCGTACTTCGGTCGAAAACATTTTTAACCATTGTTGATAAATTTTCAAATTATCTCTCAACCTTCGAACTTACAAATAGAAAGACAGAAACCAAAAACCCATCAAAACTTTGTCGATCAAGTCAATAAGGTCACCAGTACAGTTAAGGTATGGACCAGTTATGCTGGAAAACAGTGGCTCAAATAAGATATTTTAATGGAATATTTAAAGGGATAGAGGGTATACACGAAATTTTAACTTTCGCAAAAATTAACGTGATATTCAGGCATATCCTGGATAACGCCGAAATGGAATATGTTACTGAAGAACTATTTAAAGAGAATATAAAATTTCATTCAGAAGAACAAATTTATAATCTTTAAGGTATAAAAGCTTAATAACACCGATAAAGTAGTAATCGTGGAAATTCCTCAATTTACTAACGAATCCACTCTATATTACCTATATAAAATCCTCACTTATCCTATTAAAAACCAAATTATGATCTAAAATTATAATTACATTATTTCCAATACCGAAAATAATATGATTTTCAATACCAAGTGTCCAACGCTGGAACAAGATTTATTTGCGAAAAACAGCAAATTCACGAAATAGAGGGTCAATGTATACAGAGCTGATAAATAATAAGAATACAAGTTGTCATACTCAGGAAATACGACCAAGGGAAGAAATTATACAAGTTGAACCCGGCTACGTTTACATATCGTCACCTGAAGGAACGATGATTACAACAACCTGCGCAACACTTCAAAAAGCAAAGGTTACAAGAGTCAAATTAATTAAGTTCGACGAATGAAGATACTCCAATACAAAAACTGTCCACCGACAAAAAACAACAATCATTCAACCTATGGACAATACTGCTGTCAATATAACAATGGCAGAGTTATTTAACTTGCCTTTGCTTACCAAGCAGACAATTAAGAACTTGGATAAAATCTCACTGGATCACAACAATTCCAGAACGATTCAATATTCTTATGGAGCCTTATCCATAGTTATTATATTTATTGTTATAAACATTTTGTTTATACTTCACAGAAAAATTCGAAGTATCTTATTTGATTTATATCATATTAACAAACGAGCAATAAAAAACGAAGATAGCCATGCTACCACATCCATGGCTCGGCGTGAAAGCCCCGATCTTCGAAAGGAGGAATTATGTACCATACTCGTTACATCATGCAATCCACCAACAACACGTGCACATGGTGCATATTTCGAATCAGCAAATAATAAAATTGTCACATTATAAATATTTCATATTTATAATGTGAGCATTTTAATTGTATTCATATTATATTTTATCAATCGCAAACTTGCATGATGATTATGTTTAATCATCACGTTTGTAAAGGGCATTATGCTCTGTGCATATTTGCGACTCATAAATTATTATCAAGTTAGTTGTCGAATACTATTGTGAACCTAACAATTTAAATAAACCAAATTAATAGTTATAATAATAGTTATAATATAATAGTTTTACTATCGTTTAAACAAATATCGTATATATATATATATATATATATATATATATATATATATATATATATATATATATATATATATATATATATATATATATATATAACAAAAGGTAAATGGCATGATTTGATATTAAAATAAATTAATCAGCACAATCCAAATTAATTTTTATGATTTTATTCATCTTAAAATCTTAACTTGCGCCGAAATAGTCCTGATTATTTAACAATTAAGTTAAATTTTTAAACTAAAGTCATTACTCATTCTTCTTAGTAGATCATAGTGATTGTGCCAATAAAAGGTGTAAAGTTTAAAAAAGAATCAACTACACCCAACCGATCATAACATAACAAAAAATACTATTCACAGTAGAACATAGTAATTGCCCTGATTGAACTATTTCCAGTAGATCATTGTTTTCTCGTCATATATTCCCAGTACCGATAGTGAAACGTACTAACAGTAGACTTCTAGCAAGGATAAACGCTTACAGCCAAAGTGGATACATTAGAGATTCTAATCATTAATTAATCTTGTTACCATAAGAGGAAGCGTTGTCACTGACGCTGACATTACTAGTGTAAGCTTGAAGCTTGAAGAAATTGATAAAATATGTATATAATACTGAAAAAATATTAATAAAAATCGTTACAATACAAACCATTTTAAATAATTTACCTAAATCTAAAATTATAATGGATAAACTACAAGACTCTATAGTGAAATTGACAACACACTACTCTATAGTGAAATATGTATTTTTTTCGGTTTTTAAAGGCCACTGTTGGCCCGTACCGTGTCAACAATCTGGCTCCAACAGTTTCGATCACGAGCCAGCTCTTCATACTGTTGTAAGCAGTTGGAAGATGCCAGATCGCTCTCTACGCCGTGGAGCCATCGTCGCCGACAGCGACCTCTTTGCTTACCGAAAGGCGGTTCTCCCTTCAAAGATCGCTGTATCATTCGTTTCGGATCAGTACGCAGAACGTGACCGAGCCAGCGCATTCGCTGTCCTTTAATTTCATGCACGATATCAGGAATTTGCATTAAATTCCTGATCTCGTGATTGAATAGAACTCGGTATGTGCCATCAACGTCGCGTTTTGGGCCATATATCACACGCATGATTCTTCTCTCGAATGTTAGAAGCCATCTTTCGTACTCATCCGTCAAGGTCCAACTCTCACATCCATACATGGCAACGGGTCTGATCAACACTCTGTACAGCTTCAGCTTATCCGTATTTGCAAGATACTTTGATTTCAGCAGTGGACGTAGAGGATACAAAGCCCGATTGCCAGCGGCAAGGCGAACCTTAATATCCTCTCCCACACTATTATCGTGAGTAATGAGAGATCCAAGATACTTGAATCTCATCACTCCTTCAAACGTGTGGTTTCCACTACTGAAATCAATTGCGTCTTGGTTTCGAAAACCAGTGAAATATGTATAATGTTTTTAAAAAAAAATCTACATTACATCTAAATATACAGTCGATTTCGGCTTCATTTAAATGACGACAGACTGTAGCCTAATGTATTATAACAGGTTTTTATCTTCAATCAAATAAAATATTTGATATTTTTAATTCAACAATATTACTTATAGTGGAATTTTTTTATTTAATAAATATATTTCGGTAATCAAGTTACCATCTTCAGTAGTTATTATCAACTAAAAAATAAATTTTATTTCCATGCCTTTTTATACTTTTTCCAGGCTATAATGTTTTTGGCTATAGTGTTTTCAAATTTGAAATAAGAATTTCAATAGGTTTTTATCATCCATCATTTTTTCATCTAGTGGAAGAGCTTTATAATTTGATTCAATGACTTAAAATGACCAAGGATCAAACGATGATAGCATCTTACTGTTTTGTGTCCGCTGCTATATGCCAACGTTACTTATGACATTATTTCCATTTTTTATTTCCGAACTTGCTTAAAAATTGTGTTTTTGTTGAAATTATTGTTGTCAATATTTTAAGTGCCTTTATATTTAGGTAACGTGAATTATTAAAAAAAATATTTCTTTGGTTTGTTCGACATCAAACAAAAACGGAAGCTTAAATTTTTATCATATAACTATTAATATGTCAATAATAATATTTAGTTCAAGTTCATATTTTTATCAACATACATATTTAACTTTAAAAATTTTTTAGATAGCATACTCGTAATATGAAAATATGGGAATTTGGTTTGAGATGTCAACGAAAAACTATTTTAAATAATTTTTTTTTAAATTGAATTTAATAAATGGTTTGTTAGATTAATTAATTAAAAGTGACATCAATTTGTTTAAGTTATGTGAAATTATTGATATGTGGAATATTTAAATAAAAGATGTCTGGAATAATTTTATATTTTTATTTATTTATTTTTTTATAATTATAAAAAATGAAACTACTACTTGAATGTGAACCACGGTAGCCCTAAACTCCAATTGCAAATTGACAAAGAAAGTGGCCGAAATATGTTCAGTAATAAAGGAGCTGCATGGCTCGAAATAGAAGTAGTTTCGCGTCGACTTGTAATAATCGACTTGTAGATCAACCCAAGTGGGAACAAATGTACACTTATGTATACCACGGTAGCCCTAAACTCCAATTGCAAATTGACAAAGAAAGTGGCCGAAATATGTTCATTCGATAGGAAGATATTAAAATCACATTAAGCAATAAGTATTTTGATAATTACAATATTAAAAATGTTTGTAGTAAGATTACTCAACAAAAAACACCAAAATTTTTAAAACGAAAATCAACAGTAACATGTCCACATATCAAAAATGTATTATACGTAAAAGTAGCATTTTATCTTAAAAGTAATCAAACATACACTGCGCGAATTTAAAAAACGGAGCAGAAACTTTCTTCGTAAAAAAAATAGATTTGAACGCTTGCATCTTGGTGAAATAACCCACTTAACAGAATACTAGTAACAGAAACAATTATGGCGATAATCCGATGCAAACCCATTTTCTAACTAAATAATTTGTATAAAAAATATAATGTGTTTATAAATTATATAACATTTTTACATTAATGATTTGAGATTGTTAGATGTTGTTACTTGGTTAGATTAGGATCATTCTAAATTCATTATATGTATTTGTACCGCCTCAGCGGTTAAAACTGAAGTAATTAAAAATATTTGGGTCAACTCATCATATGCTGTATTTATAAATGTGTCCATATAATTCCCAATCCATTACCGTTTAACGAAAACCACAGTACTACGCTTGTGGCTTAAAATACCATGTTTGGATGGATATTATCAGGCGATTTGAGGTAATTGGAAGATGTTCTGATATGGTGGTAAAAGGTTTCTGCAACCAGCACTATTTATTTTTGATTTATTCTGTATGTCTCTAGCCAGAACGATGTTATGGTTTCGAAGGCCCATTTATGTTACCTAAATTATGGGTTGGATGGTAACAGATTATCGTTCAAAGAGATCTCGTTGCTTGGTTTACAAGACATATTAAATATCACGCAAATTTTCGTAGTCTCGCTAGTTTCCTTTACAACGCAATGATATAACGGTTCATTCTATGGTGTGAACCGTTGAAATCTTTTATATTTATCACGGTTACATTCGGTTTAGCAAGCCTAGAATTTCTAGCTATCGGAGCTTTATTTACTTGCAGTAATTAACATGGAAATACAATTCCATCATGTAAAGCCATAGTATGGTTCAACAACGAGTTGCAGGAAATTCAACTCGTTGTTGGCGAAATAAAATTTAATTTAAAAAAGTGGATGTCAAATTTAGTGAAATTAGCAGACAAAGAAACTGAATGCCAACTGTTGGCATAAAAATGAATCTTTCACAAGACACCACACAAAAATTTTGATTCTTTAGGTTGGTTATCGCCGTCTAATATTATTTCTAAAATTTTGTTCCAAACAATATTAGAATAAGATGGCAAACTACCAGCCAAAATCTTTAAAATATGGCCAACTTAAGGAAGAGGGTTAACTTAGTTTATGCAATTTCAAAAGTTGAACATAAAGAGACGCGGACCTACAAGTTGAACATTAAGAGTCACGGTGAGGTCCGTGACTCTTAATGTTCAACTTTTGAAATTCCACTGAACGACAGTTTTATTAAATTTAGTAACAAAGGAGCACTGAAATCATGTGAAGTAATAAGAAAATCTAGCGAATCACGCATTAAAAGAAGTACATATTTTTTACATCTGAATTTGCGTCAGTAATAAAGGAGGTGCATGGCTCGAAATAGAAATAGTTGCGCGTCGAATGTAATAATCGACTTGTAGATCAACCTAAGTGGGAGCAAATGTACACTTAAAGCAAAGTAACTTGATTATTCCACAAAAGCAGTGATATTGCACATTTAGAATTATGAGTTTCAGTAGGAAACCTTTTATATATGCAAGCAACATACTAAGGGTTGAAGAGAGATTAAAATTCGCAAAATCAATATGATTTGAAATACTATGTCATTCTACCCAAATTCCATATCCTTAACTGTTAATTTCCCATATCCGTAACATACATTGTCATATACGTCCTTATCTTCTCTTATCATATGACAACAATATTGGAAAGTCAAAAGTAGAGAAATTATTAAGATAAATAAGAAATAAACGTGGAAATTTACCAGTTAGAACTACACCTGTCAAACCATTTATTAATGTGGAATAGATTGAGCTAAGAGGGACCTATTTCTATAGTGAACAAAAGAGGACGAGGTCTTAAATTAGATTCAAAATTTCTTTGTGCAATATCTGAAGTATTGATGCTTTGGCATCCGACACACTTTTTAAAATGACAATTATTTCGCTACAACAGTGAAGGACTATATAGCCGTATTTGTTTATATGGTTACGAAAGCTATTCATTTAGTAGCGAAATCTACGGATAATGGTTATTGGACTAATTTTCCGTTTGAGGAATAATCTTAAATTTAAGGCCACTTTACAATATCAGAATTTGATATAAAAATAAACAAATATCTAGATTATCACAGTAGCAGTACAGACAACAAAGAATAAAAGGATTTTGAAAAATCTTTTTAAAAAATGCATAAATGGCATAAAAACACAAAGCATTTGAAAATAAACGATTTTGTATTTATAAAAGAAGACAATTTTAGTTCATGTAAATTGCTTTAGGTAAGAGTTCATACAGATAATAATAGAGTAGTAGGAGCCATCACTATTAAAATACCATCTACCGCTATTAAACTATATATCTCTACAATATACAGATAACCAATTATTTAACAACTATACTTTTCATCGCTGATCTATGTTATTGATGATATTCTAAAAATACATCAAAATATAAAAACATTTAAAACCTTTTATATCTAAATCATTTAAACCTTTTATTGTTATAATCTATTAAACATAGTCTTAAAAACTAATTTCGATTTGTTTAGTATCAGCACATACAACATGAGAATTGGTGGATACAATATTCATATTAATCATAATTACAAAATTGTAATAGATTTGACTTAACAATGAGTGCGTACCAACACATAAATGGTTGTAAACTTTAGTAATTTTGGTATATAATTTTAGAAACAAATAATACCTATCGAAATTGAGGGATTTAAAATTATAATCATCTACTAAAATTTGTAATTTTAGTGAAAACAAAACCAAAAAGAATCAAAACGAGACATTTAGCGATTGTCAAATCAGACGGTATAGTATTATATTTTCATTCAATTCTGTTAACACAAATTAAGAGTTATATTATATAGCTGAAATAGAATTTGCATTTTTTTAATTATTTCAAAATAAAAATAACCGATTTGGCGATTTATAGTTTTATTAATGCCATTGAGTAATATTAACAGTGGACCACAATATAAAACATTGTTTTACTGTGTAATATGGTTTCACTATTAAAACGCATTATTTAATCGACTATTTTCCATGATTGGTTTGCCTCGTGTGTAGGTGTACTTCATGACTATCTAGTATCAACTGTTAATATTAATATTGGCCTTAAAAATAGCCATAAAAAATTTATACCTTTCGGATGGACATCCTGTATTTCAATATGAAATTTATATGGTTAACTCGCTTAACTTTTAGTAACAGTAAATATTGCTTTATTTAATATGATATTTAGTATGATTTTGATATAGTAACTGAGATATTATTCATATCATTTAGAGTTCTAATAAATTTATTAATAATCTTTTCGATTATGTGATGTAAGTACTAGTTATTACGACTTACAGTCTAGATTTTAGTTAATACCGGTTTATTTTGATTAATACCGGTTCCTTTTTTGCATATGATTTTGCCGTATGATCAGCGCTTCGAACAGTAGCAACTGTCTTTACGCCCGCTTTGTTAAATTTAATGACAAAAAACGTTTAGATTATTATTCATTATGAACACAACTAATAATGAACCATTTGTTCTGCAGAATTAATTGAGCAAAGACCACGATTTGTGACGCCAGGACGAGTAACACGGGGAACGGTCAATGCGCATAAGTTTATGGTGAAGCTGCCGAAACCTCGAACTGAACGTGCAATGCGAGAATTTATTTATCGAACATCCAGGAAGTGGAATTCCTTATCCGGTTTTCAGTTTCCGTTGAAGTATAAAATGCACAAGTTTAAGGCAGGTTTCAACCTTTACTTGAAGGACCGCGCGTTGGGTGCAGGAGCTCTGACAGTTATAAAGTGTTGTTAGTTTTTGTTTTGAGTGTTTAAATGATATTTAATCATTAATTTGATAATTTTTCAACTGTGTTAAAAGTTAAAAAAAATAGACTTTTAATTCAAACTTGAATAGAAATATAATTTTATTGTTTAATCGTATTTATATTCAGAAAATTATTTATTTATTTATGAATGGAAAAATTATTTTTTTTACTGACCTAAACTTAATACGTCGTTTGTTTCTATTTTTCTTGAATCCAACGGCAAAACAAGAAATATACGGATTCTCGCAAATACGAATGAATGTAACATAAAAGTTAAAACTGTATGATACGATTTAATAAAATAAATAACCATAACATAAAACCGTATAAAATGATATATTTCATCCAAAAAAAATTCGTAAAACGTGGAGTTTGTGATATTGTAGTCGTATTGCTTGAAGCTACTACAGTCGAACAGAAATAATTGAATATCTTTGACTTTCCTGCCGTAATTTAGAATACATAAACTAAATTTTAAATGGCAGTAACTTTCAAAGGCTGGTATGGAGCTATGCAATGTTCAGATGGTTTACGTATTGCCGAATGCCAATTTCACTGGCGCAACAGTTTTAAATATTTCTTTTGAAGCGTACCACGAGAGAGATGGATTTGATTCGACAAATACCAGCTTACGGAAAGATCAATAAACAAATAAATTATCAACAAATAACAATATTCTTGTCTTTATGATTAACATATTATAATATTAGCATTATTTAATTATTGCTATTATTTTCTTTATTTATGTTATCATTTCGAATATTATAAGAGTTATTTAATTTAGCCAAATTATATTGTTATCTTTTACTATTATTGTTGTAAATACATGAGTAGTATTCTTATAATAAATCATACATGAGTAAATACATGAGTAGTATTCTTATAACAAGTCTTATAATAAATCATTGAATAAACTATGTATATCTAAGGAACAATATCAAAATATTTAGTGTGGTTAGTCGTTGTATTGCAATGGTTTCTCCATTATTTATATTTCAAGATATTTTCCTTATATATCCACTTATCCCTGCTTTTACTTGCGACATAATTAATATCATGTACTCTCATCTAAATTCTTAAAGTATACTTGTATAAATGAAAATACAAACCTACTAAAATATTCAACTCAAGAAAACGGATTTTGATTATGATAGCGTTAGATTACCATATTTAAAAACATACATCACGACCGGTAAAGATGGTTCTTTCTTTTGACATTGAATACTTGCCTTTATTTTATGGTATTCTCTTACAGACAATTACCCTTATATCTAGTTAAAAATACACATACATGTAACTATTATGTGTATAATTTATGCAATAAAATGAAAACCCAAATAAAAACTGAAATATGTTATCTACCTACAGATTTTTTACTTTTCTAAAGTAACATGAACGGGGTGGTTTGATCAAAAAGACTAAATGTTCAAAACGAGTTTTATTAAGCGTAACAAACAATTCAAGCCCTGTGGGTGAGAGCATCCATGTTTCTTAAACATTTCGAACGAAACATTGTACCCATAGAATACAGTATCTAGAGCTTGTCGTAGGAGACGACTAAATCTGGTTGGATTGGGCTGACGCTTCCGTAAACAATTATTATATAATACCGCCA
Source organism: Tipula lateralis (assembly GCA_963932295.1). NCBI lineage: Eukaryota > Metazoa > Arthropoda > Insecta > Diptera > Tipulidae > Tipula > Tipula lateralis. Next base: position 83,697,640 of record OZ010736.1, on the reverse strand, counting down.
AAACAAAATTGGCCTCCGCTAAGTACTTGCACGCGAGATTGAGGATCGGCACATGGAACCTGGTGCGTTTGACGGTCTTATCACATGTATGAAAGAGTATCGGCTGTAATTGGTAGCGTTCCAAAAAACTCGATGGTCTAAAAGTGGATACCAAGTAGATGGTATAAAAGTGGATACCAGTGGAGATGACCTAGAAAATCTTGGAGTTGGATTTCTCACTGGGCCACAGGTAAAAAAGACTGTACTGGATTTTTAGGCAGTCGATAATCGAATGTGTAAACTTCGCCTTGAACATGAGATTAACCAATCTGTTCATTGTCTGTGTACATGCGCCCACTGATGTAAGCCAACCCCAAGATAAAGACTCATTTTACAATAATTTGGATAATCTGATGGGCTTCTTAGCTGCGCACGATGTCAAATTGGTGATTGGGGACGGGACTTCAATGCTAGTGGTGGCAGAAATCAAACCAATCTTTTGTAATACCTAGGTCCGTACGATCGCTCATGATCTCAAAGTGGCAAGCCCATTCTTTCCATATAAAACATCCCGAAGCCAAATTGACCATGTCTTGATTTTTAAGGGACGGTCATGGGTTGTCCTCGATGTGAGATCTAATTGGTCGTCAACAAAATTTGTAGGCAGTGAATATTATTTAGTCACTGCGAAGCTTCGATGGAAACTAGTCAGGGTTGACAGAAGAATATACAACGTCATTTTCCTTTGAATCTGATGAAGTGAACCGAGTCTGGGAAGTATTGAAAATCTCGATTATCGATGCTGTCTAGAACATTCGCGTTATAGTTTAAATTACGCCCAAAACTGATTGGTTTCGTCATAAGTGTTACAACAACTCACTATGAAATACACGTGGTTTCTTAAGGGCATCACCGAATTGCACCATACCTTAAGAACTTCCATTCGGGACCAGGATGGAAAACCTCTGTGTTACGTCGTTGCGGTTCTCGATAAATGGCGTGAACATTTTTCTGAACAATTTAATGTTCCACATGTATCACAAGCTGTATTTGAATGCATACCTTCAAATACAGTCCGCAAAGATGTCCATTGAGAATCCATCCTATGAGAAATTCATCATGATCATGCAGAGATTAAAGAAACATCGTTCATCAAAAGTTGATTGCATTAATTCAGAGCTCTCGAAAGTCGGAGGGCTTACTTTGCGGGTCTGTCTTTTCGACCTTGTTCGTTTTGAATGGCGAACTTCATGCATATGCAGATGATATCTGTGTGATTGGATTAAATGGCAACGGAGTGAAACAGATACTTGGTCCACTGAAACAGTTTTCAGCTTCCGTTGTTGAGATCAACACAAAATATATGATCTCTGGTAATCAATGAGTCCAAAACAAAATATATGATCTCTGGTTATCGAGACCAAGACGCAACTGATTTCAGTAGTGGTAATCAAACATTTGTAGGAGTAATGAGATTCAAGTGTCTTGGATCTCTCATTATTCACGATAATAGTGTGGGAGAGGATATCAAGTTTCGGCTTGCCGCTGGCAATCGAGCTTTATATCCTCTACGTCCACTGCTGAAATCAAAATATCTTGCAAATGCGGATAAGCTGAAATTGTGCAGAGTGTTAATCAGACCCGTTGTCATGTATGGATGTGAGAGTTGGACCTTGACGGATGAGTACGAAAGATGGCTTCTAACATTCGAGAGAAGAATCATGCGTGTGATATATGGCCCAAAACGCGACGATGATAGCACATACCGAGTTCGTTTCAACCACGAGACCAGGAATTTAATGCAAATTCCTGATACCGTGCATGAAATCAAAAGACAGCGAGTACGCTGGCTCGGTCACGTTCTGCGTGCTGATCCGAAACGAATGATACAGCGATCTTTGAAGGTAGAACCGCCTTTCAGTAGGCGAAGAGGTCACTGTCGGCGACGATGGCTCCACGGCGTAGAGAGCGTTCTGGCATCTTCTGGTTACGTGCTCGTGATTGAAATCGATGAAGTCAGATTGTTGACACAGTACGGGCCAATAATGGCCTGTAAAACCCGAAAATAAATAAAAATAAAATAAAATTTATAAGTATTGAAAAAATTGTTACCCGTTTATAATATTTATGTAATTATATAACATAAAGTTTATGTAGTTTATATAGTTCATTAGTTCATTTTATAAAATTTAATTTATTGTTGATTGAAAAAATTGTGACTGCTGACATGCTGTATAAGATAGCAGAAAAAAATCCAGCAGAAAAAATATTTTTTCTACTCACCACCATTTTTTTCTGCTGTCATTTTTAAAACCAGCAGAATTTGCCCATGAATATTTATATAATATTAAAAATACATATATTTCAGGTTTAACATAAAATCTGTAAATTTTTCTTACAATTTTAATATGTATTATGTGTTAACTATAGATACCCATATTATATATGTAGTTGTTTTACTGTTAGCTATGGAAGGACTCCCGAGTAACCAATATGTCATTATGATTTTCTGATAGATTGGGCCATAATACATCGGAATAAGAAGTTTGAGGATAATCGTCTGGGTCAGAGGACCTCCAGAATTTTTTGAAGTTGTGGCTCATACATAAAAATCAGTTATTAAACACTTTAATATTGGTTACTCGGGGATCCTTCTATAGCTCACAGTGAAAAAACTGATTTTTATGTATGGGCCAAAACTTCAAAAAATTCTGGAGGTCCTCTGACCCCGACGATTATCCTCAAACTTCATATTCGGATGTATTATAGCCTAAGCTTTTGGAAAATCATAATGGCATATTGGTTACTCGGGATTCCTTCCATAGCTCACAGTGAAAAAACTGATTTTTATATATGGGTCAAAACTTCAAAAAATTCTTGAGGTCCTCTGACCCAAACGATTATCTTCAAACCTCATATTCCAATGTATTATGGCCTAAGCTATCAGAAAATCATAATGGCATATTGGTTACTCGGGGGTCCTACCATAGCTCACAGTAAAACAACTATATATAATAATATATGTTCTATAGTTAACATATAATACATATTTAATTTGTATGAAAAATTTACAGATTTTATGTGAAACCTTAAATATATATTTTTTAATATTATATAAATATTCATGGGCAAATTCTGCTGGTTTTAAAAATGACAGCAGAAAAAAATGGTGGTGAGTAGAAAAAATATTTTTTCTGCTGGATTTTTTTCTGCTATCTTATACAGCATACTGTTGACTTCATTTTATACTCAATTTTGAAATTTAAATATTGATCAGCTGATTATGTTATTGTCAACTGTATGTTGGAAATTCCTTTTCGAGCTGATGTATGTTCATAAATAAAATTAAGCTTATATACATAAGCTAGGTCAGTCTAAAAGTCCGCCCTGCACCCAACTAAAACAAAACGTAAAAAAAAAATTCGGTTTGAGTTGATTTCATCAAATATATAATTTCATTAAAACAAATTAATAATTAATTTTTTGAATTTTCGTGTTCAATTTTATGTATTTTTCTTCAAAATTGTTTTTCTAAATTTATTAAGAAATAAGTTTGACCTATCGTAATTTATTTTGATTCGAAAAAAATGATTAAAATGATATTATTCTATACAAACCGAGTAAAAATATCGAGCACATGTACACGAAGCTACATGTACTTGTCGCTCAGTTTGAATTAAAAAATAGAACCATAAAAATTTTCGAAGAATATGTTCGTGGTAATCCGTGTTATATGTATAAGGCTAATAGAAAAAACAGAACTAAATTGCCAGAAAAAATGAGCCACTACTTTTTGGTTACGTTTTACCTAACTATTTAATTATTTAAATAGTTTGCCTTCTAAATATTTATTAGAAAAAAAAATGTATTAGATCATCATAGTATATATGAAATACGGTCGGATCATCGCGAAAATAAATTACCTCCACTCAAAAAGGTGATGGATTGGGGAATAGCGGCACATTTTTAAATACAGTGTAAGATCACCCGTAGATGTAACATAAATAAAGTACTACAGGTAGTTTGCTGTTGAGAAATCCCAAAGATACATTTCACATATGTATCTTTGGTATTTCTTATTAATAACTAATATATTAATAACTTATTAATAAATAATAACTAACAAATTCAATTTTCTAAGATGAATGAATGAATTCTAACTAGCCCTCTTGATATAAATAAGGAGTTAGATAATCACTTTAAAGCGGTTATTGTATTAATTTATTCACACAATTAATTTATCACTTCTAAATTTTTAACTCCCAAGTCTATTGGTATTATGTTTTGATGCCGCCGTCATGAGTCTTTATTAAATAACATGCAACGTATATCATCATTAAAGGTAAGGTGCTGAACATTTCTTCTACTAGGTTGTCATTTTTAATGTTCCACGGACAATTCACATAGTACTGTATGATCTTGTTTTAGAATGTTTGTATCATTACTACAATTGTTTTCTGGAGCAGCCACATATCTGGATACCATAGGTACAAACTGGATTTAGGTTTAGTTGGTATAAAAAATTTACTTAGATCTGATTAGAATTGGAAAAAATAAATCAAAATTCGTTAAAATATTCTTTTGTATACAAATATGTACATAATTGTAATTGATTAGTAACATAATCAGAAGTGAAGTATACTTATATATATATAAACACAACTTTGACCTTCTGATCAGTCCGTAAATATTTCTCACGAGCATAAGATCAATATCGATAATCTTGAAGTTGGGTTTCTCAATAAACAAATAGTATATGTTGGTAAATATAGGAAAATAGGCTGTGTTGAACTTCTTAGCATTTGATAATCGAATATGTAGACTAAGCTTGCACATTAGATTAGCCAATCTGCCAATTTTCAGTGTGCATGCGCCCACTATATAAGTCAACTCTAAGATTAAGACTCATTTACAATAATTTAGATAATGTGATAGGCTCTATACCTATGCAACATGTCAGATTGGTGATTATGTAATAATATACGTCCGTACAGTAACCGAAAATGAAGAAAGAGTGGTGATCCCTCATGTAAATAAAGCCAAATTGACCATGTGTTGATTTCAAACGAGCGGGTTACGGTTGTCCAAATCGTCAGATCGTATCGGTCTTCCAACGGTTCCATAGGTATTCGTATAGGCAGTGACCATTATCATTGCTAACTAGAAGGAAATGTTTTTACAAAAAAGTCAGGAAGGACAAGGAGGACAAGGGAATATAAAATACGATTTTCCCGTGAAGTTCTGATAAATAAAGAATACAACGAAAATATCAACATCTTGTCAGCAAAACACGTCCAACTTCGAGATTCGAATGAAATTGCGAGAACAATTAAGTTAATAAGAATAATCTATTCTTTTTTCTATCATGATATCATGTTGTGTTGGTTTGATATTTTTCAATGTTAGTTTATGTATTTTAACAATTTTTATGGGTTTGGTGAGCACATCGGAACCGGCGCCGATAATATCAATGTAATAAAAAGGCACTGTTATTTAGATTAAGAACTTAATCCTGTAATCCCTTAATTGTAAATTGCGTCATTATCTAAATGCTATTTGATACATAGCCGAATAAAAATGCGAACAACAAATAATCGATCTCATAATTACAAATTAAGAAGTAACAGCATAAAATAATAAAATGGTTAAAATTTTATTATTTATTGTTGTTTTGTATAAAGGAGTATTTTACTCTGTTGTTTGTATCAACTTAAACATAACTATGTGATATTCGAACTTATATTTATTAGTACAGTATTGTTACAATTCTCAAGGTTCGTATCCGGATTAGTCCGAGAAGTCAAACGGAAATCAAAATTAAAACGATCGGAGTTTAGTCAAACTTTATCTTTATTCAATTCACTCAATAAATTGGAGGGATTAGTCGCTTGCCACTGGTTAGGACTATATCACTAATCTTGTCATGACAATTTATCATACCTTACTAATTCAATATCTAGACTAGTCGCTGGCCACTAGTCTTCATTTCACTATACTTAAACACTTTCACACTTCACTCGGTCAAATCAAAATTGTCCGATACGGCGATTTCGCACTGCTTATTTACAAATCAGTGGGATTCTCGATCTTACCATTCTATTTGTAACAGTCAATGTAGTAATGTATAAATTTCGGTGTCGGATAATTCGAGATGCTTCCATGCGTCACTATAGTAGTGTTTTCAACTGATTCTTATTCATTCGCAGTATTCTTCTGATGTTAATTCGCTCGTTGCATAGTGTTACCTCTTTCCTCATCTGATTATAACTTCTAAAGCTGAAATCGACTATTACTATCACTGCTATCGATTATTACAGTCCTCAGTGAGATTCGAAACAGCTTATATTTTGATTGCTACTAAGTATACCGCATACTACTATGACCGCTCGACTTTTGACTACTATGACGTTAACTGCGTTGATGTAGGCATATTTGTTACAATATTCAAAGTACTTTTCCGACGCATATTAAAAGTTTAGTATAGCAACACTACACAATTTTATATCGGTATTGAAATCATCTTCTTTAATAACAACCCGGTTTAAAGGCGATTGTAGAAAATTTTATATTTTTTGTATTTTCCATTGGTTTACTTTTCTATGTAGAGTAAAAAAATATAAATTTTATTATATTCAAGTTTGAAATAATTATCAATAACCTTTAGCGAAGTAATTTTGTAATAATCTTTTTCATTTCTGTGACTACACATCATCAAAATTGCTCCTTTCGTTTGGTTTATCTTTTATAACACTTTAAAATCCTTATATTATTTTCATTTTTATTCAATTTCAATGCTGAAAAGGACAAATAAACATGAAATTTAATTACTATGGTCTGTTATGGTTTTAATAAGTATCAAATTTTCCAGATGATAATAAAATCAAAATTAAGTTTTGCCTTGTACGAGTAAGACGATCGTACCTTTACTTATACTCTACTTATATATTACTTTTATTATATTTTTAAAAATAATTAAAACTGTATCTTATAGTTATTTTTGTTTCAATTGCGAATGATTAAAATTACATGAAAATAGAATTTGAAGAAACGTAATAAAAAAAATTATTACGCTGGTCAAAATATTAGTTTCTTTTTAGCTGTGACTCATCGAAATTTAACTTTTATTTTTCCTATTTTGTAATGTAAGTATAAAATGGCTTTTTTATTGGGATCAAAGGAAATGTATTTATATTTTGTTTATCATTGAACCCCTATAATATGCTGAAAAATTAAGTAATATAATGGTGTGGTAAGTTGGTTTCGTGGAATCATCAAATTTGTTGGTTAAGTTAAATCAAGATGTTATGGAAAAAGATTAAAGAAATAATGATGAGAACTTTTGATTTGGATCTCTTTCCTTAACTTTAGTGACTTACCATTAATCTTTGGGTTGATTAATTTGAAAACGAAATTATTCTTTTATGTTTGCCATTAATTATGATTTATGGGGTAGTCCGAAAGAGAAAAAAAATATAAAACCTATATAAATTTACAACTCTTACAGATTTCATCTTAATATTAAAAATACTAGAACTGCTTAAATTATGGCCTACTACGAGTATATGTAAGTATTTCTATTCACATATAATTTGTTTATTTGGTGAGCAATTGTTGTTTTACGAATTTATTTCATAAATGGTTCACTCTATTCGAAATTAATTATTTCTTGCACAGTATTCTGTATAAAAACGTAATATTTATGTATACCAACAGCTATGTCTCAACTAAGAACATTAATTATAAGTTTAGTCATTCAAATATAGTAATAAATCATGCTTAATAGATATTAATAAAGCGTGGTTTTTAGAGATTCACAATTTTAAGTTGGCAACACTGCTTTATTTGACAAACCATTTAAGAGCTGACAACCTATTTTAACAACCCATTTAATAGTTGGTTTTATTTAGTTGGATTTAACATTTCATTATATGCCGCGTTTTAATATTTACTCTGTATAACGGCTCCAGATAGCGATGCTAAGCAAGCCTTTTTATCTATTTAAAATCCAATTTAATGCGTTATTTATAAGTAAATACAATTCATTTAACAGTAAACTGTAATATTTCATTCAATTAGATATCAAAATTTGTAAAAATAAATATTTAGCTCTACCTATTTTTATAGAGCACTATCCAGGGCAGCTATTATTTGATGGGAAATTTACGAAAAATATGAGTATTTTAATGTTCATCCCTCAAAATGAAAAATTTCATTGCATTAAATGTCAAGATTAATTTTTTGTACGTATTTATTTTGAATTAACAGTGACACTCGTGGATAATAGAATAAGTTTGAATAGAAATTTCCCTAGCTCCGGATAGCAAGCTCTGGATAGCGCGAATATTAAAACAGTGCTATAGATAGACTAACATCAGAGCAACGCTTGCAAATTTTTGAAATGTTTTATAAAAGTAATGATACTGTTCGTCAAACTTATCGTGTACATCGTCCATTTATGGCATACATAATCGTCCTTCAGAGAAGCTAATTTCTTTATGTTAATGTGTATCCCGTGAGACGCCGCCATTGCGCATTGAAGAAGCCGTACTGGAAAACATTAAAACAGATCCAAATCAATCTATTTCGTCGTTCTCAGCAACTGGGATTATATCCTTCCACTCTATGGAAGATTTTACGAAAAGATCTTGGCTTAAAAGTTTTCAAGATTTAACTTGTGCAGGAATTGAAGCTGAACGACCATCGTATGCGCCGTCAATTCGGCAAATGGGCTGAAGCACAATTTGATATAAATGTTGAATTTCCTTTCAAAATTTTGCTCTCCGATGAAGCTAATTTTTGGTTGAATGGTTACGTAACTAAGCAGATTGTCGCATTTTGGGTGAGGATAATCCACAAACTTTTGTCGAAACACAATTAAAGTTTGTGAGTTTTATGGGCTGACGAAGGCATTGGTCCATATGTCTTTAAAAACGATGATAGTCTGAATGTTAATGTCAATGGTGGCGGTATAGGGACATGAATATAAAGTTTTTCGTACCTCGATTAGCTGGCATTTATCTTTGCTGACATGTGGTTCAAACAGGATGCAGCTACATGCCTCGCAGCGCGCGCTACAATTGATTTACTATTACTATACTCAAAGAAACTTTTAATGAAAGAATTATTTGGCGTAATGGTCCAATTAATGGCCACCAAGATCATGTGGTTTAACTCCATTGGGTTATGTAAAGTCACTTACCTTCGTCGATAAACCCCAGAAACAATAGGATATCAATATTCGAAGAGTAATGGGTGAAATACGGCCGCAAATGCTGCGAAAAGTTTGTGAAAATTTGTGTTTAAAATTGCGCCAGCCGTCATTAAAAATATAATTATTGGTTTTATTATGATTTAAACTTGTGGAACTCAAAATAACACCTTTTATATATGTAAACGAGTATATTGATAGAAAGAAATTAATAAGCTACCATGATTCTATTTTTAACAATATCATCAATTTTGTAATGGAACTTCCAAATTTTAATAATAATAAAATAATATTATTTTTAATAATATTGGTTTTGAAAATAAAATCATGAAAAATTTAAAAATTGCTTATTATTTGTAAATATTATATTTTATTTAAATATTAAATAAGTTTATTAAATTTGTACCAAAATATTTTGGTAAAAATTCAATAAACTTAATATAATAAATAAATAAAGCCTTCGCTTTCCTATTACCTAAATATTATTATAAGAATTAATCGATAATTAAATGTTTTCGCAGCAGTTTTACATGTGCAAAATAATACAAGTAAAATAATTCATTATATATATATATATATTATATATTTATATATATATATAAATATATATATATATATATATATATATATATATATATATATATTTATTTATGTATGTATATATGTATGTGTATATATATATATATATATATATATATATATATATATATATATATATATGTATATAACGGTTTCCGTACCGTGTCAACAATCTGCTCTTCATACTGTTGCAAACAGTTGGAAGATGCCAGATCGCTCTATACGCCGTGGACCCATCGTTGCCCACAGCGACCTCTTCGCCTACCGAAAGGCGGCTCTCCATAAAAAGATCCCTGTATCATTCGTTTCGGATCAGCACGCAGATCGTGACCGAGCCAGCGTACTACCTGTCATTTGATTGCATGCACGATATCAGGAATTTGCATTAAATTCCTGATCTCGTGATTGAATAGAACTCGGTATGTGCCATCATCGTTGCGTTTTTGGCCATATATCACACGCATGATTCTTCTCTCGAATGTTAGAAGCCATCTTTCGTACTCATCCGTCAATGTCCAACTCTCACATCCATACATGACAACGGGTCTGATCAACACTCTGTTCAGTTTCAGCTTATCCGAATTTTCAAGAAATTTTGACTTCAGAAGTGGACGTAGAGGATATAAAGCTCGATTGCCAGTGGCAAGGCCAAACTTGATATCCTCTCCCACACTATTATCGTAAGTAATGAGAGATCCAAGATACTTGAATCTCATCACTCCTTCAAACGTGTGGATACCACTACTGAAATCAGTTGCGTCTTGGTCTCGAAAACCAGAGATTAGATATTTGGTTTTGGACTCGTTGATTTTGAGACCAACGGAAGCTGAACACTGTTTCAGTGGATCAAGTATCTCTTTCACTCCGTTGCCATTTAATCCAATCACACAGATATCATCTGCATATGCAAAAAGTTGATTGGATTGTCGGAATAAGAAATTGTCCTGAGGTGTTTCACTTTTACGAAGAATGTATTCCAACATGAGATTTAAAAGTATCGGGGACAGCGCATCTCCTTGTCGAACACCAGTAGTGATTGCAAAAGTTCTAGATAGCCTGTTCTCAACTTTGACACAGCATTGTGACTGCGTTACTGTCATTTTACACAGATGTATTTGGTATTCCTAAATATTCAAGCGCATACCATAGTCTCTCTCGATTGATCGAGTAATAGGCTTGCTTGAAATCTAGGAATACCTGGTGTACATCACGAGATGTTTCGTAGTACTTAGAAAGAATCATCCGTAGCGAAAAAACTTGATCAGTGACTGACCGATTTAGACGGAATCCTCCTTGGTAGTCACCGACAATTTCCTCCGCCAGAGGAGTAATTCTTCCCAAGATTTTGTATGACAGTAACTTGTATGCTGTACAAAGGAGAGTTATACCGCGATAATTCTCGCACTTCAAGCGATCACCCTTCTTTTTGAATATTGGGCATAACGCGGCCACTTTCCATTCTTCGGGCATAACTTTATTTCGCATATTAGTCGAACCAGGTTTAAAAGACAGTTCCACAAAGTTAGCCCTCCGAATATCTAGAGCTCTCAATTAATGCAATCAACTCCTGGTGAACGATTTTTCTTTAGTCTCTGCATGACCAATGTGAATTCCTCATAGGATGGATCCTCAATGAACATCTCTGCTGTCTGTATTTGAGGGTTTTAAAATACAGCTTGTGATACATTAAATTGTTCAGAAAAATGTTCACGCCATGTATCGAATTGACACAGAGGTTTCCATTCTGGTCCCGAATGGCGGTTGGCCGAGATTTCAAGGTATGGTGCAATTCGGTGATTCCTTTAAAGATACCACGCGAATTGTGCTCATTGCTGAGTTGTTGTACTCTTACTCTCGTACGACCTTAGCCGTCGACCATTCGCGCTTCTTCAGTCTACAAATGCGGTTAGCTGTCCTCCTAGCAAGAACTGCTTTGTTTTTTCTTGCAATTGTAAACCGAGTCTGCGCTTCATTGTGGGCTATATTTCGTTGCTCAACAGCAAGACGACACTCCTTATCAAACCATTCATTTTTGGGTTTAGTTTTCACTATACTGAGAATGTGTTGGGCAGCATCGACAACCGAGGTTTTCAATACTTCCCAGACACTGTTCAGATCGTCAGATTGGTAATTAGATCGCATAATGCTATAGCTGACAAGATCTTGATATTTTCGTTGCGTTTCTTCATTTGCCAGACCTTCACAGGAGAATCGCGTTGTATTCACAGGGTAATCCTTCACAGGATAATCGCGTTGTCCTTTCTGACCTGTACGAAAATCTCCATCGTAGCTTTGCAGTGACTAGATATTTGAAAATATTAAATTTCGTCGATTACAACGACATCTATCATCAACCGAATAAAATATTATATTCAAATCATAAGTACTTTTAGTCGTAGAATCCGTATCTGCAATAAAAAATATGGCTTCTTATCTTTGTTTAAAAGTAACCCCCGCCCTACCTACAAAGCGGGCGGTGGGGTTTTTTTCTGTGCACTAATGTATTTCCCCCGCAGTATGATTAAATTTTGATTATGGACATTTTTTCCGTAGAGTGGCTATTTTTCGAGATATTTTACCGTCTTATTTTAAAAGAAACACCCGGTACATATACACACATATATATATATATATATATATATATATATATATATATATATATATATATATATATATATATATATATATATATATATATATATATGTATATATGTATATATATATATATATATATATATATATATATATATATATATATATATATATATATATATATATATATATATATATGTATATATATATATTTTTATATATATATATATATATATATATATATATATATATATATATATATATATAGATATAGATATAGATATACATATATATACATATATATATATATATATATATATATATATATATATATATATATATATATATATATATATATATATATATATATATATAGAATATTTACAAAGCGATACAAAGGGATTCTTATAAAGGATTTATAATGAAAACTTACGAGGAAAACAAATTTTTTAAGAAAACATTTAAGTTTTTTTCTTTATTCAATTATATAATATATTTTTAAGGTTATAATTTTCACGCGTTTAGCTATACTTTTTTAATTAAATGAAAATTATCATGTTTTTCCATTTTATTATTCTACATATTTATTTTTTAATTATTAAAGGATTTTATTTTGTTATCATTATGTTGGTTAACATTATAACTCTTCATTTTTGTTTGTTTGCTAAAAATAATTAAATTTCGAAGAAACCCCATTTTATGTTTTTGCGGTTTTTCGCGGTACTTTAACTTCTGTAATTAGTTGAGATGAGGTTTGGCTTTCTGCCATTTTTCAACAAATTAAAAAATGAAGAAAGGTTACAAACGCGTTAATTAATATAAGAAAAATATAAAATAACATTCATTTTCACGCCAAAGCATTTGAGGAATATTATAATTGTCAAAAGTGTTAATATATTTTCACAAATGAATTCTAACAGGAGCAACATAATTTTGAAAAATTAATGTCTCTACGTTAACGACCGTCGATAAAAGTACGGTAATATTGTATCATTGTTAGTAATATTTTCGGATAGTGTTTAGTTATGATAAGCAATTTTCAAACTTTATTTTTAGAACAAAAATGGTTTTACATACGTTCTACTTTAATTAGTTTTATGACAATTCTATTACTAGAATTTGAGATATTTAAATCAAAATTTATAAATTATAAACTTTGGTTAATAATTATATATATATATATATATATATATATATATATATATATATATATATATATATATATATATATTGATTGATTGATAGGACTGTAGGACCAAGCGCTAGGCAAGATTCCCGGATAACGCCGGGCCTATTCCTACAGCCGTTTACATAAAACGATAGGTAAGGATTGGACGGTATGTTAGTTAGGAAAGAGCGACCCGGTTACAGACACCATGACAGTCGGTACTAAACTACTATTATCACAAGACAATCACAATTTTAATCTACTAGTCTGCAATCGCCAATCAGCATTCTCCAGTCCGCAACACATATCCGCTCTTCTATATTTTTAATAAAATTAAAACTAAATTAAAATTCTAAAATAAATTTATTAGTTCGCTCAGGAATCTGTAACTTAATTAATTAGTTTTATTATTTATTTGAACTCCCATCCGCACAACTAACCTAATTAGAACATAAGTACAGAACTCTGAAAAAAATTTTTTTTTAACTTATGGCTCAGGTATCTGAAACAATTTAATTAATTTAGTTTGATAGTTTAAGCCATACATTACGATTATGTTACCATAATACTGTAACATGCTCATCAGAGAGTCAAAATAGACTATAGGGCGACAATCTTCAGCAGAACCATTTTCCTGTTACATAATTATTGGTGTTACCTCAGCAGTTGAAACTGGAGTATTTAGGTTAATTATTCTGGGGTCTTCTCATCATATGTGCGTCCCTATACTTACAGAGCCACCCCCAACTAACGCGAGGGGTAATATTTATTTATTTTATGACCCGACAGCATTTCATATACATACATTCGTGTATAGGGTAAATTATTATATAAATAAATAATTGAGTAAGTTACCTGCAACTTAGCTATAACGTATTAAAATTAAATCATTTAATAAAATTCTAAAAATAAATTTACTAGATAGGAATCTGTAACTTAATTATTATTAATTTTATTATTTATTTAAACTGCAGTCCGTACACCTATCAAAGTTAAAATAAAATTCAAAACTCTTAATTAACTAACGTACGGCTCCTGAATCTGTAACCATAAATTAAATTAATATGGTTTGCTAGATTAAGTACCCGTCAACCATTACGCTGATATTGGATTGGAATATGTTTATCAGAAAATCCAAATAATTCTCTGGAAACGTATTACATTCCAAAATTATACAACATTTTATTAAAAATAATACAATAAACTTTCCTCGTAAACCCCCTCCAACTATAATCATATTTACACTTATATAAGTAATTTAAACCAAACCTTTTCCATAAATTATTATTATTATTTTTATATTTCTGCAATACAATGTAATTGTAATGCAATGTCCGTATTATGGTCGTGATCAGGGATGATACTTTACTACAAATGTAGTAGATCCGCTCCGACCTTCACCGTTCATAAATCAAAAAAGAACAATTGATATTGTCTTCAAAAAGCATCCTTAAATCCAAATACGAAACTTAATAAATTGAAATTACGCATGGATAACCCACAGGCACGTATGCACGACACACAGGCAATAAAGCTGGCAGGGACGCCACATAATGCAGAAACTATGGAACAGAAGCACCCCAAAAGTGAAGGAAATCGACACCCCTCGAAGCGAACCCTATTCAAAGGAAACCAAACACGATCCAAACTCAACATTCAACCAAACATACATCTATTAGTAGCAAATAAACTCTAACACGAGAACCCAATCGTAAGCATCCAAAATACAAACTCTTTCAGAGCACTCTCAACAACGGGACACCAACCTTAACAAAAATAAAAATAGAAACTGCAGACCTATCTCAACTGACCTTCAACAAACCGAAATCCATCCAAACACCCCACATTCCGGCGAATCCTCCAGGCCCCAACAAATCCCACTCGCGTCCAAAATTCCACATGCCAACAGAAGTTCCCAACCGCCACCACAACTAGATTAACCCTCATGCCCGTCTCAATCAAATCCAGCCTCGAAACACCCCCCTCCCCCCCGCGAACCGCAGCAGTATCATGAGTCAAAGAACAAATCACCAGCATACCTACAAAAACCGCTTCCGACATCCTTAAAAAATCCAACCAAAACATCAAAACCTCCCACCACTCTGCAAAACTGAATGCCTCCAAACCACCACTCCAAAACAGCTACGATCTCGCCGACATCCAAATATTTAAATAGTTCCAAATCCTTGCCACTAGATTCAAATACCCGCCCGACCCGTCACAATCTTCCAGACTAGAACAACCCTCAACCACAATCCCAAAATGTAACTCCGATAATGGAAGATACATACCCGTGTTCTGCACCAAATCTAAACACTCCTGTCCTACAAAATCCCTGAGGATGTGTTCACCTTCCTTATTAACTATGTGTCACACACACGCATCCTTTCGAATTGGAATACAGTAAACAAATTTCCAGAAATTTAAATATTCCACCAACAACTGAAAGAACAATTTTTACGCAAGAAAAAAACAAAAAAAAAAAAATCGCCATAGCGAGAATCTAAATCTCATGCTAAAGCGGGAACTTCAAAAAGTACGAAAATTTTTGCTACTTTTAGAATCGAGACAATGAAATTATTGTTGATAGATTGGATAAAAGGCTCAATCCAAAAAATATTACATTTAGTACGTCGATCATCCAAACCAAAGCTAAGAGTATTTGCGGGCCTCTTGTCGAACTAAGTAACGAAGAAACAAATATTAACGTAGTATATTTGTTTCTTCGTTGGTCGGGTGTATGATCGGGTTTAAAAGCATATTATTTGATATATTGTGCTCTGGTTCCCGCATACAAGTAGTAATATGATTTTATTTTACATCCCGCTCGTTTTTTTTTTTTTCATTTTCCTTCGTTTCAATATTTTTTAGAAATAATGCAAACAGTTATGTGCTTCGTTGTCTTTTAGTGCTTTTCGCTTCATTTTTATTTTATTTTGTTTCCTTGTTTTAGTTTGCTACGAGCATTTGAGGCGAAAGCACGTGTTCGTTGTCAGTATGGTTTGGTTTTTACGTAATATTTTTAGATTACATAAAATTTTATGCGTTTTAATTTTGTTTGAGGCTCACAGAATTTTTATTTAGGATTATTAAACCAGTTTGAATTGTATGACTTAAATTATTTTCATTCTTTATAAAAATTATAAAATTGATATTTTGGTCAATTACGTTTGTTGTGCTTTGTTGTCTTTTAGTGCATTCGTTTCGTTTTTAATTTAGTTTTGATTTTGTTGCTTTGTTTTAGTTTGCTACGAGCAGTTGCGACGGGAGGATGTATTTGATTTATGATAAATTTTATGTTTTCGTAATTTATCTTCAATTTACATAAAAGTTTACCTGTTCGAATTTTTTTTTTAGGTATATAGATATTTGTCAATTTTATTGGGATTTTGATAATATCTATCTGAATTTTGACTAGGAAATAAATTAAACAAAACATTAATTTTATTATTTCCAAAAATAATTAAATTGATGTTTCGTTTAATTTTTCGAAATAGAATTAACAAATTAACAATTATACAAATTTTGTCAACCGACATAGTCAATAAAATTATGAATTGAATAATATAAAATTTATTTATATTTATATGTTTATTAAAATTTATATTTT
Source organism: Tipula lateralis (assembly GCA_963932295.1). Classification (NCBI taxonomy): domain Eukaryota; kingdom Metazoa; phylum Arthropoda; class Insecta; order Diptera; family Tipulidae; genus Tipula; species Tipula lateralis. The sequence continues at coordinate 83,680,504 of OZ010736.1, read as the reverse complement.
CGCAAATATATTTTAAATTTGCCAAAAATTAAATATATTTTAAGGGGGAACTATAATTGGAATAAGAGAATTAACAGAAATAAGAAACTGAACGAAATCTGCCATTTGTTATTTCATTTTGACATTTCGCCCATAGTTTACTTAAGAATTTCTAAGTTGACAGCTAAATAAAATTTTTGTGCGATTTTTTGATTATTCTAAAAACATTAATTTAGATAAAGTAGTACTTAAAAATATTAATTAAATAGCATATAAATAAATAGTATCGTAGCAATAGTTTTTTTGTTTTAATTTGTTTTTATTATATTTGATATTAAGTTTTAGTTTTAATAGGTTATGTTAGGTTAACTTTTTTGGTTAGTGTTTTTATAATTTTTAAGTAGTTAAAACGTAGAGTTAATTATTTAAATTTAGGTTAATAATCTTATATTTTTATTAGAGGAAGGGTTAATTAGGTAATTTTAATCAAATCAATTTTAATATAATCAAAAATGAACAACGAAATGGCGTCGAAGAATGTCAACAAGATGCATTGTTGTTGCTTTTCCTTCATTCAATACGAAAATTTTCGCACTCTTTAATTTTTTTAAGTGACACATACAACTGAACGAGGAATTTTTAAGTTTTTTATTCTGAGTATGGTCGCATTCATATACATTCCTTTTCTCGCTCTCTTACGTTAATTTTTTTAATTCTCTTATTCCAAGTATAGTTCTCTCTTTAGATCAATTTTTTTCATACTGACAAGTAAACATACAATACAATACAGTAACAGACAATGTACCATCAAAAACAAAAAGAAACAAAAAAATCAACGTAAACAAAACAAAAAAAATAATTTTCGTGACTTTGTGTATTCTTTGTGTGCTAGAGTGTTTTTCCTATACAAAATTTAAATGCAAAAGAGGAGTTACGTTATATAATCACTGTTTATACATTTTCTCGAATCACATTGAACCATTTTGATCATGTGATCATATTCGATAAACGAAATATTATAGAACTAACATATTAGCCGAAAATAAAAATAAAAATCAGGAAAATTTTTTATGAATGAAAAATTTGAGCATGTATCAATAAATGAGAAATTTATTGTACAGCAGTCTTGATAAATAATCATATTTAGATGCCTCATATACAAAAATTGATGTTAAGGCCTGTATTGTAAGATACAACAAAGCAAAGTAAAAAAATTGCGAGAAATCGACAGTTTACGAACGAATTGTACAAATTGTGTTGTTTTCTAACCATTTACTCATACTAACTCATAAAAGAGAATAATCGGCCTGATCTTTAGTGGTATTGACCCCATATTATAAATTCATTTCGTTTATTTTTCTATTCACGATCGAAAATATAAAAATCTAGATTCTTAAATCTTCAAAATCATGAATTAAAATATTGGTTTAAATAAAAATTATTAATCCAGGATTGTTGATAAATAATCATTTTCCAAACTCTGGAAATTGAGTAATTGGTTATCGGGCCTGCCTACCAAGTTATAGGAAGTTAAAAGTCAAAAATTTCGAAAAAATCAGCTTTTTCATACGATTGTTGATGTATTTACCACTTTCTAACCCATTACACATACATAGGATCGGCCATGTTTTTCGACGGGAAACGGCCGTATACATATACGCATTGACCAAAATATAAAAAAAACATCTAAAGGAAAAGGGAATAAGAGAATTGTATGAAAAGCAATGTGCTAGTCCAACGAAAGAAGACGAAACATGCAAAGCATGCGATCGCTTTCAATGGAATACTGTGGTGTGCGTGTGATTTAAAAATGATGTATATAAGACACAAAGACAAATCGTTGTATATAACAAATTACAATATTAAACATATAACGGAGAAATAAGAACTGAATGTAACACAATAATACCAATACTTGTATAAAGTATTGCCTGTGAGATGTCAATGCGTAATAGCGTATGGAGATGTAATAGTTAGTATCGTACAAAATATAATAAAATACAACACAATATAATATAATATATAATGTAATTACAATAATAATAAAATATAATATAATAATATAATAGCGATACTCATCTGTGATCCGATTTAAAACCACACACACACATCAAACGAATTTATTTTATTTTATTTAACAACACCGAGAGGAAAAAAACACGTCCACTCGGTGTGAAGATCAACACAACACTCCCGATGATATTGCCATAGTTGTAGTAGCCAAAAATAAATTAGACGTTGTTAATAATTGTAACCAGGCGATTGCTAGTTTATGGCTAAATAATGCAAGGTTGCAATTAGCTGAACAAAAAACGGAGGTTGTATTGATGAGTAACCGGAAAGTGGTAGAAACCATTGAGATTTAAGTTGGAAATCAAACGATACGATCGAGTCCATACCTGAAATACCTTGGGGTCATCTTGGATCACAGGCTGAATTTTAGGGAGCACTTAAAGTATGCTGGTGACAAAGCCAAGCGAGTTGGAGTTGCCCTTGCAAGATTGATGCCCAACATTGGTGAACCGAAGCAGCCGATAAGGAGACTTTTGGCCAGTGTAAACACATCTATTTTGATGTACGCTGCGCCGATCTGGGCACGAGCTACCAGAACGCCATCTTACGTCAGAGAAATTACCACAAACTTCAGGTTGACATCATTACGAATCTGTTGTGCATTTCGTACGGTGTCTGATGAGGCTGTTTGTGTTATAGCGAGCAGGATGCCAATTGATATAGCTGTAAGAAAGGGTCAAACACTCAGAGCAATAAGACTTGAGGAAAACTAGTACACACGCGAGGACGTTCAAGCTTCTAGCATCCGAGAATGATAGGATAGATGGAGGACGTCCACGAAGGGACGTTGAACTTTTGCAATGATCTCTGATATATTGGACTGGACGACCAGAGAACACGGTGATGTTAATTACCATCTAACGCCGCTGCTATCGGGACATGGTTGTTTTCGGGAATACTTGTTCAAGTACAAACATGTGAACGACCCAAATTGCCTCTACTGTGAGAGTAGAACAGAATCTGTTCTGTTGGCATGTATACAGTTGGAAGAAGAACGTCACTTGATCAAACAGTATATACGTGAGCCAATAACGCCACATGGCCTCGTACAATATATGCTTGGCTCTGAAGAAAACTGGAATAAGACGAGCCTGATCATTACCAGCATAATGCAGAAAGTCAGGCAAGACGAACGAAGAACCGCCATGTCTGCCGCAACTTGACACCATAGAAATACCCAATGGACCAATCGTGACTTGTCGATGAGTGAGATATTAGGTCTACCTTGCCCTGCGAAGGAATGTCTTGATTAGTGGTTTCGCAGATAAAACTGGACGGTGAAATGGTTTTACCCGTTAAAAATCCGGTGTCGTTTGGGAACTCCAAATGTTTTTATTAAAATTTCCATCTTCCTACGTAAAACAACAAAAAAAACATATACACACATATAAACATACACACATACATACAAACATACATACACACACATATATATATACAAACACACACATACATATATACACACATAAACAAATACATATATACATACACATACATACACATATACATACCCAAGTAACAATTTGTGTCCAAAATTCGGTCACACTGACCAGTTTTTGTTGGCTAATTAGCATTGCTATTAATGCTAAAATGTCAAGATAACGTCAAAATGACTGACAAAAACGTGTCACGCTGATCAAAGTGGGGAATGAGTTTAGCTTTCTCAAATGCTAAATTTTTAGGCTATAATGCAGTGAGCTTATCTAAAATACTATAAATTATAATAGGTCATTTACATAGCTAAATAGGTTTTGTAGCTTATTTGAAATATTCATGACAAAATAGCATTTATGGTAAACTAGTCATTTGAAAGGTAAATGTATTATTTGACATAATAGCATTTCGTGTAGTCATTTCGTCAAATAAGCATTTAAGTATTGTACATGGTTAGGACTCTAAAATGACCATATGGTTATAAAAAAATTAAATTGTTTGCAAAAATTACAAAGCAACATTTGTCAAAGCATATTTGTGTAAAATATTATTACTTTAGTATTTGATTCTTATTTTGTTTTTTTATTGACACTTTATTATTTTTAACACTATTATTTTTAAACGGAAAGAAATTATAATGATAGTATCATCTAATAAATATGCTCATATGTTGACCTAAAATTAGTTGGGAAGAAAGTTTGATCAGGTAGTTTTTAAAAGTAGGTCTAAAAAGTATATTGCCCTGTAGAAATACGTCTTATTTTTTGTATCCAGATAATAGATTTTTTGAAGAAATTCTAAAATATTGAATAATTGGGAGTAGTTTGTAAATACAATCGATAGGAAATTGAAAAATCAGAGTGAAAATGAATAAACGATAGAGAAAAACAAAGAAAACTAAGAAAATATAATATGTAATGCAAAAATCTGAAAAGATGGCAGTTCTGGCATATTAACAGAAAAAGATGGCACCCATTTCATAATAGCATTAGCAGAAGCAAGAATGTCAATATGTTATAATAATCACGTAGATTGCTAAATATTCATTCTGCAGCTAATTATTTATTCTGGGGAGAAAAGTTCAACGAAAAAGTGGTATTTTGTCACCAAAGGTTTACCAATAGTTTTTATAGCAAATTAGTCGTCGCAAATGCAAAATGGGTTTTCCCTATGACTCAATAGCTATTAACACCACAAAACTGTCATTAAACAAATAATTTTTCAAGATGCGCATGGCATATTAGCTGTAGAAGAGGCAGAAATATCAATATGGCAAAATGGGCACGTAGAATGCTAACTAGTCATTCTACAGTTAATTAGCTATTCTGATGGCAAAAATGCTTTAAATGATTCTCACAACAACATAACACAAATTAATGGTATTAATAAACTTTTTGTCGCCTTTTTTGATATGAATTATTTTTTTAAATTATTATTTTCTAAATTTTTTTATTAGTCTTAAATAAAAATGTATGCATTCCCACTATATTTTTTTTTAAATCTGAATCAGTAAAATCTTACAAATTAAATATTAAATGGTATGCATCAATGGGACGAATACATAGCTTTCTTTTAGGTTCACTTAATACTCAATGCATACAAATTTTGATTTTACTTGCGCGGGTGTATACAGTACATCAATATTCATGATATAACCGAAACAAATATTAAATAAGTCCAGAATTGTCCTTTAATTGCATCGAATTTCCCAAAGTATATACTTTATTCTTGATATCAACAGCATATTTCATTGCAACTATATCGCCAGTAGTAGTTAAAAACCAATTATTTACCTTTGTTATTGTCAAAGATAATCTACTTCTTATTTCGATCTTTTTGTAGAATTTAGTCCTATCTGGTAATGAAGGGTAAATGGTTTTAACGGTGCTTTATAGATTATGATAATTATTAGTATTTTCTACATTTCCTAAAAGATATATATGATTGATCTCTGCCATTCGACAGGCCACTGGGGCTAATGGCCTCGCACCATAATTTACTTTCAAAATCGTATGCACTAAATGTAGATAACGGTCCACATCGTGATACTGTTAAATGATACAAATTACATATTATATGAAATAGAATCTACACCAAAAATATTCTGTAGTATGTCGAAGAGTATTTATATTTTTTAAGAATAAAAGTATTTTTACATTTAGTTTTTGCTATAACTTAAAATGTAAAAATTACAAAATACAACTTAGAAATGATGTCAAAAATTATGTTCTTTAAACAGCTTATTTGCTAAACTAACCAAGTATTGACCAATGTTTTATTATCCTGGTTATTGTGTTATTTTTATTCTTGTTAATTTGCCGACATAAATGCAAATTAGCAATAATATAGGATATTACCTTTTATGGTAACTTATTTGCTATTTAGCCAAATGGCTATCATAGTGACTGCTCTGCAATTATTGTGGGAGTAAATTGCTCCTATAAAAACTTTTTAGTAATAGCCAAAAATTAGCTATATTTTTGGTCAAAAAAACGTTTTCCTGACATATGAATAATGTTAAAAGGCTATTAACTATTAAGTCATAGAAACTGGTCAATCTGACCAAAAAAGTGACAAAATAATGCTATAAAAGCTAACAAGAAACTCCATTGTTACTTGGGTACACATATACACATGCACATACATACACATGTATACACACATATACACATATATACATACATACATACATATATACACATATATAGTATAAACATATACACATGCATACACATATTTGCACACATGCATATACAAATACTCACATACACACATACAATACATATATTCATACATATCTATTCCACTTTCAACGTTTTCTTATAATTTAAATAAACATTTACTATACGCCAAAACAGAAACCATCTATCGTAATTTAAATAAACATTAACTATACGCCAAAACAGAAACCATCTATTGTATAATAGCTAAACCATCGTATAATAACTACAATACTTCTTTATCTACATTTATAAAAACAAATGGTTTGTCAAAACGATCTACCCTACAAAAATCCAACCAATACACGGACTCCGGGTTTAAAGTCAAAACCAAGAAACACCCAACATTGGTTTCAATCTCAAAGCGCACGTTCATTTACACATTCAACAAGTGTATACACATCTACTTTTCGACCTCATTTACACGAATTGTCACTTGCACTCACAATAAATCAATACTTATCTTTTAAAGTGGCGATCACCGTTTCCCTTTCATCTAATGTCATCTGCATTTCTCATCTTTTTGTAATCTTCCCCGTTTCTTTCATTTTAGTTTTTTGCAAATTTAACCTAAAAACAAAATATTGCTATTCCACTGCAAGCCGACTTATCCAATTGGAATACGGTATATATTTTTCATTTTTCCAATTTGCGGCGTATTTTAAGTTTGTTTGATTGATAGATAAAAAAACACATTCTATTTTTCACTTTTTTGCGTTTATTTTTTGATTTTTTATCGATTTTTAACATTAATTTTGTTAACACTTATCTTATGAACTGTTGCAATCTTTTTTCACACTTTTTTCTAGCCTGCAAATATTTTAAAAACTTTCTTTTTTCACTACCGACAGAAAGATGAATCTTTCTACTTTTAGTTGAGACACGAACCCGCTGAAAACTGACAGTTGGTTTGAGAAATGAAATCCATCTGAATTTTCATTTGGAAAAATGAGTTAGATCATAGAAAATTTCAGCTTCCCAATTTTCCAATAGTGATATTGTATTTACAAGGAGAACTCTCTTAAATCCGTTAAATACTACCGGTTGTCCACTCACTGCTAAAAAGATCTCCCTATATATATATATATATATATATATATATATATATATATATATATATATATATATATATATATATATATATATATATACATATATATATATATATATATATATATATATATATATATATATATATATATATACATATATATATATATATATATATATATATATATATATATATATATATAAATATATATATATATATATATATATATATATATATATATATATATATATATATATATATATATATATATCATTGTATTTACTCTTATAGTCAATTAAGTGGTGTTTTAATTCCTTCAGGTTTGCTTTATATTCATTAAAGTAGTATTCATCAAACTAATTCATTAAAGTTTATTAAAACTAGATAATTTTTAAATTAGCTCAAATTTGATTGTGGTTGAAACATTGCTTGATTTTTTAACTACCATTTGATCATCCTCCATTTTATTAAAATGTCCAACCATTTAACCATAATAAAGATGCACTTAATTGATCTGGAGTTATACCAGGCGAAATAAGATCTGCAGGGTTATCTTTGCTAGATCCGAATTTCCAATTGGTTGGCAATAATGATTCTTAGATTTGTTCAGTTGCGATTTAGATTTGTGTTTGCGTGTTTTTTTAAACATTCGATACATACGATGTAGTTTAGTTTCAATTAGCACTTGAAGTAACGAAAGTATTATTCGAAACTTAATTTGAATGGTTGCCCCAAATTAAATGGTTTAAAATTATAATTATATGTATTTATCTCTTAAAAACTATAGAATTAATTAGAAATATGATAACATATACGAACTAATTAAATTAAACAAATAAATCATATTTAAATTGAAAAATATTTTCGTTAATAATTTTAAGTCGTTTGTAGTTTTTTTTTTCCTATTGCATCCTTAAATATTTGTTTACAATTTTACCAGAGGCGTATATAATTTGAAATCATTTAGAAATTATGATTTTAAAATAATGTGTAAATCAAATTTAATTGGAATTTTTAATCCACAATTAATTTGACCCCTTAATGTTTTAACAATTTTTTATGTTACACGTTTTACAAAAAGACGTGCAGAAAAATATAAATAGAATATTACTGTTTTCCTTTAAAATAAAATTGTCGGCATCTGTATTAGTTATGTGCCTCAGTTTTGGTCGGAAAATAACGAGTTATATCATTCCCCATCTCATCTAAAATTTTAAAAAGAAATGTTTGTATGTATATACGCAAGTTATACAGAATACCAAAAGGTATACTTTTGCGCATTCTGATGCCATTTTTCTTTCGCAATTTATTGTCACATGTAGACAAAAATTGAGATACTTACGAATATCAGGAGTTTTTAATTTTTTTAATAAATGGAAAATAAATGTATTTTGTATTTTTGCCATTAATGGTTTTCTGTTATAATTAAACATTTTAATTTTAACTACAAAGTGGGCCATTCGTTAGTTTTTTCTCTTTGTTAAGTAAACACACCTTTTGGGATAAAAATTCAACATTTTTTGTCGCTCCGTCTTGTTGAAAGGTCGTTGACAAATAATGCGTTCAACTTAGGCTACATAAAATCAGTTAACATATTACGATAACGTTCACCATTCATTGTTCATTTCCACAGAAAAACCTATTATTGATGTCACCAGCCCATAAACCACATAAACAGTGATTTTTGAAGGATGGAGTTCTGCTTCGTGAGTAACATGAGGATTCTCTTTTCTCCAAATCCGACAATTTTGGTTATTGACGTACCCATTAAGATGAAAATTAGCTTAATCGCTAAAATGATTGTTGATGAAAACCTCATTTTCGTTCAAGCATCTAATTAAACATAAAGCGACGACATTTTAAATGTTTTAGTGTTTTCAATTTTTGGGTTATTTGAACTTTGGATCAACATGCAAAATACGACGTAATGTGTATCGTGAAATGTTTAATTCTTGTGAAACATATACCTGGTTCATGTTCTTGGTTCATTGCGAACCCCTTCGCTAACACACCACTGCGTCAGCAATACCAACGGTTAGAGACACAACATTATAACACTGTTTTATAGGTTTTGCATTGCCAACGTCAATCACATGTGTGACCAAATGTGTAGAACCTAGCCAAAGTAGTACAGACGATGGAAATTGCTGCTTAGTTTGCTCCAACTGTTCCAGTTGCAGTGGGGTTAATTTGTGTCGCATTGAATCATCAATCCCGACTTCCTCCGATACGATCTGTGACGAATAGTTAAATAAGGATGGGTTATTCGAAGACTTGGTATTGATGGAAGGATACATAATCTTAAGGTCAAATAACCGCCAGAAATCAACGCCAAGATATAATTCTTGATTCAGATTGGGTGCTAAATGTAATGTTATAAAATTTTTTTGTCCCGCAAACGAAATTGAAACTACTAAATGGCCAATTATTTGCTCAGAATATCCATTTTCCGTGTTAACTGATGAAGGAAAATGTCGAAAATGAACAGTAGGGTTATTCAAAATGTCTGCACAATTTCTTCCAACTATAATCAAAATTAGTTTCAATGACATTTATGAACAGACAAAATTAAAATGTAAAGACAATATTAGTTTCAATGAAATTTATTGTACGGTTTTGTATCACTATATAATGTTTTTTTTATTTTATCTTTAACTTATTAATTTAAAGTATATATATATATATATATATATATATATATATGGCTTAGCTCTACTTTAGCGCAACATTTGACTGTAGTGACAGCATTTTCAAATGCGGTATATTGATTAACTAAAATTTTTTAATGATTTGAAGACACCTTTTATATTGTTTTAAAACTATTGATTTAAAAACTTTATTTTTAGTTTTAATTTTTTTTGCAATTTACGTATTGTGTGTTTAATTTATGGTTTTATTTATGTGTATAATTTAAAGAAATAAATTTAATTACGGTATTTAGTTATGTTCTTTACATATATGTACAATTTGTTTTTAAATAAATTGAAAAACCTACACATTCTTGACTTTTATGAATATAGAAACGTCATTTAGTCGTAGTTCAAACCAAATAAATTATGACAATGAATTACGTTTTTTTTAAATTGTAGATAGATGTCGTTTTTACAAACAGAAATTCAGCGGTTATTTTTAATGAATTTTCAGCATCTTATGATTAAAATAAAGAAAAATTAAAATTAATGCACAAGAGAATGAGTTTATTATGAAAGTATAGTTTATAAGAGCGGGGGTTTGGGGGCGGCAGCCCCCATCCTCTAATTATACAACGAATTAAGTTTACATTACATAACTTATTATTTTTTATAACAAAACATAGATGTACTAGAAAATGTACCGGTGATCTTCATAATCGTTTTATATCTGAGAGAATGCGGCGTTAGCCGCATTCTCTCAGATATAAAACGATTCATACTTTAAAGGATGCGGCGTTAGCCGCATCCTATTAAGTATGAATTGTTTTATTTCCCTGTGATTATCATTGCGCAGGAGGGTCCAATGCTAAGCGGCTTTGGGGAATTTCCCGATTTTAGTATGAGGATAACAACAAACGTTATTATTTCTCAAAATGTAAACGCTTAATTGGGTGGGTGGCTATACGCAAGTGGGTCCAATGCTAAGCGGCTTTGGGGAATTTCCCGATTTTAGTATGAGGATAACAACAAACGTTATTATTTCTCAAAATGTAAACGCTTAATTGGGTGGGTGGCTATACGCAAGTGGGTCCAATGCTAAGCGGCTTTGGGGAATTTCCCGATTTTAGTATGAGGATAACAACAAACGTTATTATTTCTCAAAATGTAAACGCTTAATTGGGTGGGTGGCTATACGCAAGTGGGTCCAATGCTAAGCGGCTTTGGGGAATTTCCCGATTTTAGTATGAGGATAACGAAAAACATTATTATATCTCAAAATATAAACGCTTAATTGGGTTTCGGTTTGTTTAAATTTAATTTGCTGAATTTGATTCGATTTTTAAGTTCACCCCTATATTTTTTAACGTACTAAATTTAAAAATTTAAAATTTGTTTTGTCATTGTTCGTTTTATTTTGATTATAAAAAGAGTTGAAAATTACATTTTTGAATAAAAAAAAATGGAATCGTTGAAAAGTGCAATTTCCAGATATCAAAATATCTTGAAACTAAGAAGAAATTGTGAATTTATGCCAAATGGAATCATTTCACGGGTTTTCATCATTTATTTATGTGAAGATTCGGTTTTACTATTCAACTTTTTGACCGACACAAACCTTATAAAACCATTTTTAAAGTGTGATAAGTGTGGTAAATTTATGAAACTAATGACCACTGGTAATATAGACCAATGGTCATGGAATTGTGGAAGAATGCACAACAATTTTCGCTGCATAAATAGAAAAAGCATTAAAGTGGAATCATGGTTCAGCAAAAGCCATCTAAAATTCAGCCAAATTCTACATTTAACGTATGGAATTATACGGAATGAACCAATAAAAACCATACGATTTGAGCATGGATTTTCTGCTCAAACTATGGTCAGTTGGAAAAATTCTGTTGCAGAAATTATCATTAAATTTGTGGAAACTCATATGACGCCAATTGGAGGACCCACAAAAATCGTCGAAATTGACGAAAGCAAATTCGGCAAAAGGAAATACAACAGGGGACATCACGTAGAAGGTCAGTGGGTTTTCGGTGGCGTGGAAAGGGATACCGGAAAATGTTTTTTGCTTAAAGTAGCAAAACGAGATGCGCAGACCCTAGTGCCTTTAATAAAAAAATTTATTATTCCCGGAACTACCATAGTTTCAGACTGTTGGAAGGCATATTCGTCCCTGAGTGCTATAGGGTATAGTCACCAAACAGTAAACCACAGTATTTCATTTGTTAATCCACAAACAGGATTCCATTCAAATACCATTGAATGTTTATGGAGACACATTAAAGCTTCGCTACCCGAATATAATCGGCAATCCAATTTTGATTTTTATTTGGCTGCATTTATGTTCAAGAGAATGGCAAACAGCGATCATAAAGATCAATTAAATTTATTTTTCGATATTATTAAAAATATCAATTTTTAGTTTTTATTTATTTATTAAATCTACAGTTTGTTAAAACACTTATAATTACTGTCTTTTCTTTTCTTTCTTTTGACAATACATATATCCAATACAATAATTTAGTTATTATTTATTAAAATAGATGAAAACTCATAAATGCGACCAATAGCAAAGATACAAACTAAAAACAAATAGTTTAAAAATATTCCGCTATTAGTCAAAATGGCGCTACTATCGCAAATTTAGCAAAATTCATGTTGTGTTAAAGTAGAGCTGTTCCATTTTTATAATAAAAAATTACAGATTTGTTTTAATTAGTTAAGATAAAATTTAGATTATCTTCTATCTCGATCAAAAACCCAATTCAGCTCAGAGTATTTTCACACTTAGGTAACTTTTCTATTCGTAACTTTTTTTTACACCCTCCACGTCCACACCATTTTATTTGTATCCGGTATCTTTTATAATTTTCTACCAACACAAGTAAAGCTCAAAAACAAAATTAAACTAAAAGAAATGTCCTTGAGAATATTTTAAATTCATTTTTCTTTGTGTTGGTGTGTTGAAATTTTTTGAAGCTACGAAAATTTTGGTTGAATAATAAATCAGCAGAAAAAACGGTTTTGTAGGAAAATAGGATTAAACGAGGTGGTTACCATATAAAAGTTACCGTAGGGTGAAGATGCACAAACACATATCATCTCGTTTTCGTTTTTAGTTTTTCTTCTTTTTTCTTGTACTACCGATCAAAACAAGCATAATTCGTATTCATAATACACTATTTCAAATACTTAAACAAAAAATAATTGAGAAGCATTGATAACGTCTTATTTGTTAGAGGAATAAAAATTTAATTTTGACGTTGCCGACGTTACAACCTTTTGCCGAAACCTTGAAAAGGTTGATATTGTGTAGTAGATGGTGTTGAATATAGTATGAAGATATATTATTAAGATATCCCACTCAAAATGACGTTGTAAATTTGTGAGATTGAGTTTTTCTAGGCAACTGGACAAGCATAGAAAAAATGAAATAGCGCAATTAAATCGTCTGTTTACAAATAAGGGACAAACCGATAAGAAAATAATATTTTAAATTTTTATTACTGCCCCAGAGTCTGCACCTGCAAAAGTCATTGAATGTAAACCGGGCTTAATCGCATACTCGTTATAGTACTTCTTAAATTTCATTCATTAAATCGATGAAATTACGAAAGAGTGAAATTATAATTATATTATATTTGTAAAATTATATATAAATCACGATCAAATTTAATTATAAATTGATCTAATTTTTATAAATTTTGTGCTTTTTATTTCAATATATATGATATCTTCTAAAATATATTTTATTCGCTCTAGTTCTCTCTTGGTCGTACGTCGAAAGTCAAATTCATTTCTAAATAAATTTAGAAAAATAATATTGACGAAAATACACATAATTGAACGTGAAAACTTAAAAACTTAATAATTTTTTTATTTAAATGAAATTATGTATTCGAAAAAATTAACTAAAACCGGATTTATAAACATAAATCAGCTCAAAAGAAATTTTCATCATGCAGTTGTCAATAAATAATATTTCTCCGAATTCGCATTGTTTAGAGTTGATTATGAACAGAATTCTGTTTGATTTAGTTCTGATGGAAAACAAAATTATTGTGAACTTATATTTGGTATACATATAAATATAACATAATTTTGCAAATATGACAAATCGTTAGCTTTTCTGAAAGCTTAGACAATGAATTATGTTTCCATCTACTGACGTAGTGTTTTTTAAGAATTGAATAGTACAAAACCAATCAATTTTCTTAGAAATGGAATTCTTTATTTGAGTTTTGTTTCACTAATAACTTTGAAATATATTTTTTAACCAAATACTCCTGATTATGTCATGATAAATGTTATCAGCTTTTAAATAATATGAGTATATAAAAATTAAAATAGGTTTTCGTCAAATATTGAAGGTTCGTGTTGAAAGGCTCTTGTCTAAATGTCTATAACTTTCACGTGTGAAGTAATAATATTAACCTAACATTTATGTTGGTCCAAGAAACATACTGTTACGATTTCGCCGAGTGGTTTTCAAATAATTTTTCCGGTTCGATCACTGGATTGTGAATATTAAACTCGCAAAGATTAAATTTCAATTAAATTTATTTCCCACAAAAATTACACAAATATTTCACAAATAATTCACTAATATTTATTTTTACTATTATTTTACACAATATTTATCACACACCAGTGTCCAACGTTATCATACTGGATCGTCCCTCTACTTCGCCTTTCACCATCAAGCTATCATCACCTTTTGCCAATCTGGAAATGAGGATTAAGGTTATGGAGCATTTGGTTGTGGGAGTCAGCTTTTGCTCCTTAAAACTGACGCGTTCATTTAACGCCTTCGTTGTTGTTTGGTGTTCCTCCTCGGCTGCTGCTTTTCTTTCCTCCTGTGACCTTCGGTAGATCGGCGATGGTGCTCTCGCCCGTTTGCGCCTTATCTCCCAGCATTCCCTTGAGATGTGTCCTATTTTATCACAAACCCAACATCTGATTTTACTAGTTCCATCCCGGAATCTCGTTGTCCGCCAGTTATCCGCTGGTTTGATGTTATTGCCCTGTTTGTGACTGATTGCTGGTTCCATTTCCACACGACGTATACCCAACGCCAACATGATTTTCCCATAGTCTTCCCGTTCGTATTCCGGCATAATTTGCAATAGTTCCGCAGCACTGCTTTTTAACGCCACAATTAATGCTGCCACACGATCCTGCTCGCACCAACCATTCCTTGTGGCCGCCATTTCAAACTGGAGTTTGAAGATGTTAAATGATGTAGTTCCGTCGAACGTTGGTGGCTTCAATTTTATAGAGCTGGTTGGTCGAGTAACTTGAGCACTGCCGTTGGTTTTGAGATCCATTAGCTCCTTTTCAATCTTCATGAATCGTTGGTCGGCCACCTCAAATTGCTGATCCATTTCGATTTTGATGGTGTCAACTTTTGTGTTAAACGTAACGGAAAGCTCTCGAAACTTCTCGTTGACACATTTTTCTTGCTGCTCCAACCGTTCGATGATGCTCTCTTGTCCTGTTCTCATGCTTTCTTGATCGGCACGCATCTGTTCCTTCAGGTCGCTCTTTAATTGATCTTGGCCGGTAATCATATCGGTTTTTAGCCCACCGATCATCTGCTCCTGTTCAGCACGCAATGCCCTTTGCTCGGTAATCATTTTTACTTCGAGGCCGCCGATCATTTGCTGCATTGCGGCCATTAGTTGCCCCATATCGAAACCTCCAGATGTTGTTGGAGTAGTTTCTTTAACGACGACATTCTGGTCTTTCACTCTGGTCGTTGACTCTGTAGTCACTTCAATCACTTGCACCTCAGTTGAATTCGGTGCCCCAAAATTAAAATTATGTTGATCTGGGTCAACATTTTCTTCAACGAAAGCAGCGCGGAATCTCAGCTGCAACTCATTGCGGTTGCCTGAAGTTGGTAGATTACGCTGACCAAACTCCTTCTCAAATCTGCCACTTTTAAGTCCAATAATTTCATCTTGGATATTCACAATCCCACCGCTGTCACCAATTGTTACGATTTCGCCGAGTGGTTATTCTAATAATTTTTCCGGTTCGATCACTGGATTGTGAATATTTTCAATTTAATTTATTTCCCACAAAAATTACACAAATATTTCACAAATAATTCACTAATATTTATTTTCACTATTATTTTACACAATATTTATCACTACTATTATTTTAACACTTCAATTTTTATCACTTTCCGATATTAACACTTCGAAATTCAAAATTGAACTATTTCGTAACTCAAATGTCTACACGTATTTATACGACGCAAAGGCTTGTAGAACATTCCATTGTTTTGCTTCTCTACACTTCTCGAATTTTCGTTGCGTCGTATTTGGTTCGCTCCGCCTATTTCATTATTTCTTTTTATTTTGTTCGTTTATGTAAACATTTGGTTACAGGGTAATCCCTACTGTTATAATTTTCTTTTTAATTATCACAGGTGACATCTGTGATTCGTGACAATACGATACCATTCGTGTCAGCCATTTAAGCGTTATCCTATATATATATATATATATATATATTATATTTTACATATTTTATTATATTCAGTTTGTTCTTGTTTCTCTTTTATATGTTATAATATATAACGTTTTGTCTTTGATATCACACGCACACCACAATATGCCATTGGAAGCGATCGCATGCGACGTATATTTCATTTTCTTTCGTTTGACTAGCTCATCGCTCTTCATATAATTCTAACTAAAGTCGACTTCATGCTTGCGTTCCTTCGTTCCGACTATTTTTTTACGAGATCATCATGGTTGATGGAAAAAGTACAGAACGATTTTGTTGCCATCTATAGGTAAATAATTTAAGCCATTGTCATTATTCGTGATGGTTGCCATTTTTCATAAAATTTTGTCGATTATGTTTGGTGATAAAATTTTTGTTTTGTGTTTTATTAAATTTTAAAAACTATCAATGTGATTATTTGTGATATCTGTGTAAAATATTTTAATTTTATATTTGTGGATATTAGAGCAGATATAAATTTATTATAAGTTATAATGATAATGATGAAAATAATGTTAAAATAAATTTTAATTGTTTTATTTTTAGTAAATTTGTTATTTAAAAATTATATAATTATTATTTTTATGTTTCTCGGCATACCGACATAAAATGTTTGACATTACATTTGAAAGCATTTTATTTTCATCACTTTCATTTAAATATAATTCTATCTCTTTCTCGCCATGTCCGTTCCGACCAAAAGATAAAGGAACGCAAGCATCAAGTCGACTTTTAATAAACGTTAAATCAAAAACTATAAATATACAAAGACTTCCCATAATAACATAAAAAAGTATACATTTTCAAATTGATGTTTTACAGTTCAACTTCTAAAACGAAAAAGTTCTAAAATGAGAAACAAATGTATACAATTATTTTACTACTATAAGAAGGTTTGGATCTTCTTTGAAGCGATCGTACCCAAAATAAAATTGGTCGTACCCAAAATAATTTACTTGTATTTTGTATGAAATGGAAAGTCTTTGTACTTTATATAGTCTTTGGTTAAATATTTCCCTTTCCTTTAAACGATTTTTCATATTTTGATTTATGTATGTATTAAAGCATACAGTAGTATGGATTTTATGTATTAAAATGTTAACGCGATCACTGCCATTGTGTGATCGCTGTATTGGCAACTATATATATACATATATATATATATATATATATATATATATATATATATATATATATATATATATATATATATACATATATATATATATATATATATATATATATATATATATATATATATATATATATATATATATATATATACAGGGTTTCCCCGATTGGGATGCTGATCCGTTACGGGCTGATTCCTTGGTTCATTTCATGAAAAAAATCGTATGGCAGGGGGGGGTCAATTTTTGATATTCTTTGAGATACAGCGCGTTTAAAAAATTTGGTTCGGAAAAAAAGTACAAGCGGATATTAAGCTGTAACTTACAAAATTTTTATCGGACAGCAACTAACAAAGTCTCATTTGACGGACAACTAAATAGGCTATATTTAAGATCTCATTGGCTATCTCGCATCTGTATCCATTTAAGAGCTATGGCGTCTATCCATTTAAGAGCTATGTACAAAAAAAATGATTTTTTTTTCATAAATTTGAGTTTTTCTCAAAAAAATGCCCTAATAAATTTTTTTTTTACTTAATTTTAATCCGCTATGATCTCCTCTACAATCCCCCAATACATTATTTGTACCCACGTGTTATAGTTTTTTACTTATGAGACGAAGAATGAAAACACGACACACAAATATTAAAATGTACTTCCCTAAATATTTATTTAAAACTATATTTTTTTTTATAAAAACCGTATTTTCTAAACAAAAAAAAACAATTAGAATGTTTTTAAAATTAATTTTAATTCAGTGTCATAATAAAACAACTATAAAAATTTATAAAAGATGCTCAAATTGTCCTCCTTGTTGCTGAATGCAGGCTAATGTTCGATTAAGTATACCTTTCGTAATTTCAATTCTTGGTAATTCTTCCTTAATCTGTTGAGCCGCTGTGTGTATTCTTTGAATTAGTTCTTCTGTGTGATTTTTTTGTGGTTAGGATTTTCATGCATTAGTATTTGACAGATCACGCGGGATTTCAGACAAGGTGTCAAAGAGAAAGATGCTCAGTATGCTTTGACATTTCATAACTGAAGCCGAACGATCTGCCACAACGTCGAATTTTCAGTGAATGGGCCCTAGAAAAGTTGGCAGAAAATCCGCTTTTTTATCGACAAATTTTGTTCAGCGATGAGGCTCATTTCTGGTTGAATGGCTACGTAAATAAGCAAAATTGCCGCATTTGGAGTGAAGAGCAACCAGAAGCCGTTCAAGAACTGCCCATGCATCCCGAAAAATGCTCTGTTTGGTGTGGTTTGTACGCTGGTGGAATCATTGCTGTTGGACGCAACGTTACGGTGAATGGCGATCGCTATCGTTCGATGCTAACAAACTTTTTGTTGCCAAAAATGGAAGAACTGAACTTAGTTGACATGTGGTTTCAACAAGATGGCGCTACATTCCACACAGCTCGCGATTCTATGGCCATTTTGAGGGAAAACTTCGGAGAACAATTCATCTCAAGAAATGGCCCGGTACGTTGGCCACCAAGATCATGCGATTTGACGCCTTTAGACTATTTTTTGTGGGGCTACGTCAAGTCTAAAGTCTACAGAAATAAGCCAGCAACTATTCCAGTTTTGGAAGACAACATTTCCGAAGAAATTCGGGCTATTCCGGCCGAAATGCTCGAAAAAGTTGCCCAAAATTGGACTTTCCGAATGGACCACCTAAGACGCAGCCGCGGTCAACATTTAAATGAAATTATCTTCAAAAAGTAAATGTCATGGACCAATCTAACGTTTCAAATAAAGAACCGATGAGATTTTGCAAATTTTATGCTTTTTTTTAAAAAAAAGTTCTCAAGCTCTTAAAAAATCACCCGTTATATATATTTATATATATATATATATATATATATATATACATATATATATATATATATATATATATATATATATATATATATATATATACATATATATATATATATATATATATATATATATATATATATATATATATATATATATATATATATATATATATATATTTATATATGCCGGTTGTAGCTTAATGGTTAGGAGAGTTTCTCATCACGCCACGGTCTCGAGGTCGATTCTCGTCGTTGACCAAAAATTAACATTCAACCGGCTGACATAAAAATACAGTTGTGTTTGATAACATTCGTTGGGCTGAACACCAATCGTTTAAATGGTTTGTAAGGTCTCAGTTGAGACGCTTTAAGAGCCGTTTACGGCCTCTAAGCCATAGATTTATATATATATATATATATATATATATATATATATATATATATATATATATATATATATATATATATATATATATATATGTATATATATATATCAATATATACATATAAATGTAAAGGTCGTTTAATTTGTTAGTGACCTTTTGAGATAGAATCTTCTGTGCCTTTGTTTTCTGGATAAGGTATATGACAGTTTTACTCTTCTCTTAAATACCACTCCAATCTTTAACCAAGCTATGAGGGTGAATATTGTTTAACACTCTGTATCATCTGAACATAATGCAAGATTATCTTGTGAAATGGGTTTCTGCAAGAATGCATAAATCAAGTTTATTTATATCTCCGACAGCTTGTAATTTATGTTGGTGCAGTTCATTTGTATTCCAAAACATAATTTTAAGGTTGTTAGACAATTAATTTTAATTTAGCAACTCGTTTTTTGTTACTTTTCTCAAACTATCAAAATCAATTTATCATAACATGTCATGTAATAATTGAATGATTAATATCACTAAATATTACTATATATTCCAAACCATACAATCAATTATTTATCAGTTTCAGGTATCATTGTACTTCGTTTCATTTCAATAAAAATGATGGCTATCATTCATAATTCAAAACACAGACCTGCATATGTATATATTTTCACAATATTGTATGATATACTTCCAAAATAAATCACCAAAGAACCTAAATTACGCTGTCTGAATAGAATAATCTTCTTTTTTAAAGACAAAAATCTGTAAAACCCGAAATAAATAAATTTAGAGAAATGTTCTATACATGTCTTAAATAAATTCAATCACTTTTCACTTTCTTTCAAAAATGTGTCAAAAAAAAGAAAAATTGTATTGATATATTCCTATATATTTTTATGGAACGTGACAAAGTTCCTTTTCATACTAGGGAAATATGTACACATACGACCATGTATTCTATGTATATTACAATACAGTGTGCCAGAAAGATAAAATATTACGTTCCAATAATAAATAAGGTTATTTTCGATTTCTTTTCTTCTATTTTTAATAACAAGAAGGATATCAAAAAATGTTATGTAATCGTTTTATTTTATGCCAGTTTTCCGTTTTTATTAGAAGACAAATTACAAAAGATTGTGAATTTATCGAAATGATGAAAATGGATATACGAACTTTTCATCTGGATTAAATTTAATCGTGTCATACGAAGCATAACTTTTGTTTGCTTGCAAAACTAAAAGGATTTAACATATGTATGTATGTATACATATGCATGTCTACTTAAGATCAAATCGATAAGTGATAAAGCTTTTTAGATTGGTTGATAATTGAAATTTATGATTTTACCTACAAATAATAATAAAAAAAACTTACTACCATACATATATACTTACAAGTATAACAATTCACACGGTATTAATTTCAAATGTAAAATATTACAATGGTATCGTATCAAATATTAATCCCTAATATTTATGTTATAGCGGTTATGACTAAATCATATCATGAAAAATATTTAGTTTTATCATAATGCCCATTTAAATTGTTCGAATTTGGAACAGTAAAATAAAATATCCACAAAAGAATAATATTAGACAAGGAAAATCAGAAATCAACTTCCTCCTTCAATCATTTCACCAACCAAAAGAAAATATTAATTTTTCCGAATAAATGAACCATTAAACATTTTACATATTTATAAAGTATGAGTTTAAAATAGAGCATAAGAATTTGTATATTCGTTCGAGTATGTATTATGTATTCGAAAAAAGATAATATTTTTTAGTTGCCTTTCTTGGTCTATATTTTTGTCCAATATTTTGTTGAATTATTTTTCTCGTACAATACACTTATAACATTAACATTTTCATGTGATAAATCAACAAGAGAAAGGCCTTTTATCCTATTTAGATGTAGTCTACAAAATGATAAAAAATAAGGAAAATATGGAGAATTAAAATTGAGCACGGTGATTGAACAATTTAGTATATACATACATATACCTTATGTATAATAACTTTAATAAAATGTCAATAGTCAATGAATGTATCTAAATTAAAGCATGACAATTTATCGTACGAAACTTGGCCAGGATTAATATTGTGTAATCTGCAACAGCAAATTGTACTGAAATTTTATAATTAATGCGAATATAATATAAATATCCGCAAGCACGAAATCAATATAATGTATTCTATAGAAAGTAAAATCACGACAGGTGTAACTATAACAACCCTTTCTTCTAAATAAATATCATTCAAAAGATTATTATAAAGTATTGAAGTTATGTCTTTCATTATGCGTGTATAAATGAAACGTGCGCGTAAATGTTACAGTAATTGTTGAAAATGTGAATGAAAATGATTAAATCAAAGAATTTATAAGCATTAAATTCTGAGTTTAATTCAATTTTTATTTCTATATAATTTTTATTATACTTAATAGGATGAATCCTTGAATTGTTTTAATTAATTATATGCCACTTTTGCACTCCAAAAACCCTTTTAACAACGAGTGAATGAAATCACGCAGTACTATTATAATTAACTTTCAATATTTTTGTTGGTAACTAGAATTTCTGTACCTGCCTTTATTATGAAGCACACCATTGAATAATAATTGCTTAGATGTAAGCATAAAGACAAATTTATTTATTAACATTATTATTAGCTGTATCTGATACATCAATCAATAATATTATAAAAGATAAATTATAAAATAGATAATTGTATGTTCTATTATATATATATATATATATATATATATATATATATATATATATATATATATATATATATATATATATATATATATATATATATATATATATATATATATATGTATATATATATATATATATATATATATATATATATAGTGCTGTGCAAAAAAATCCGGACAGTTCGAATTCCTTTGAAAACGTAAGATATTGCCTAGTGTTTTTACTTTTTTTTAGATCCCAATTTTAAGATTGCATTTGGTAATTCACTCGAACTCTGAAAGTATAAGTTGTTAAAGTTATGTTTATGGAGAAAGATCTTTTAGTATAATAAAACGAATAAAGTACTTAAAATGTCTAAACTAAATGACCAAGAAAAAAGTGCTGTTACCGCGTTATGGAAGGAAGAACTGTCCGTGTGTGAAATTGGTAATAGGATAGGATGGAGAAAATCATAAATTGCCGATCTTATAAAAAAATATAGCATTACGGGAAACACAGAGCGGTCTAAAGAGTCTGGCAGACTGCGAAAAACCACAACAGTGCAAGATAAATTTCTGGTTCTTCGTTCCAAGCAGAACCGATTGAAAACTTCACCGAAATTGTAAGCCGATCTTACTACAGCAACAAGTATTGAAATTTCCAGTTCAACTGCTCGGAGAAAGTTACTGATCGCAAATCTTAGGGCACGCCACTCGCTGCAAAACGTTTTCTAAAATTTCATTTTTATATAAAATCTTATTTATATATATATATATATATATATATATATATATATATATATATATATATATATATATATATATATATATATATATATATATATACATATATATATATATATATATATATATATATATATATATATATATATATATATATATAAATATATATATGTATATATTTTTATATATATATATATATATATATATATATATATATATATATATATATATATATATATATATATATATATATATATTTAAATCATTATTCCGTTTCGATTGAATTTCAGTGAAGCTGAAACTATTAGCCGCGACATTAATTTTGACGTTAAGTACTTAAGAATTATAACAATTTTAAACAAATAGCAGTAGAACAATTAAATTGAATACTACATTGGAACTGTTACATGCAACAAGTAGAGTTGTAAACAAATTGATTTTAATATGTGCCTACAGGCCAAATTTTAAAATTTTATTGCCATAACTTAATTTAGTGCGGTTCAATAGATTACCGCCACTTAATTCTGAGAACCCAAAGCCAATTTCCAGCTGGTGCGTGTGACATAGAAAAAATTGTAAAATAGAGAAAGAAAGAGTATTTAATACTGAATGCAATAGCAAAAAGTAAAAATCGCAGATATTAAGATAACCATGTTTTTTGTTTTGTTTTGAAAAATGAGTCAGAAATTCATGACTTTATTTCGGTTCATTTGATTACCGCCACCAAACATATTGTCGTTGTTCATGAATCTTAATAGTTCACTTTTGATAAATCTGAAAGTAAAGTTAAATATTAGTATTATTATTATTCAGTTTTTAATCAATGGGTAAGAAAAAGTGATTAACTTTATCAGAAAGGGCCAAAATAGATGTCTATCATCAGGAAGGACTTTCAGGCCAAACTATAGGTCGTAGGATCGAACGTGGTCATGAAGCCATCCAAAATTATTTGAAGGATACAAAATCATACGGAGGTGATTATAAAAGAAGAGATTCACGGGCACTTACACCTCAGGATAAACGAACAATTGTTAAATAAGCCTCAAATACGGCACTTTCTACAACAAAAATTGCCTTTCAAGATGGTGTTAATACTAGTAAATCAAAACATCTGAAGTGGCTGAAGTTAAAGAAAAAACCACCATTGAATTTAACTGTTTCACTGTCAAACTCAGAGAGTTAAAAGTTTTGCTCATGATACTAACATTTAAAATATTTCATTTCTAAATTTTTAATGTCAACAACATTTATTTTTCACCAAGCTCAATTTCCCGCAAAAGCCGTTAAGCGTTACCGACATTAAAAATATAAAAAACAAGTAAACAAACAAAATATGAAAACACTGAAAATATGAAACCAGATAAAACTTGAGTTTCATAGATAACAACAAAAATTATTTATGTGTAAACGAAAACATAACTCAAAATATTTTAACATTTAACCTTTATCCTGAATTTTATAAACTAAACCATTAAACTAAATATAAAAACCAGCTACACAAACATACATCTAAAGATCAATGAGATAATAAATAATATAATCTGTGATAAAGGATGGGTTTAACATCTTTTTATTGATGACAGATTTATTATTTTTTGTTGTTCAATTTTGTCATGCATGCAACTTACTTATAATAGTTAATTTTTATTTTGTGTATAATTCTGGTTGTCTTATATAATGTTACGTTCTCAGCTACACGCACATACACAAACATTGGTTTTTGAACACAGCATAGATATATGGTATGTATGTGATTAATGCATATTGATCGATGAGGAAAGTGGTTACTTATAATAAACCAATTGTATGAAATTTTGAATGTTTATAAATGAAACAAATCTCAAATCTTATCTTATTTACTAGTTTTTACTGTCACACATTGCTACTAATCGCCCATAAGTGTTGAGGTATATCTGAAGCTACTGAAGCTTTTAATTTTTGGCAATCGATCACAAATTTACTACCTGTTTACAACCTGTTAAAATAATGGCTTCAAGACGTTTTCAATCAATTACAATATAATTTCTACATCGTAATCTCTACTCATCGTAAGCTCAGGAAGATTTTTAATACCTAATAGCTTCGTTTATCTCACCCTCCATACTTGCACATCCCGACTACCCAATTACGGTTTACATTCAATTATATGTAATAATATAACTGCAGGTAGGTATAGCGTGCTATTCGGGGTCAGATTTTTTTTCACACATCATTGTGACTGGGTCACTGTCATTTTACACAGATGTACATATTTTTTCGGTATTCCTAAATATTCAAGCGCATACCATAGTCTCTCTCGTTTGATCGAGTCAAAAGCTTGCTTGAAATCTAGGAATACCTGGTGTACATCACGAGATGTTTCGTAATACTTGGAAAGAATTGAGATAAGATTGCACCTATAGTGCGAAGTTACAGGTATCTATAGTCAATTGAAATTTGTTTTGAGTAATTATAATAGAACTTCGATGAAGACTAGTGATGTTTTTAGTTTCTTAAAAGCAGCTTCTTCCTCGGTGTTAAGTTTTACCATTTTATTTTTTGGATAGAGTTTTGGACACATGTGAGTGCAGAAAGTATTTCCAGTTTAACTTTCATATTGACGTTTAAAATATTTGGAATATTATCGTCATGTTCTTGAAGTGTTTTTCTTCTGGTCTATCAAATATTATAATATCATCGACGTAACCAGACTTTTGAATATGGCAATGGAAGATATCATTAAGCATGTTTGAAGCTAAATGGTAGACGAGTAAACTCGTATTGCCCATGACTAACCGAAAAATATCTTTTTTCATGCCCGATTTTATTGCTAAATTTGCTAAAATTTTGTGTATATCAGGTATTGGATACTGTCTGAGATAGACACAGAAATTAACTTTCGGCAGTTGATCATCATTCTGTATTTTTGCTATGCACGGGGGTTGATTGAACGTATTTCTCATCTGTTGAAAAAGTCTTTTTAGAATTCAAAAAATGCATCTTATTATTCGCACTAGTTTTAGGTTTAGTTCTACATTTAGGTGTGAGATCTCTGTGAAGTTAGCCTTTAAATTTTCCCGAAAAACGCCTTTACTCGAATAAGCACTAATAACAACTATTAAAATATAATTTTTTCAAGATGGATATAATTAAAATATAATTTTTATATCAAGAAAGACTATAATGATAGTCAATTATATAAATAAAAGAGTGAATACAACTAGTACAAATAAAATTAATTAATAAGTACCATTAATTCTAAAAAAAAATTATATTATGTATTTAATTATATTATTCAAATATTTTAACCTAGAATAAAATGTATTAAAAAAAGTTGAATTATTTTAAATCGAATATAAAAAATTATTACTAAAATTCATGTCAAAAAACTGAAAAGAAACCAAGAATCACTCGATATATAGGTTTTGTAGGGATTGAGTTGACCTTTCAATGAGTTGACATTTCAAACTATATCAAGCGATTCTTGATAATGAATATTTAGTCCGATTTCCAACGAACTTTTGCTGAATAGAGTTATTTTATAATTTTGGCCCATGAAAGGTCAACTCATTATCTAGAAAACCTATATCAAGCGATTTTTGGTAATGAATATCTAGTCTAGACTTTAAACGACCCTTTTGCATAATAGCATTATTTTGTAAATTTAGCACCAGAAATGTCAACTCATTACCTAAAGACCTAAATCAAGCCATTCTTGGTAATGAATATCTAGTCAATTTTAAATGACCAAGAACCATTTCTTTCTTACTTTAATTTTATCGTGATACAATTTTTTCGGGATGATGGGTTATGGCAATAACTATCTTGTTACTATATCTGTCGTGATAGAAAGATATTCTCGGGATGGTGCTTAAAAATGTGATGAAAATTTTTTTCGAGATGACATTGAAAAATGTCGCGATATTTATATTTAAGTGTTGTCTTGCATTTTCTCGGAATAATTTTCGGGTTGACTTCACAGTCACAGGTGTGAGCCAAATTACAATTATTTTTATAGTAATTTGGCTTACACCTAAATGTAGAACTATTTATTCTAAATCTTTTACTATTCACAGGGTCATAAAGGTGTTGTTTAATAGTTATTTTCGTGTTTGGGTTAATAATCATAAATCATGGTTCATTTGCGGTCTATTTTGGTAATTGATTTGTTGGGCATGTATGGAGTGGCTTAAGAAAATAATTCCTGTTGAGTATTCTTTTTTCGTTGTTGATTATAATTATGCGGGATGTTTCGGATGATTATGTAACAATAAGGCGTAGTTTAGGTAGTTGCGGGGTTCTCTGAGTCTTCTCACAAAGGTGTCGAGTCATCGAGTGCCTTATCTCTATATAATTGTGTTATTACATTGTCCATGGATGACAACTTACTTAAAATGAATGAGAGTTCGAAATAAACCTATTAGTTAAATATTGGGATGGAGATACCTTTTTGAATTAGAGTGGTAATTTGGTATTCAAGCGTACCTAAGGCTCGTTTTTCCTCGTAGGTGAGCATCAAACATTTCAAGATTCGGTCTCAGCTAAGAGGGGTATATTAGGAGATTTCCGTATTGCCCGTTATTTTATTTCTTATATCACTACCGTAATACTTCGTATTTTAAAATGCGTTCTTTGCTTTTTCAATTAATATTTTATTAATTGAAGGAGTGTTAAGTCACTCGGTTAAATAATAGTTCATTTCTATGGCTTATTTGTATGATGTCTTTAACTCAAACGTCAAGTCGTTGACTGATCTGTTGGAATTAATGTCAAAAATTAAAAATTATTTCGTGGCCCATTTAATTTTGTCACGGCGATCAAAAGTAGCACTATCGAAATGTAAATGATCTGTGTTTTCGTGAGAATAGGTCATTTTGGTGATTCACTTAGAAAATGTAGTAAATTGAAATTGTGTTAACATTTTTCATTCGTGTACTTCACCATTATAAAAGTGCTGTCTTTATTGAATGTATTGACACTGACAGTTGGGTTATTTGTTTAAGGGTGCATATTCTTTGAAACTTCACAGGCAATGCTCTCTTAAAGATACAACTTAAAACAAATATTTTTTGTTTTCTAACGATTTATTCATACCAATGCAAGAATACATATTATTCAGTCTGATTGTTAATGGACAGAAGGTAATTTAGTCTTTAAATATTGATTTTCATCTTTTTTTCGAGTTTTTTTGTTTCAAAAATAATTGTGTTTATAAGAATAACCACATGGAAAAAATTATATTTATTTTATCAACAACTGTAAACTATACATATTGTCTCATTATACATTCTATGCAGATAGACAATGTGTTATAACACGTTATCATTCACAATTTTCGGTTTATATTTCCTACAATTAACGAAGTTAAGAAAACAATTGTTGTGTACAGTTCGTGGAAATATGCTTCTGTGACAAAAGAAGCTAAATATTAAAGGATGTATTATTTAAGTACGGTTACAACGTAATTATCGTACTATTTTTAAGGTTAATTTTGTTTAAAACATAAACATTTTTATAAATATCATTAGAAAACAGATGAATTATTGAGAAATATTCATTGAGGTGAGGTTGTTCAGTATTTTAAGATGACTTTCGGTATTTTACTATGAAAAAATCATGAAATTTTGTATTATGACCATTTATATATGCTAACTAACGTATTTTCCATTTGGGGCTTGACAACTTTTAACTTTCACTATGTACGCCACCACATGCTTGGCAAAATGGACCACTGTTGGCTGCCTTCGATTCCATCGTTTCTTTTTCAGCAGGTCAATGTATGGCGTAAGAATATTTGTAACATGTCCCTTGATAAAACCAAAATCTGGATCATTTTCTGTTAAAACATTGAAAGTTAGCTCTATAATTTTGAAGTTTTCTTGTAAATTATTTTTGGTTAGACAGCTGCTGTAAAAATCTGTAATACTTCAACCACCAATAAATATAACTTCCATAGATAAGATGTTTGCAAGTTCAGATACATTTTTGGATATCTTGATCCAAGTTCTTACTCTAGTAGTGAACTGCTGGACAGAAATAATTCACATACCCATTCTCAAAAATGGTAGCCGTAGCCCAAGCTTTACGATTAGACATCCAAATCATTGGTAAATTATGCTTAGAATGCCGCCCAAGGAGTTTCAGAGTGATACAGCAACAATAGTTTCAATTTAAAAAAATCGCCTGAATCGTTTCTACCTAATAAAAGGGTAAACCGATCTTTCTCCGCTTCAAATTCAGGAAAACTTAATTTGTTTAAGTTTAGAAAAAATAACATGATACCGAAACAGCTTTGTTTATAAATATTATAAGAGGGAGCGTTATATATATATATATATATATATATATATATATATATATATATATATATATATATATATATATATATATATATATATATATATTATTTTTATTTTGATTGGAAAATGTTGAACTCTACATAATTGACACAAACGACTCAATCTAATAAAACGCAAACAAATAACCTTTCAAACTTGTGAGGATACAGTACAGAATAAAAAAAAGATGCTAACTTTTGGGTTTTTATGTTAAATAAAATCTTACATATACATATATTTTCTCGTAACTTTATTTATTGGTAACAAATAGTTAAGTCTGGTTTACATTTAATTAATTTTTCACATGCAGACAATTAAAACGGGATGGACTAATTTAATTGCTTGTGTATAACTGTAGGATAGCAATAAAATTTAAAAAAAATGTTTACATAGACAATTTAATCGCGCTATTTCATTTCATTTGTCTGCTTCTGCGAAAATTGCGTTGAATGTAAACCAGGCATTAAGAAACAATAAAAATTACAGACCAAATGACTTGTAAATAAGATTGTGAAACATTTAACATTTTTTTGGTGTAAACAAAATCATAAAAATAACGATATGAAACGAAAATGATTAAAATGAGTATTGAGTATGTAGATGCAACAACAGAAGCTAGATATACATAAACAAAAATGGAAATGTTTCATGGGTTGAAATTGAAATTGTCTGAGGAAATAAAAAGCTTTTAGGATTTCAAAATAGATTTTGAATGAAAATACATATAGTAAGCCTACACAACACAAAATTGTATTTTATATAATTTACAAGATTTACAAAAAAATAACTAACGCAATATATATTTTACATTGAGTACTTTAATAATCGGTTTACATGAAGGTTTCAAAGCCCTTTTGATAATATGTTAATTTTTAATAAAATTCGAATGATTCTATACAAAATGAAAAACTGTTATAATAATAAAACATAATATACCACTATTTTAACATTACTTTATTATTCGGTTTTCCTGTTTTGTATAAATAATCTATGGTTTTAGTGGCCGTAAACAACCCCTATGCGTCTCATCTCATCTGAGACCTGGATAAATGGATTTTCATTATTACCACTTTTTTCGTTACCGGCTTTTATAAAACATATAATTATAATTTGTTTTTTGTCTAATAGTGGCGATTTTTATTAATTTAATTTGTAAAGATCGATTTCGATAATGTATATCTTCCTCAGTTCACTTTTCTTAAGCTATTTATAGTTTCTTCAATGTAGTAATTACATTTTTCTTGGGCATTTTAACGTATTCGTGCACATTGTAGGTGGTCAGCCCAACAAATACTTCTATACACAATCGCTTTTTATGTCATCCGGTGCCCATTTTTGGTGAACGACGAGAATCGAACTCTAGACCACGGCGTGATGAGAATCTCTCTTAACCATAGCTACAACCGGCGATTTTTGTATAGATTATTTGTAAAATAACGGTGTAATTTGCCGATATTTTATAAAATTTTGTAAATTAGTATAATAATACGTAGTTCTCAGTTGGCCTTGATATGCAAAAGCCAATTTTTGTAAAGAATTGAACATTGAAGAAACGATAGCTTATATAACGGATGATTCAGTTAGATTCGTGTGAAATTTTTCGGTTTTGTTTTGTTCAGTATTGTTTGATATTTCATCAAAGATTTAACCCGACACAGCGTCTGGCTATAAATGATTCAGCTGTATTACAAAAATCAGCATTCTACGGAGGAGTGTATTTCGTGCGCTTAGAGCAACTTATCGGTTTCTATTCTTTCAGAATGTTACATGCTATTGAACCAGGATCTTGGTTTAAAAGCATAAACATTGTGCAAGAATAGAAGACGGATAAGTCATCCAATGTTTATCAAATTGTCACCGTTTCAGTCTTTGGACTTTTGTTCAGTGATGAGGCCCATTTCTGCCTTAACGACGGTTAATTAGAGAAATTGCCGTAGTAAGGTTAAAGAAAAACCCGAAAACTTCACGAAGAAAAACTACATCTAGACAAAACAACGTTTTAGTGTGATTTATGTACTGTTGAAATCCTTGTTTCAATTTTTATTCAAAAATGAGGACCGTCGAAATTTAACTGAAAATGGCACGTGTTATTGTCATCTGGTGAAGTAACAATGTTTGGGCATTATAAAATCCTCGGTTGTCGATGCTGCCCAGCACGTTCTCGGTATAGTGAAAACTAAGCCTAAAAGTGATTGGTTTGATGAGGAGTGTCATCGTGCTGTTGGGCAACGAAATATAGACCACAATGAAGTGCAGACTCGGTTTACAATTGCAAGAAGAAACAAGTTCTTGCTAGCGCGACATCCAAAGGCATTTGTGGGCATAAGTGCTAAAGGTGGAAGGCTAAGGTCTTAAGAATACAACAACTCAGAAATGAGCGGCATTGCTGAGTGGTTGTACTCTAAAGACCTTAGCCTGAAGATCCCGGTCCTCCATATCTTAAGATCTCGGTAAACTGCAAATCGGGACCAGGATAGAAACCTCTGTGTTATCGTCGATGCAGTAATCTATACATGGCGTTTTTCTGACCTACTTAATGCTCCACATGCATCAGAAGCTGTATTTGAATACCCTCAAATACAGACCGCAGAGATTTCCATTGAGGATCCATCCTACGAGGAATTCACAATGGCCATGCAGAGATTAAAAAAATCGTTCACCAGGAGTTTTTGCATTGCATTAATTCAGAGCCCTTGATATTTGAAGGGCTAACTTTGTGAAACTGCCTTCACGACCTTGTTCGATTGGTATGGCGAAATGAAGTTGTAAATGAATGGAAGAATGGAAAGTGACCGCGTTATGCCCAATATTCAAGGGTAATCGCTTGAAATGTGAAAATGATCAAGTGTTTTCGCTACGGATGATTCTTTCCAAGTACTACAAAACATCTCGCGATGTTCACTAGGTACTCTTAGATTTCAAGCAAGCCTATGACTCGATCAAACGAGAGAGGCTATGGTATGCGCTTGAATAATATTCAGGAATATCAAAAAATATGTACATCTGTGTAAAATGACAGTAACGCAGACACAATGCTGTGTAAAAGCGTTAAACAGGCTAACGAAAACTTTTGGGATAATTTCTGGTGTTCGACAAGGAGATGCGCTGGCCCCGATACTTTTTAATCTCATGTTGGAATACATCCTTCGTACAAGTAATACACCTCAAGACAATATTTTATTCCGACAATCCAATCAACCTTTTTCATATGCAGATGATATGCGTGTGATTGGATTAAATGGCAGTGGTGTGAAAGAGATCTCTGGTATTAGAGACCAAGACGCAACAGATTTCAGTAGTGGTAACCTCACATTTGAAGAAGTAATGAGATCTAAGTATCTTGGATCTCTCATTGCGCACGATAATAGTATATATTTAATGCAAATTCCTGATATCGTGCATGAAATCAAAGGACAGCGAGTACACTGGCTTGGTCGCTTTCTGCGTGCTGATCCGAACAGAATGATACAGCGATCTTTAAAGGGAGAGCCACCTTTCGGTATGCAAAGAGGTCGTTGTCGGCTATGATATCTTCACGGCATAGAGCGATCTGACATCTTCTGGTGGCTTGCAACAGTATAAAGAGGTGGCTCGTGGTGAAACCCGATGGAGTCAGATTGTTGACCCAGTACGGGCCAACCATGATCTGTCAAAGCTGTTAAAAAAAAGGAAAAAAATAGTATTGATTATCCATACTAGGGACGAATATACATTAATATAAAATTTATTAGAAATAAAAAATCAATGTTTCCCTAATAAACAGTAGAAAATTCAAGGGTAGCCCAAAAATCATGAAATATCAAACAAAAACAAAATGACTAATGAAAGAAATCCTCATAAAAAATTCAAAATTTATAAAATAATTATTAAAATTTTAACAAATTGGCATAAATAGACTAAGATACACTCTAAATGTCTAGATCGAAAACCTATTAATTCGATTTGTTTCAATATTGTGAAAGTCGCTTAAAAACCCAAATCATCAACAGAAGATATAGAATGATTATTGTTTTTCTTTGTTATTTCTACTTGCATCTCCAAAATTATATTTCTACATATTTAGTGTAGTATTGTTAAGCGAACAACATGTTTTTGCCAACTATATAATTTATTACCAATTATAAATAATTGTTGATAATTTTAAAACCGTTACTAGGGACCATTGATAATTTTAAAAAGTATAATGTAATTCGTTATTGTGTAAAAATTAAATTTGGACTTTGTCGATGACCCAAAACGTGTCATGTTTCGTTGGAAAATGGTGATTATGTTATTGTTCAAAAGTGAGAGACATTCCTCCCCAATCACTCGAGTTGAAACTCATTGCAAATATATGGGATGCACTGGGTTGACGGATCCGTAAGACTTCGATTGCTTTAGTTTAGTTTCGATTTTTTAAAAATCAGACTGAAATAAGTCAAAATTATCTGGCGAATCTCCCTTCAAAGATCGCTGTATCATTCGGTTCAAATCTGCACCTAAAACGTGGCCGAGCCAGCGTACTCGCTGTCCTTTGATTTCATGCACGATAACAGGAATTTGCATTAAATTCCCGATCTTTTGGTTGAAACAAACTCAGTATGTGCCATTAACGTCGCGTTTTAGGACATATATCACACGCATAATTCTTCTCTCGAATGTTAGAAGACACCTTTCGTATTCATCCGTCACGGTCCAACTCTCACATCCATACATGACAACGGGTCTGATCAACACTCTGTACAGTTTCAGCTTATCCGCATTTGCAAGATATTTTGATTTCAGCAGTGGACGTAGAGGATATAAAGCCCGATTGCCAGCGGCAAGCCGAACCTTGATATCCTCTCCCACACTATTATCATGAGTAATGAGAGATCCAAGGTACTTGAATTTTATCACTCCTTCAAACGTGTGGTTACCACTACTGAAATCAATTGCGTCTTGGTCTGGAAAACCAGAGATCAAATATTTTTTTGGGACTTTTTGATTTTGATACCAACGGACGCTGAATACTGTTTCAGTGGATCTAGTACCTCTTTCACTCCGTTGCCATTTAATCCAATCACACAGATATCATCTGCATATGCAAAAAGTGGTTTGGATTGTCGGAATAAGATATTGTCCTGAGGTGTTGCACTTTTACAAAGGATGTATTCCAACATGAGATTAAAAAGTATCGGGGACAGCGCATCTCCTTGTCGAACACCAGTAGTGATTGCACGACAGTATGATAATCACGGAATTCATAATTTTCCATATTGAATATTAGTCCATTTAGGTAAGCTATTAAAAGCAGTAGAAGAACAGTAGGTATTAAAAATGATCTAAAACTTTATAATATATAATAAATAAACATTATATTTTATATATTTTACCCATTCTATAATATGATATGTCACTTCATTGAATAGATGTTGTCATTTATCGCAACAATCTTGAGACTTCTTGCGCACGTTCGAATTAAAAATTAATATGGCGATAACAGTGCTGTATTTCGATTCGATTTTGTTTTATAACTAAGATTATACATATTTACAACTTAAAATAATAGAATTAATTATAAATTTGGTAAATTGCGCGAATTGATTAAATTAACCAAATAAGTTGAAAAATAATTTCCTTAACACTTTGAAGGTGTTTGTTTATTTTTACCTAATGGGTCCAAAAACTATATATTTTACATTTTTTGCATAGGCGTCATTAATTTTTTAATGTTTAAAAATTTTCACAAAAGATACACAATTGATAATTTGAAATAATTTAAAATTTATTCTTTTAAAATAAAGTTTTGAATGAGTAAATATTTGCTTTTAATTGAGTTTAAAATGCAAAATGTGGGCTGTTTTGCTGTCAATTTCATGAAAACAACTTCATTACGATTATGCCCGGACAACAACTGGTAACTATTTAGTTTGAATTTTAATATTTTTGATTTTGTGCAGAGTTCTTAATTAGATCAAAATTCAATCTAAACTAGAATCAACAATTCTATGTTCGAACGAAATTCTATGTTTTTTATGACAAACATTCATAATTCAAAATTAAATATACACTCCCGAGCAACTAAATCAACTCGCTTAGTCGTTATGTTTTTGAAAACCTGATACTTTTACTTAAAAATTACAATTTATTCAAATTGGTTTAGTACTCTATTTTATAATGAAAACTCAACCAAAATTAATGATTAAAAAAAATATTGGATATTTAAATTTAAATTATAACAAATTTAAGCAGAACAAACCAATTTTATTGGTGTATACTTACGCTTACCCACTGACCTTATTAAGGTGTTTAAACCCCTTAAGAGGACGCACCCCTTTCTTTATCCAACATTATCTTAAGGTCACTAATGATAGTTGATACCTAATTTCGGGCTCTGATCCTCCGTTTCAGTCCGTCCCACGATTGCTCAATTGCATTCATGTCTGAACAGAGGGCTAGCAATTTCGTCTTTTCGAACGTGACTTTAAGTCGATTAGTTCCTCGAGAGAATAGATTATTATGTTAAATAAATTAAGATTAAAAATCAAAGTATCTGCGATAAATATTTAATTTTTTCCAATCACTCATTTTTCTTTCCATTGAATGTGAAAAATTACAATACAATATAACAAACAATAGAACATATGCATATTTAATAGAAAAGTTATTTTAAAATTATTTTATATTAATTTATTTTTAAAAGCAATAAAACAACTTTCATCACAAATAATTAAAGTGTGATTTCCGTCTTATTTCCGTGTGATTTCCGTATTATTCCAAATAAAACAAATGTGTTTTAAATGTTCCAAATAAAACAAATGTCCAAATACAACAAATTAATTACATTTATTTTTATTAATGAAATTGAAATTTATTTTTATTAATGAAATTCAAATTTATTTTTATTAATGAAATGAATTTAATTAGGTTCATGGTAACTCTAAACATTTTCAGTAGTATACATAAAGAATAATACTTATAATTATGTGAACATATATATAAATACTAGCGACTTTTTAATTAAATAGTAACGTTATTTAATATTTGTTTATATGAACTTATCTTTATTTTTATAGACAATTTAATTTCAATTTATTTATTAAAAATTTGTCATAATTTTCAGACACAAGATACATTATCATTTTTGGTAACAATCAAAGACAAGGTTAATTCATCCGGTGAATCACTAAATGATAATGTTGTTCGTGTTCCTGTTAAAGTAATCGTTTCCGATGAAAACGATAACCCTCCTGAATTTCAAAATACGCCATATGAAACCGAGGTGCTTGAAGATGCAACTATTAATACAACAGTTTTTGATAAAGTTTTGGTTATTGATAAGGATACAGTTGGTGAAAATCTAGATTTGTTATGTGTATCAGAAAATCATGATCCATGCACAAAGTAAGTATTTTTAATTAAAATCGTCATTTTTGGCTATCTCTAGCAAGAATATATGCCCACATATTATAATAAATATGTTCTAAGTTAATATTTTTGATAGCATTCTGGTTTTAGAGGAAAGATAAAGTATCGTGTTTATGTTATATTTTTCCTTCGTTAAAGATAGCACAAAGTGACTTCATCATAATGGATGTAATTAAAATAAAAGGATTTTTATATGTTCGTTTTTGTTCACAGATTTGCTATAGAAATTTTAAAAAGTGATCAAGATCAATTAACGGCAGCTGTTATTTTAAAAGATAAATTAGATTATAATGAAAGAATGATTTATCAAATGACATTGTCAGCAACGGTAAGAAAAACGGAATTGTGAAAAACATTATTCTAATAACATTAATTAAATTATATTAAATAATTTTCTTTTTATTTATCAAAAAACTGATGTGTTAAAAAATATAGGATGGCTTACATACATCTAACACAAATTTAGAAATAAGAGTAAAAGATGTACAAAATTCACCACCCATATTTCAAGGGTCATTAACAGCAGTTATAAGCGAAGATAGTCCTATAGGAACACTAGTGATGACAATTCAAGCTCGGGATGGAGATAGGGGACAGCCAAGGAAAATTATTTTAGAACTAGTCACAAGTAAGGGTAACAAATAATATATTATTTCGAATGAACATATGTTGCTAGTTAGCTCGTTAAAAATATTTTACCAATAATATAACACTCAACACAATTTAGTTTAAGCTAGTTAACTATTTCAAATGATTTAACACTCTAATTTAACATCAGTAAGTTAAGTCCGAACAGCCAAATTTGACATACGTCAGCGAACATCAATGAGTACTGTGTTTCTTATTGCCATTAGACACACAAGCGTGTAAATTGTAACCTCGGGGTAAAATTAGTGTTGTAATTATATATTCGGATTATCACTGATGAGGTCCGAATTAATAATTAACGTTGGAAATTAAGTTTTTTACTTCTCGACTTTATTTAATTTTGGGGTTTATATGGTATCCTGCATTACCATTTACTAAGTCCTGAGGTTCCAATTTTACAATTATAGAGTAAAGAAAATGCTTTTATGCTATAAAATTTAATACTATTTAACTATTTCATTATAGAACTTGCGCCAGTAGAATAGATTCGATTGTCTGAGAATGCATCCGTGAATAGACCGCCCTTGGAGATTAATCCTTTGTTTGCTGCTATGAATGCTTCTGTTGTGAGACTGCTCACAATCTCAATCTGTAGGCTTTTGTCATCATGCATACGATTAGGGCGATATATCTCTTGTAGGATTTTCTGCCTCGACCTTTGGTAGTCCTAAGTTGAAAAGGGCCTGCATAGTCAATTCCCTGTTTCTTGAGAACGGTCACCCGGCCTCACTTTTGATAATGATAAACTGACCATTTGTTGTTTGATGTTCTTTTGTTTGTTGTTGAAAACATATTATGAATCTTCGTATCACTTGTGCTACGGCTCGCTTGCCATCACTCATAATTGCCATTGTAAGTTGTGTGCCACCTATTTTTATGGGAATCCTCAATCGTTTCGTAATTATTATGTTTTTATTTAGGATCATAGGTTGTTTGCTGGCCTTCGGCAGATTAGAGTTTTGAATACGTCCCATCACTCGTAGCAGGCCGGTCTCATTCTGGAATGGGCTAAGCAAGTCTAGCTTACTGTGTTTATCATATCTTTAGATATGCTGGCAAATTCATTTCTCAGTCAACTGTCCATTGCTTATTTTATTATGTTTGCATTTTCTAATAAACCGTAAATAATATGCAGCAGTATGGATGATTTTATTGTAAATAGAGATCTTATTGAATAAAATATATGCCATGTTATTTTGTTGATTTGTTATTAATTATTGAAATATTTGCCTCAAATGTTTGGAAGTGACTTGGATCTCCTTTAATCCAGCAAAATGTTATGGTAGAATCTGACCAAGCGTATTTGCTAACATCTCCAAGTTTCATGGTGTTTGGTATATGTTTCATATACTTATTATTATATTCATATTCGATATATCGTCGATACTTATCGATATATATTCGATATACATTCATATTCGATATATTGTCAAAGTGAATAGACGTATTTTTGATACCTACAATTTGTTTTTTTAAATAATTATAATTATAAAAAGTGTAGTCATTAACCATCAAATAACTCGACAAAGTTTTTTTTGTTTTGTTTTACTTTAACTAAAAGTGCAGTGTTCGTAAAAAAACTATTGTGCATATAAGTTTTATAGTGAAGATAATGACATTTAATGATAATGACCTAGAACTTGGGTCATTATACTTGGTCTGCGTCTGTACCAAATCAGTCGGCAGTACTTAAAGTCTGGCCAAGCAGGAAAATTCACCCTCATCGATGTTTGACCACATGGATTCGGTGAAGGGTCCATCATTACAACACACAAATACTAACGCCGTCGGCTCGGGCAACTTTATGAGCACAAGCGACAATCCATTTAAAATAGGTAAACTAATCATGAGATCTCCTATAAGGCCTCGAAGTTTCTCTGTAGAAAACTTAGCCAAAACAAAAGAGCCTCAGCAGAGTAACAGCAGTTCCCAACAAATATCAGGGAATGATTTAAATGAGAAAATAATAATACCATTACAAGCTGAATTAAGGGAAGCACGAAATGAAATCCATCAATTAAAACTAATGATAGATCAAAGACACCCACAAACAAATGATTTTACTATACCTGATTCGAGCGAAGAAGAGGAAATAGTTGCACACGAAACAGCATGGTTTCTACCAAAATCCAAAAAGAGGAAGCGAATATCAGAAAAATGTAATAAAGCTGGTACTTCATCAGACAAAACTGAAAAAGATCCAACTCAAAAAACCAAAACTCAGCCCGAAAAAAACATCTCATCAGTAAATTATGTAAAATTCCAAAAGATTAAAGAACCTAAAAAAGGTAAACAAATTCCGCCTCCTGTAGTACTTAGCAATGTGACAAATTACTCCGACATTAACAAGTCATTACAGGATAACAGCATCAATTTCCAAGCCAAATTGATGAACAACAAGCAACTGAAAATAAATGTAGTCACCGAGACAGATTATAGAAATCTAACATAATAC
Organism: Tipula lateralis; assembly: GCA_963932295.1. NCBI lineage: Eukaryota > Metazoa > Arthropoda > Insecta > Diptera > Tipulidae > Tipula > Tipula lateralis. The sequence continues at coordinate 83,640,500 of OZ010736.1, read as the reverse complement.
CTAAACGGTTCGCAGCAACAGTGGCATTCTTATGAAAATAAACATACACGACCGATAAGGGTTATGGTTAGAAATTTGCACCAATCATGCGACCCAGAAGATATTAAGAGAGAATTGAGTGAAAGAGGTTTTAAAATCCTTGATGTCGTCAACAAAATTAAAAAGACTAAGCAAGGGGATGAAGAACTAAGAATTCCACTTCCGTTATTTATGCTGACCTTCGATAACAAAGAAGATATTAAAAAAATTTATGAAATAAAACATATGTGCCATATGGTTGTAAAAATTGAAGCGGTTAGAAGTAACCATACAGGTCCGCAATGTAAACGTTGTCAGCGATATGGCCATACTCAAAAGTTCTGCCAACACGAACCTAGATGTGTTAAATGTGCTGAGAAACATTTAACTATTTCTTGTCAGAAACCCAAGAAAACTGCAGCAAAGTGTTCAAACTGTGCACAAGCCCATCCTGCAAATTACCGAGGATGCCTGGTAGCGAGAGAACTTCAAAAAAGAAGAAATAATCTAAGTAAACCAACGAATTTACAAAAAAGTCAACCATCAGAATCGTTTAGTCATCATGTAAGAGGTGGTTTATCATATGCGCAAGTAACTGAGACAGGAAAGATCAGTTCTGGACCAAATTTGAACCCTACTCATTCGAATACTATGATGGAAATGATGCAAAATGTTATGAATGCCATAAACAACCTTTCTGGAAGGCTACAAAGATTGGAGCAGAGAAATTCTGCTTTATTATACTAATCAACTCTCTCAAAATGATATACCAAGAAAACCTGAGAATTGCTACTTGGAATGCTAACAGTATTAAAAATAAAAAGCATGAACGCATGATGTGTGTCTGATATCTGAGACCCACTCCACCAGGCAATCCTACCTTAAAATTCACGGTTACCAACTTTATGAAACAATTCATCCGGATAACCAAGCAAGAGGTGGAACTGCTGTTATAATAAAAAAACTATATTAAACACCGTGAATGCCAACATTATCAATTACCCGAAACCCAGCTTACCATAGTAGAAATTACATCTACCAAGCAACGCCTTCAAATAGGATCAGTGTATTGTCCACCTAGATATAACCTGAAGAAACCGAACTATTTGAATATCCTACAACAGTTCGATGGTAGATTTATACTAGGCATGCATTACGATTTTAATGCAAACCATGTTGACTTTGGCTCTAGGCTTACAACAACCAAAGGTAACGAACTTAAAAATGCAATAGTAGAAATGGGATGTAACGTTCATTCCACTGGCAAGCCAACATATTGGCCCACGGATGCAGGTAAAACTCCTGATCTACTGGATTTCTTTATATCAAAACAAGTTTCATCAAATTTTATTGAAGTAGAGGATAATTCAGATATGGACTCTGATCACTCTGCAGTGATACTTTCCTTAAGCGACAAGATAATTAGAAAGGAAACGAGACCAACTCTTGCCAATAAAACAAATGATTGGGCGAGCTTCAGATCTGAAGTAGAAAACAAGATTAACTTACAAACACGACTAAAAACTATTCAGGACCTAGAAGAAGAGGTAGAAAATTTCACCGATATCATTCAGATTACCGCTTGGAATAATACTAATGGAACAGTATCAAAAACCAGTGGTAAAAGTTACCCAAGAGAAATTCGGAATCTTGTCTTAGAAAAAATAAAAGCTAGGAGAAAATGGCAACAAACAAGGAGTCCATCTGATAAGACGATTCTAAATAATAAATCACAACAGCTTAAGCGAGAAATTCAGAAGCTAAATGAAAAATCGTTTTCTTTGTAACTGGGAAAATTGACCGCTGATGAAGATACGAACTACTCACTATGGAAGGTAACTAAAAGTATAAAAACCCCAAAAAATGATGGCTCGTGGGCTAGGGATAACAAAGCAAAAGCTGAAGAATTTGCTCACCATTTGACTGATATTTTCAAACCGAATGAGATTGAATCGGATATTATAATCGAAAATGAAAGCAGCAATTATGAGGGTGGAATTCCTCTAACAACCCAAAAAGAAGTTACCAGTGGAATACAATTCAATCTGAAGTCAACCAAGTCACCTGGATATGACCTTATAACGGGAGAAATTTTAAAGCAACTACCAAAGAAAGCTATCGCTAAACTAACTCACTTGTTTAATGCTGTTATTAGATTAAGACATGTTCCTTCGGCCTGGAAAGTGGCGGAAGTTATTATGTTACCAAAACCAGGTAAACCGCCTAATGAAGCTAAATCGTATCGTCCGATATCACTGCTTCCTATCATTTCAAAGCTAATGGAGAGACTACTATTGAAGAGAATGAAGCCAATAATAGAAAGTAGATACCTAATACCGGGTCACCAATTTGGGTTAGATGCAAACATTCTACAATTGATCAGGTTCACAAAATAACAGACATTATAGAAAAGGCGTTAGAAGAAAAACAAATTTGTTCGACTTTATTTCTAGATGTGGCAGCAGCTTTCGATAAGGTATGGCACGAGGGTTTAATACATAAACTTAATGCTATGCTTCCGGGGCCATATATTGATCTTATGAGATCATATTTATCTGAAAGGCTTTTTAGAGTAAGACAAGAAGATGAGTATTCTGAACTGAGAGAGATAAGGGCAGGTGTTCCACAAGGCAGCGTTGTATGTCCAGTCCTTTACCTACTATATACAAGTGATATACCACAGCCCGACCACGTAAGCATAGCAACGTTTGCTGACGACACCTCTCGGCTACTGGATAATGAACATTTGGTTAGGAGACTTAAAAGAACCAAACCCTTCGAGCTCGTTAGTATGTGAGCAGCTATCTACCAACGAACAGGCACTGTGCATCGCTGGATCAACAGTGACCACATTATATTTTAGTTTGTAAGAATTCAGATGTAAATTGATGGTTAGTCTGGAAAGACTAGTTTCAATAATAGCCGTGTTTCTTGACGCACATTGATCCGGATTAGATCACATTATCCATGCAAATCAAAGACACATTTTGATCCAAATTTCATTTTGGATCAAAATGTGTCTTTCGTTTGCATGGAAAATGTGATTTGATCCGGATCATTGTGCGTCAAGAAACACGGCTAATATAATAAAAAAAAAATATACTTATTATTATGACGCCGATTTATTCAAGGTGAGGGATTGATAATTTTGTTTTGACTGGTGCTACTCGTGTTTTGATCATTAATAACTAAGTTGTTATTTTACCGCTATCATCCACTGTCCTGCAGCATACTCTGACGTATCAGCAAACCTATGCAGTTCTATTTTGCACCTTGACGTTATGTTGATCTATCTCGGAGTTTTTTTATTTGATATTTCATTCAGATCATTATTGTACCTCTGCAATTTGGTATTTATTTTTTCTGGTAGGTGTTCATTTCAGTTTATTCCAGTTTTACATACATCCTGCATTATAATCTTGGCCACGATAGATTGGCATTGGTAAAAACCATCCTATAGAATCAAACAATTTCGATAAGTTAAATAGGAACGAGCGTTACGTGGGCTGACTGTTACTAAATTGCAGTTGTTGAAGTGTGATAATTGATGCTGCGTGCTGTAATCGTGACAGCTAATGATGATTGATGATTAATTTTAGAATCCGGATTTTTTGGCAGGAGGGTGTTGTGTGCAAGGCAAAGTTGAAAACCTTTCATCATAATGTCGGTTAATGAAAAACCACTAATTTTTTTTGATGATGCATCAAACACCTTTCGAAGTTTTGTTGTTGTGATGAGGTTTGTTGTACATATTGTCTTCGAGTTCATCTTCTGGTTTTTCTTGTGTTAACTCCATGTGGTTTAGATCGATATATTCTTGCATGAATTGTCGATATAACTATATATGTATTCTGCGCCTTTCATAAATCTTTTCTTGATCTGCAGATGTCTGGCTGATGCTTTTCTCCTAAACTATACAAATTTGACGTGATTGTCTTTAAATGGAATTTTTACTATAAAGCGTCCATCATCATGCCGTTTCAATGTTATTTGGACTGCTTCGTCGACTTGATTTTCTTCTTCCGTACGGCTTCTTTCCTGAGGAATTTTGTTGTCGTCATGGTTCTCACTTTAATGTCCAGATTACTCAAGCTGCCGATAATGATCCATCCAAACTCTGTGTTCTGTGCCATTCGTTCTTGATAATTACCTTCAATAATACTGTTAGCATGAATAATAGTCTGCGCCAAGTATAATATCAATTGGTTGGGATTTATTGTAGTATGGATCGGCTAATTTTATGTTGTTAAGATGGGTCAATGCCAATATCAATATCAGCTTTAGGTAGTTGTTGAGTAAGTTTCTTTAACATCAAGGCTTCGATACCTAAGCTAAAGTTGCATCGAATCTTAGCACTAGTTTTACTTTAATCAAGTGTCTACAGGTTCCTGTCTCTCATCTGCCTATACCTCAAATGTTGACATGTGCTTTTTTTCTTGATGTCAGAAGATTAGCAGCCTTCAATGATAGTTTTGTTGGCTGTGACCCTCAATCAATGAAAAGTGTCATAGTTGTGAATTGTTCAGTCCTTGTAGCAACTCTGACTTCTGCTGTAGGTATTAATAAAAGGTAGTGTTGATTAGCTATTAGAGTTAGTGTTGTTCCCTTGTTGTTTGCGCCGTGTTATTGCATACATTATATTTGTTGAATTCCTCTCGGTTTTTCTAACATTGTTTCGTATAGTCTATTGGATTCAGGATCTAGTTTGTTTCCTAGAACGAACATTACTAATGTTTCAAACGGAGAATTGATATTTAGCCTGCTGATGTTGTGTAGTATTTCAGTTCTAGTATCCATCAGAACTCGAATTGCTCCGGCAGATACTGCATGTAGCTTTGGTAGAATCAACAAGGAGTTGAAATACTTATTTGCTAGTAATTGCGTTGTTGTATCTCGCTTGCAGTATTTCCCAGGCTGTGTTGTAAATGTCACGAGTTGTTGAGGGGTGACTTATTAACTGGGCTTCACCTTTGTGCAGATGGCCTCACGTTAATTTCATTTCTTTTGCATGGTGCTCTGCAATTCGCATTCGTCTTCCTTCGGAAGCTTGCGCTCATTATTACTGTGCTAAATCGGTTTTTGTAAATTTTTACATCAACGAGATTTTTATCCGATGTCTATATACGTCGTCGAGCTGGTATTTTAATATTTTTGGATGGTCAAATTATTTTTTTTTAATAAATTTGTACGAGACCTAAATGCCGCCTATCTTATCATACTTTGAATCGGGACATAAATACACATTTTTGTTAATATATACAATCTATCTCCACCTCTACTGTCGCCGGATGTAGCTTAATGGTTAAGAGAGTTTCTCATCACGCCGCAGTCTCGAGTTCGATTCCCGCCGTTGATTGATTGATTGATTGATTGATAGGACTGTAGGACCAAGCGCTAGGCAAGATTCCCGGATAACGCCGGGCCTATTCCTACAGCCGTTTACATAAAACAATAGGTAAGGATGGGAAGGTATGTTAGTAAGGAGAGAACGACCCGGTTACAGACACCTGGCAAATCGTTTACTAAACTACTGTTAACTGACAACAACAAGACAATCACAATTTTAATCTACTAATCTGCAATCGCCAATCAGCATTTTCCAGTCCGCATTACCTATCTGCTCTGCTGTATTTTGAATAAAATTAAAACTAAATTAAAATTAAAGTTCTGAAATAAATGTATTAGTTAGTCGCTCAGGAATTTGTAATTAATTAATATTATTATCTGTTAATTAATTAATTTTATTATTTATTTCAACTCCCGCCCACACAAGTAACCTAATTAAAACATAAGTACAGAACTCTGAAAGAAAATTTATTAACTTATGGCTCAGGTATCTGAAACAATTTAATTAATATGGTATGATAGTTTAAGCCATCCATTACGATAATATTGCCATAATTCTGTAACATTCTTATCAGAGAAACAAATAGACTAAGGCGACAATCTTCAGCAGAACCATTTTCCTGTTACATAATACTTAAAATAATATAAATTGTTAGTAAAATCTATATCCTTTTCACATTACCATTGGTTACTATTTGGATAGGAAGGACATTTCTTATTCCATCATATGTATTTGAGTTACCTCAACAGTTGAAACTGGAGTATTTAGGTTAATTATCCTGGGGTCTTCTCATCATATGTTGCATATAAAGTTGCGTCCATAAAATTCCAGATCCACCACCACCTAACGTGAGAGGCAAGATTTATTTATTTTATGACCCGACAGCATTTCATATTATGACGACCACATAAACTGTCAATTCGTGAAAAGGGTAAATTATTTATATAAATAAATAATTGAGTAAGTTAGCTATAACCTGCAGTTGCAGTTAGCTATAACGTAAATAAATTAAATCATCTACACAAATTCTAAAAATAAATTTACTAGATAGGCATCTGTAACTTAATTATTATTAATTTTATTATTTACTTAAACTCAAGTCCGCACACCAATCATAGTTAAAGACAAATACAAAACTCTTATTTAATTCAATTACGGCTTCTGAATCTGTAACCATAAATTAAATTAATATGGTATGCTAGATTAAGTACCCGTCAACCATTACGCTGATGATACCATAATATTAGAATATGTTTGTCAGAAAATGAAAATAAATCTCTGAAAATGTTTTACATTCCAAAATTATGCAACATCTTTTTTAAATAAAATAAACTTTCCTTGTCAACCCCCTCCAACTATAATCATATTTACACTTATGTAAATAATTAAAACCAAACTTTTCCATAATTTATTATTATTATTTTTATATTAATGGTCGTGATCAGGGATGTCACTTTATAAATAAAAAAACAAACAATTGGTATTAACTTGCAAAAAGCACCATTAAATCCAAATACTAAACTTAATACGAAGCTTTATAAATTTAAATAACGCATGGATAACCCACAGGCACGTATGCACGACACACAGGCAATAACACAGTCAGGGTTGCAACATACATGCAGAAAGTATGGAGCAGAAGCGCCCCAAAAGTAGAGGAAATCGACACCCCCGGAGCAAACCCCATTCAAGCAAACCAAACACGATCCAAATTCTACCAAACATACATCTATTTGTAGCAAACAAACCCCACGAGAACCCAATTATAAGCATCCAAACCAAAAACACATTCAAAGCACCCTCAACAAAGGAACACCAACCTACAGATTAATAAAAAGTGCAGACCTATCTCAACTGAAATCCAATAAACCGGAATCTATCCAAACACCCCACATTCCGGCGAATCCTCCAGCTCCCATTCGCGTCTAAATCCTCACATGCCAACAGACGCTCCTAGCCACCACCGCAACTAGCTCAACCCTCCCCCTTAACCCCAGCAGTACCATGAGGCAAAGGACAAATTACCAGCTACAAATAATACCTACAAAAACCGCTTCCTCCAAAACACTCCTGCACAATCCCAGCCCACGCCAGAATCAGGCGACATTCTCTAAAAATTCCGCCAAAACATCAAAAGCTCCCGACACTCGACAAAATTGAAGGCCTCCAGAACACCACTACAAAAATGCTATAATCCCGCCGACACCCAAACTTTCTAATAGTTCCAACTCCCCGCCACTAAAATAAAATCCCCGCCCGACCCGTTACAAACTTCCATTCTAAACAATCCTCAACCACAATCCCTAAATGTACCCCCGATATTGGAAGATACAGACTCGTACTGCATAAAATCTAAACACTCCTGTCCTACAAAATCCCTGAGGATGTGTACACTTTCCTTATTACTTATGTGTCCCACACACGCACCCTTGTGCTGTACACACGTTACCTCAACTTACTCGATTTCGCACTCAAATCTGACTTCCTATCAAATGACAACTATTCCTCCTTTAAAATGTAGTAAATTTGAATAAGCGGCTACTGAACCCATAAACAGTAAAACTCGATGCAGATCCGCCACATCTACAGTAAAGTGACACCCCGAACGTAGGCATACACATCCTCTAAAACTCTTCAAAACAAGGACAGTCAAACCCGGTACAAGACACACACCTGCATTCTCAATCACCGGAAACGCATCCCGGGACTACGGCCGAAAACCATTCAATCCCGAAACCCACGACCAATTCAAGCACAGACCCGATTCCAACGACAAAAAATTAAAACCATCAACATTCAAATGTCAACGAGACAGCAACAACTCCCCAATCGTGGCCTAGAATCACTAACCAATCAATCCTGCAGTTCAATAGGAATCCCCGATACCGCGGCTAGTTTCGGAGGACGCCACCAGACTCCAGACCGAGCCGAAACCGAACAAGAACATGTTGGAGGAACCAACCTCGATCGATACCTGAGCTACACGCCAGCTATTCGCTCCGCACCCCTCAGCACATCTGCAACTGAAAGGAAGCTTCCAAAACTAAACCCAACTAAGACAAACATAAAAATTAATCCAACCACGGCAGCGGCCGAGAACCCCCGCTCACATATGAAACTTCAAACACGAATAAAATCTATTACGAACCAGAACATCTACCCCCGCTTACATATGAAACTTAAAACACGAATAAAATCCACTGGGAACTAGAAGATTCACCATAACATCATGAAGTACTCAGACAAATAGCCGTCAAACATCAACCGAACAAAGTCCACACCTCCAATCCAGATCAATGTCCCGCTATACAGGTAAACGTTCCGCTACAGAAACTCACTCGTGCCAGAATCCATCAACCACCAACAAATATATGTTCTATTAATTTCCGAATCCCTACCGTGCCTGCTCTACCTAGTCGGAACCCGCTCCAAAATATGTCAATCCACTCCACCTCAAAGTTCCTCCGCTCCACACCCCCCCCCCCCCCCCATACAAGTCACCTCGCGAGGTCGTATAAAAACTGACCCTTCGACAATTAATCTATACATGGCACCGCATTAAAATCCTAATTGCATTACAGCCAAAAACTAAATTTAAATTCTCAAACAATAATTAAATATAAAAACATTACATGCAAAACCCATCAAATAGCAAACCCAAAAACCAGTAATAATATGTAACGCACTGTATGCATTTATATATTATATTATATGTACACAAATATAAACAAGATCAAACCTGTATACATAGCCCGTATACGCATTGGAATATTATTGTGCCATTTTACACTGGCACTCTTGCGTGTGACTCAAACCGATTTTTTCTTCGTCTCTTACTTCTTTTGTCTGGGAACCGTTCAAAATGCCGCGTTTTAAAATGTCGCGTTTTAAAATACCGCGTTTCAAAATGCCGCGAAGTACAAAATGTCGCGTTTTAAAATGTCGCATTTCAAAATGCCGCGAGGTACAAAATGCCGCGAGGTACAAAATGTCGCGTTTCAAAATGTCGCGTTTTAAAATGCCGCGAGGTACAAAATGTCGCGTTTTAAAATGTCGCGTTTCAAAATGCCGCAAGGTACAAAATGTCGCGTGGTACAAAATGTCGCGTTTTAAAATGTCGCGTTTTAAAATGCCGCGAGGTACAAAATGTCGCGTGGTACAAAATGTCGCGTTTTAAAAAGTCGCGTTTCAAAATGCCGCGAGGTAGAAAATGTCGCGTGGTACAAAATGTCGCGTTTTAAAATGTCGCGTTTTAAAATGTCGCTTTTCAAAATGCCTCGTGGTACAAAATTTTCCGATTTTCCTAAAATTTTGTATACAGATGAAGAAAAATATTTAAAGAATATTTCCCATATACACCAACCCGGAAAAACTACGGGAAATGCGGAAAAATTGCGAACTTCCACTTGGAAAATTTTCCCGATAATGACTCAGAAAAATATGGTGATTTTCCAACATTAATTTTCAGGAAAATTTTCCGAGTGGAAATGGAAAATCACAGTTTTTCCGGATTTCCCGTAGTTTTTCCGGGTTGGTGTATATGGGAAATATTTTTAGTTTATTTTTCTTCATCTATGTACAAAATTTTAGAAAAATCGGAAAATGTTCGGAAAATTTTCCCGCATTTTCCGAAAATTTTCCGAGTACATAGATGAAGAAAAATATTATAAGAATATTTCCCTTATACACCAACCCGGAAAAACTACGGGAAATGCGGAAAAATTGCGAATATACGTGAGTTGTATAAAAACAATATATTCCTTCACTAAAATGTTAAAGTTAAGTCCTTATATATCGGAAGTTGATATCGGATACACAATTTAATCCAAATTGAAACATTTTTTAAGAATTCTTGTTTATTATTAATCAAATTTTGTACATATGTATTTAGATACAGTGAAAATCCATTAAGGCGGAATTAAACGGGACCAAGAAAAAATTCCGGGTTTAAGGAGTTTTCCGTGTTAGGGGTTTTTGAAAAAAAATTTGTTGCATAATTAACCACAGGTATTATTGCTACTAACCACAGGCAAAAAAGAAACACCATTCAAAAATAAATAAAAATATGTATTCATTTACAAAAAATTTAAATAAAAATGTACATTTCATATACGAGTATATATAAAAATTATTCATATTTTAATTTGCTATCACAGCATATTTTTCATCACAAAATATGTATTGAATAATACGAGTTATTTTAATTTGTTTTAAAATAATCATCTAATGACGCTTGTTTCGTAATTTTATTTCTTTTTATTGAATTAAACAAATTCGCATTAATGCTTTCTGCATTTTCATAGATTTCAATGTTTCCAGCATTTATGGCAAAAGTTTTAATTTTTTTGATGCACTCAAATATTGCACTAACTGTAGGTATTTCTTGCTCTACTTGAGTTACACCAACTTCTTCGTTATCATCATCGGACGAATTATCGTTTGTATTACCACACAACTGTAAAATTTCGTCAAGGTCATCTACATCATTTTCAGTTCGTAAATCATAGTCAGCTTCAACAAAATTTTGAGCAGGACAAACTTCATTGCCATAAATGTCGCAAATCAGACCATTTAGTTCTCTTAAATCATCAACGATTTCGGAAGTTATTTCAGGATCAGGTTCAGCCTGAAATCCACAATTTTTGAAGCATTTTATGATGGTTTGTGGTTTTACTGCCCGAATAGCTTCTTTAAGAAACATTATTCCATCCAAAACATTTATTGTTTTAGTCAATTCAGATGCTTTTTCACAAATTTCCAAATTGTTGAGTATTGATCTTAACATTAACTTTTTGTAATTTATCTTAACGTTTTGGATTATTCCATTGTCAAGTGGTTGTAAAATTGCAGTCGTATTAGCGGGAAAGTAAACCAGTTTTACATTTGTAAGATATATTTTAGGGTGGCACGTGGCGTTATCCAAAAAAAGAATAATTTGTCTCTTCTCTTTTTCCATTTCCGTGTTCAATTTTATTAAGTAGGACTCAAAAATTTTTGATGTCATCCAGGCTTTACTATTCGCATACCAATTGACTGGTAACGAGTTTGTATCCAAATTTTTAAAGCAGCGCGGCTTTAGATTTTTTCCGATAACCGTAGATTTATAAATTTTACCGTCGCCAAATACGGTAAGTAAGATCGTCAATCGTTCCTTTGAAAATTTGCCACCTAGACATTTTTGTCCTTTGAAATGCATTGTTTTATTCGGCAGCATTCGATAATAAAGCCCTGTCTCGTCACAGTTGGCAATATCTTTGTTTTCATATCCCTCACTTAAAGCGTGCAATCTAGCTTTCCATTCGCTGACCACCTCCTGGTTCACTTCGTTTGCTTCTCCCGAACACATATTAAAAGTAACATTATTTCGCTGTCTAAAACAGCGCAACCAGCCATTGGAAGCTTTAAATTCGATTACCCCTAACTTATCTGCAATTTCCCTTGCTTTTTCCTGAAGAACCGGTCCAGATATCGGAAAACATTTAGCGCGCGCTACCCCTAACCATTCCAAAAGCACCTCGTCAACTTTACGAATTTCTGATTCTCTACGTTTCTTACACATAATTGTGTTTTCATTTCCATCCATATACCTAGCCGAAATTTCACTTGAATTTTTGATAATGCTGTAGATTTGAGTTTTTCCACATTTATATTTGGCACAAATGTCTTTCACCGAAGTGTTATTTTTGTGTAAATTAAGCACCTCATACTTTTCTTTAAGAGTTAGGTTATGAATTCTTCCCATTATAAAAAAAAACATAAAACACATTGAATTCACACCAATTTTATACGTAAATTCACACAATTTAATGTATACATACAATTACACAATATATTATTTATAATTTATAATTATTGTATACTTAAACACCTCAAAGTCGGGCATCTACACCTAATATGTACATAACAACTTTTGACAGTTTTTAATCTTCATAAGTATAAAGTGCAACGTGTTTCGATTTCCGTCTTAATGGAGTTTTAGCAAACAATTTTATATTGAGAATGAGTTTTCCGTCCGCGTCTCAGGAGTTTACGGGTTAAAGGTATAATTTTTGGTATAAATTTAATTAATGGGGTTTTGTTTTTGGTAAAATTTCCGCGTTTATTGAGTTTCCGCGATATGTGGTTTCCGCCTTTGTGGAGTTTCACTGTATATAATTATTATATATATTTGTATATATATAATATTATTTTAGTGCACCATTTAAATAAATAACCCTTTTCAAATGGCAATTATACGCGAACCACTTTGATCATTTATATTGTTTAATAATACACATTTCTTATTATCTCAATATAACATTTATTTTATTCCTTCTTTACAAACGCAGTTTTTTAAAACGCGATATTTTAAAAACGCGACATTTTGTACCACGCGACATTTTCTACCTCGTGGCATTTTGAAACGCGACATTTTAAAACGCGACATTTTGTACCACGCGACATTTTGTATCTCGCGGCATTTTGAAACGCGACATTTTGTACCACGCGACATTTTGTATCTCGCGGCATTTTGAAACGCGACATTTTAAAACGCGACATTTTGTACCTCGCGACATTTTGTACCTCGCGGCATTTTGAAACGCGACATTTTAAAACGCGACATTTTGTACCACGCGACATTTTGTACTTCGCGGCATTTTAAAACGCGACATTTTAAAACGCGACATTTTGTACCACGCGACATTTTGTACCTCGCGGCATTTTGAAACGCGACATTTTGAAACGCGACATTTTAAAACGCGACATTTTAAAACGCGGCATTTTGACCCGGACCCCTTTTGTCTATATACTAATTTTGGAGTGGGGATTTCTCGACGCACAACTTTCGACAAAAATTATTTTGCACTCTTGTGAGTTTCGCACAATACATACAAAAAGCAATAAAAATATTTTATGAGGTTCAAAATTTTTTTATTGTTTTCGACTCAACATTTTCATTTTGCATTTTGAAGAGTGCAGATGAAATAGAAAAATATGGTTATGTATGACGATTTTTGTTTTACAGATGAGGAAATTTATTATAGATGACGATTTTTCTACAGAAAATAAATATAAAATATATTGATTCGTAAAAAATATAATTTTTGTATGTTAGTTTGATAAATTGTAATTTATTTTTATATTTATTTATATAAATTGTAATTTATTTATTTATTATTGTAATGGAATTCATTGATTTATTATAATATTTTTTTATTAATAATAAAATATTATACACAGTGTTACCGTTTTGGATACTATAGTATCCATTGGATACTTTTCGTCATTAAATTTAGGATTTGGATACTTGGATACTGAACGGACTATATATGATACTTTTTGTTTGCTGGATACAATTGCATATAATTTTGAATATTGATTACCATTTCTTTGAACTGGAAATCAAATTTCTATTTAGTTAGTGCTGAATAAATTGCTGAATTGATTTGTTTCGAGGGATAATTTTATTTTTATCCTTATCTATTTGTTCTTTTTCATCTATTTCATCAGTTTGAACTTTGATATAGTCGCTCGTGAAAATCAAATAATATTATTTGTGCGTTTGATGTTTGAATCAGTTTGATATATGTTAAATGAATAATGGATAAGTAAGTAAAGTTAATTTGTTTCGAAATATATAATATTAACTATTAATATATAATATAATAAACTATTATTACATATAATTTTACAGATATTTAATTCGGAATAAGAAAGATGCACCTGCAGCAACAGCAATACAGACATCATCCAAATCAATGTGAGTTTAATAGCAATTTTAGGTTAGGTCTTAGCTTTGTAAGAAAATCATTATTTCAAGGTTTGAATCGGTTATTCTATCTTAGATATATAATCTTTAAAAATATGTAATCTAAAGTGGAAATTTCTAAAATGTTTTCAGAATAGCTTCATCTCAAAGAGAAGAAGAAACTGAATTAAACTGTTCAGAGCTTAACGTAGACACCCAAAGAATTCTTCCTAATTATTCAAGTGACGATAGTAGTGCTAGTAGTAGTGATAAACCCGCTTCCAAAAAAGTGAAACGTTCGAGAACATTCAGGTACCAGTGGCTAGAACAATTTAAATGGGTGCAGAATAAATCTGGTTCCGCCTATTGCAGCGTATGTGACGTACGTATAACAAATATTAAATCTCACCTTATTCGACACGATGGCCGTACATCTCATGCTAAAAATTTGGAAGCCAGCAAAGCTATTCCAATCAACGTTCATTTTACAAACCCAATTAAGCTTACACTAGAGAGACAAGTAAAAGAGGCAGAATTCATGATAATAATGTTCTGTATAATGCATCACTTACCATTTTCGTTACTGGATTTTTTACCCAGTTTACTCAGGAAATGCTGCCCAGATTCAAACATCGCCAAAAGTATTAAATGTGGACGAACCAAAGGTACTTACATCACGAAAAATATTTTGGGTGAAAAAGGTCGACAAGACGTAGCGTGCCAGTTACGTAATCAGAAATATTCCCTAATAATCGACGAAACGACCGACGTTAGTGCAGCTAAGGCCCTAGCCGTAGTTGCTCGGTTGTTTGATAAAAAGAGGGGTTTGATACGGGATAGATTTTTAGGTTTGCTACAACTAGGAAAAACGGATGCGGGTTCTATTTATTCATCAATTGTGGATTATTTGCATGTGTTAAATATTCCCTTACACAATTTAATTGGTCTGGGTGCAGATAATGCTTCGGTGATGTCGGGACAATTTACTGGAGTTCAAGCGCGTTTTAAGGAATTAATTCCAAATCTTCTGTTCATAAATTGCATCTGCCATTCTTTGCATTTATGTTCTAGTAATGCTTGCCAGAAGTTACCGTACTCAATTGAAAAGCTAGCACGAAATATATTTAACTTCTTTGCTCATAGTTCGAAAAGATGTAGCGATTTGCAAGAATTTCAAACTTATTTTAACCTCAAGCCCCATAAAATGCTTGGCGTCGCTCAAACACGATGGTTATCGCTGGAGGCGGTTGTTAATCGAGTGCTGGAACAATGGGATGCTCTACAGCTATACTTCGTCTCATCCAGTTTAGAAGACAAAGGCGCACGAGACAACGCTAAAAAATTAGCACAACAATTAGCTAATCCTGTCCACAAGGTATATTTTTTATTTTTGTCATATATTTTGAAGATTGTAAATAAGATAAATCTAGAATTTCAATCGGAGCAAGTTCGAATTCATTTGATGCTTGAAACGATGGAAAATAATTATAAATTAATCTTAAGCAATTTTATAAAAGCCACCTGCTTAAGAAATGTGGAAATGGCAAATATAAAGGAATTGGATTTCCATAATGAGCACAATCATTTAGAGTTATCAAATATTTCAATGGGCTCCGCAACAGAATCGTACCTATTATCTAACAATATTGATGAAGATCAATTGCTTACAATTGTAACAAACGTAAAGCAATTTTATATTGAGCTTGCTCAACAAATACTAAAACGATTTGACTTTAGTAATCCAATTTTTAAATATTTTTCTTTGATAAATCCGGAAAAAATTCTTTCAGAACCTGTAAATTTAGTCCCGTTATTAAATGCGTTTCCTAATCTAATTAGTAGCGAAAGTGACAAAGACGAAATTCTAGACGAGTTCAAATTACTCGTCATTTCAACACATCTAAATACCTTAGATAGAAAAAACGTTGAACAATTTTGGCTAAAACTTGGTGAATTGAACAATTCGTTGGGAGAACCTATTTATGGAAAATTATCTAATTTTATGATGGGTTTGATGAGTCTACCCCATAGTTCTGCAGCTGCTGAACGTATTTTTTCCGACCTTAATCAGACAAAGCACAAAAAAACCAATCGTTTGTTAATTGACACGGTTGATTCAATGATGGCAGCAAAAGAACTTTTGACGCCAGAAGAACGCAAATCAATAAGTTCCAATAAGGCAAGTGAAGTATGGACACCAAGGCCGGAACATACATTATTTTAAGCAAATTATTTGTTGCATGTGATTTATTTTTACTTATGTGATTTCTATTTTACCTATTTTTCCTTATTTTATAAAAAGACTGAAACGAATTTTAGACTATGCTTTATAATTTATATGTATGTACCTATTTTATTAGATTATTTTATTATAAATGCCTTAAATGGTAGCAGGGATTTAACATTTATGAATTAAACCAAATTTTGTATTTTATTTAAGTTAACATATAAGAAAAATGTGATTGAAAACTTGTGATTTAATTTTATTTTGAATAAATATATTCTCGTATATTATACTATACGAACCTATTTCACTTTTTTTAATGAAACTTAAATTGGATACTTTTATGGATACCTTTTTTATTATTAATTAGATACTTTAAATTTTTTCTGAGTGGTAACACTGATTATACATATATTGATGACGTTTCTAAAACTGGTAAAAACGCTGGAATGATGAAAATATATAAATACATATATAATATGTTAAATAATATTATATAAAAAGTACACATGTTCCTGTAAAAATGAAAAAAAAATCGTGCTAACATTTTTTTTTCTTCATTTGGTTATATGATGTTCGCTCGACCAAGTATTCAATATTCATTGATAATGAAATATTTTCTACACACACATAGACAAATATTAAATAAAAACTCTGCTGCACAAAAAAACGAAATTGACGCGAGAGTGCCAGTGTAAAATGGCACATTGATCTATACTTGATCTATATATAAGCAAAATATATAAAACAAAAGGGAAGGGAAATACATAGTCAAATATTTAGAATTTTATTTGACTAATGCAACTAAGAAAACAAAAACAAAATAACGTGCTATATAAAATTTAACAAAAATTTATATGCAATCGTTTTCAAAGACATCAAAATTTAGACTATAGAATGTGAATTTGTGTTTTCCACAACTGATGTATATACAAAAAGACACAAATACACATGCAGATTGACCGCGTTATAATTCAAAACTCTCCAAAAGTCCCCTCCACTGTATGCCTTGAAATACATTATGATACATAAAACAAAATACAAAAATCACTCAGAGGAAAGGGAAATATATGATGGTCGAATTATGGGATTGTCTCGTCAGACGAAACAAAACAAAAAACACACGTGTCGCATTCAATCGTTTGCAACGGAAAATTGTGTGTGTGTGATATTGCAATTGATGTATATATAACTATATACCAATACCATTACTGGCAATGTATACACGTTGCAAACTGACACACACAAATACGATATATGTACATCCACCATAATTAAATAAACACTAAAACCTAAGTATATAATGCAATATATAATATAATATAATTTAATATTAAATATAATAAAATATAGTATAATGTAATAATGATACTCATCTGAGATTACAAAAATTAAGCCACAAACACACACACAAACACAAACGAATTTATTTTATTTAATTAAACAGCGAGTGGAAAAAACACGTCCACTCAGTGTGACGACTAACACTGAACCAGTCTCGAGTTCGATTCCCGCCGTTGACCAAAAACTAACATGCAACCGGATGACATAAAAACGCGTTTGTGTGCAAAAAAATTCGTTGGGCTGACCACCTACAATGTGCACCAATCGTTAAAAACTGGTTCGTAAGGTCTTAGTTGAGACGCGATAAGGGCCGTTTACGGCCTCTAAATGGATATATGGTATTATATAGTTACTATACGTCCAGTACAACAAATTAATAAGTATAAAACAAATGTTGGTACTTGTCACAAATAAGATAACGATGTTATAATGTTCTCATAACCAAAGTAATAATAATTTTATAAATTACCAAATTATTTTCATGTTCAAATAACCAACATTAACTTTGTAGATAACTTAACCATTATAGAAATTAAAAAAAGCTCCTTTCTATAAACAAAATGTCTATTCCTGAATCCCCAAATCAATTTTGAAAAACAATAATTTTTAAATAACATAAAAGCAGTACTAGCATCGATTACAGTAATTTTGCTAAAAGTAAAGTTACATCAAATAAAAATGAAAATGAAAAATAAAAATTTCTACAAACGATAAATATAAATGTTCTCTGAAAATTTTCGATTTCGGAAATTGAGAAATTCCCCGAATAATACAGAACAACACACAAGTTTGAAGTTGTTCGTTCAGAAAAAAAGAAAACATTTATCATTTGCGGCACATATAAGTATAATATTATGTACAAATACAAAATCACGAAAATGTTGTACTACAAGCGTAATGTCTAGGCCTTCACATACGCGTATACATACACAATAACTCAAAAATAAAAGTACACAACGAGATGAAATACTCAAATGCATACATGGAATTCACAGTATATCGCAATATAGGTCAACAATTTGTAGTGCACTTTTGATTTATCTATGTGAAATCTGCCCATGTCTTTTCAGCATCATTTCGTAAACTTAAATCAAGAACTAAATCGATTATTTTTTTCACAGATCCCATGGATTATTTTTTGCTTGATTCAAAAACTGGAGAGCTAAGAACAGCAAAACCACTCGATAAGGAAGCACTGCCAGATAATTTTGGACTTATTATATTGACAATACGAGCGCGAGAATTAATAGATGGTGTACTAGGAAATGATTCATTAACTGTGGCAACTACTCAAGCTTCGATTACGATTTCTGATGTAAATGATTCACCACCAAAGTTTAATCAAAAAGAGTATTTTGTATCGTTATCAGAAAATACAGCTATAGGTACTCCTCTGCCACTTGATATTTCAGTTCGAGATCCCGATGTTGGAAAAAACTCCATATTTTCATTAAAATTAGTTGATGTTTCAAATGTATTCGATATTGAGCCAAAATTTGTGACTGGTTCATCACAAATTAGCATTCGGGTTGCCTCAGGTACCCTAGACTACGAGAATCCAAATCAAAGAAAGTTTATTGTGTTAATTGTGGCAGAGGAAACAGAAACCAATCCAAAATTATCTTCGACAGCAACTTTAACGATATCGGTGACTGATGCAAATGACAACCGTCCGATATTTGATCAAGAATCATATACCGCAACTATATCTGAGGTAGCCAATCCAGGTCAATTAATAACTACTATCACTGCTCATGATTTAGATTCAGGATTATTTGGTGACCAAGGGATTCGATATTCAATTTCCGGAACTGGTGCTAATTTATTTGATGTTGATCCAAATACTGGTGCTATTACAGTAGCTGCTTGTCCTAGCTTGAATAATCCACGACATAAACGTTTTATTACTGATGAAGAAATCTTTAGAGAAGGAAGTACATATGATGAAAATATTAATGTAACATTAATGGACACAGATCAAACAATGCATTCCATCGACTCTAGTACAGAAGGATTGAATAATGGAAAATATTTAACGTTCGAGCTACATGATGATTTAATGAACAAAGCAAATCGTACTATAACTGCAACTAACTATTCGTCGATTGAAACATTTGATAGAACTACCGTTATGATTCCTGATAAAATTAAACCTATTTTAGAAAACAATATGGAAGTGAGACCTGGAATAGCACCATGTTTGGATTATGAAACACAAGCCGTTTACTTTTTATCTTATAAGGTAAATTAAAATCACTTACAAACTTTCAATTTTATTTAAATAAAATTCGTTTTACAGGCTTCAGACGATGAAGGTCGTGGTCAAACATCAGTCGTGTCGCTCCGAATTCAATTAACTGACTTTAATGATTCGCCACCAACATGTGAAAGTCCTTTATACCGATCATCACTTGACGAAGGTGCAACTAAATTTGATCCACCTCTAATTATAAAAGCACGAGATCCTGATATTGTTTCGGAAATAAACTACAAAATCATCGGAAATGATGTTATCCAAAAACTGTTTACAATCGATAAACGATCAGGACAACTAAGCGTGGCGGACTCAGCTATTATTGAAGTAAACCATTTGGAGTCAGAACACATATCTTTTGGAGTAGAAGCAAGTGACGGATTATACTCGACATTATGTAGTGTTAATCTAACTATACGTGACGTGAATAATCATGCACCAAAATTTTCACGGGATAAATACATGACATCGATAGCAGAAAATTCTCCAATTGGAACATCAGTTGAACAACTAGATGCGACTGACTTAGATACATCAATCAATGCAGAAGTGCGGTATCGCATCGATCAAGGAAGCTTCGATGATTTCAATATTGATAATACATCGGGCATTGTGATTATATCAAAACAACTTGATTACGATCGACGAAATACTTATCACATAAAAGTATTAGCATCCGATTTAGGATCACCAAGTTTGACAGGAACATCTACACTAATTGTAAGTGTACTAAATAGTAATGACAAAGCTCCGTATTTTATTCCGTCTACTCAACGTGCAGATGTATCTGAAGGTGCAAGTGTAGGGACATCTGTTCACACTTTAATTGCATTAGATCCTGATGTTGATAATGTTGAAGCCTTGGTATATGCTGCTACCGAACCCATCACAGCTGTCGATAAGAATGGTAAGGAAGTAATGAATACAGATGATTTTAAAGATATGTTTGCGATAACGCGAAATGGTTCTGTTTTTGTTAATAAAAAATTAAACCGCGATTTGTTTGCGGTTATCAGAATAACTGTACTTGTTACTGATACAACGGCTCCAACAATCCAACAAGGAGAAGGACTTCTTATCATAACAATAATCGATGTAAACGAAAAGCCACCAGTTTTTGCTTTACCATGGACCCCAGAAAACCCAGCTTACAAATTTACAATGCTCGAAGAACAGCCAATAGGGACCATTCTAACTTCACTTCAAGCTAGTGACGAAGATTCTAATATTGATATGTACGAAATTAGTAATAATGACTATTTTGAAATAGATAATAATTCAGGTGTAATTAAAACCAAGTCACGAATTGATTTTGAAGCCGTTAACAAAATCAATTTCAAAGTTTCAGTGACTGATAGTGGAGAACCTAAATTAACAACAATAGCTAACATAACTGTTGAAATAACGAATACAAATGATAATGATCCAGTATTTAATTCGACTGAATATAATTTTGAGGTTTATGAAAATTCACCAAAAGGCACAATAGTAGGACAAGTATACGCAAAAGATAACGACAGTGGAATTCTTGGTGAAATTATTTACAAATTGGTTGGTAATCAAAATGGATATTTCGTTATCGACGAACAAACGGGTGAAATAACTGTTTCTCACTCTTCTGCGCTAGATCGTGAAATGCAATCAGAACTAAGCTTGACAGTAGTGGCTTCTGATAAAGCACCCATTCCAATGAGGAGAACATCAACTGTTCCTATTCATATAATCGTATTAGACATAAATGACAATGCTCCAATATTTACGCAAGAAAAATATATTGCATCAATTGCAGAAAATGCAGCTTTAAATCCACCAGCTGCTATATTACAAATAACTGCAAATGACGCCGACGAAGGTGCATCTGCTGAAGTAAAATATTATATCATCTCTGGAAACAAAAATAAATTGTTCCGTTTAGATGAAAATACTGGTATTTTATATCCCGGTGAAAGTCTTTTGGGATACAAAGGTCAATATGTACTTTATGCTGAAGCAATTGATGGTTTAGGCAAAGGACCACATTCAAACCACACTGAAATAGTAATAGATGTACACAGTATTAATCATTATCGGCCCATTTTCATCATGCCGGCATTATCAAATGCAACAGTTGAACTTTCAGATACTATTGTTAAAGAAAACTACTTGGTAATGACTGTGAAAGCGAATGACAATGATACTGGTGATGATGGAAAAGTATCATATCATCTCCAAGTAAATAATCAAAACGTACAAGAAACTGAAGATTTTATAATTAATGAAACTACTGGCGAGTTACGTACGAAACATACTTTAAACCAAAATGAACAGAATCGATATGAATTAATACTAGTAGCGCGGGACCAAGGTACTCCAGCTTGGTTTGAAACACTTCGGTTTTTAACAATTTTATTAGTCGATATAAAAGAAAATCGACCAGAATTTCCTGATGCATCGAATCCTTACAAATTCTTTATTGCCGAAAATGGACCACGTCATGTAAGGATTGGTAAAATTCAGGCTATGGTGCCAGATAATAGTCCTCATATCCCCATAAATTATTACGTGCTGATAGGAAATGAGGATGGTGCATTCTATATAGACAAAAATAGTGGAGATATTTTCACAAATAAATCACTTGACCGTGAAGAGAACGACATGTATGTACTATATATTGCGGCAAGTAAAAAAAATGATCTTCATATAACAAATACAGAACGTGTATCACTGTCAATTCCAACGTTGCAACGTGATAGTACTGTAGCTAAAGTATGGGTTACGGTTCTAGATATAAATGATAATGCACCAGTTTTCGATAAAGAAATATACTATGCAGGAATAAATTCAAAAGCGTCGATTAATGAACAAATTATAATATTAAATGCAACCGATCGGGATTTAGGATTGAACGGAACCATCGAAATGATTGTTGCGAAATCAAATTTGTATAAATTTGGATCGACCAAAACTGTGGGTTCGATTGTACCAGGCCCATTTACAATTTCAAAAGATGGCCGATTAACAACTGCAACATATATGGCTGAATACGACCAAGATCGATTTATACTTGAAATTATCGCAAAAGAAATTGAAACACCTCATCGTGAGGCAAAAGCCAAAGTTTATGTAAATTGTTAATTTTTTTTAATATCAGAGCAAAGCTAATTATAAGTTCTATTTATAGATATGGATATTTAACTCAGAGCAATTAGTGCGGGTAATTTTGTCAAAACCTCCATCAGAAGTACATGAAGAACGAGAGGAAATTGTTTCAGAATTAGCCAATGTTACTCAAAAACGGATTATTGTCGATGAAATACGGTACAGTTATACATTTGATTTTTGTTTTGTTACTACTAGCAACTTTTTATTTTCAGTTATCACATCGATGAACTAGGTCGCATTCGAATGGACTGGTGTGACTTATATTTTCATGCCGTGGATACAAAAACTCAAATGATTACACCGGTTGATGATGTGCTTAAAGTGATTGATTCAAATTATGACTTTTTGAAAGATTACTATGCAGGATATGCGATTGAAAATGTTGTTCCTGCATATTCCACGTATGTGGAAGATGAATTCGATATCGCATTAGCTGCACTAATTGCATTATTAATAGTATTATTTGTTGGTGCTGTTAGTTTCCTAGTTTTATGTTTTTGTCTTAAACATTGGGTTATAACAATACCTCATGACGTAAGACGAAAGGATCAGTTGATTAAAAAACAAATTATTGAAGACTTAAACACTACAGAAAATCCTTTGTGGATTGAACAGTACGTTTGTTTAACAGTTGTTTCTAGATAATAAATTATTAAAAGTTTGATTCAATTATTTACAGAAAATTAAAACTTTACGAGGAGCAAGAATTAACGATGCAGGTATTTTCTGAACCTGAACTAACAAACATAAACACTTCAGTGGTTAATCAAGATGTCCATACTATTGATACATTAGGGCGGAGAGATTCATATGGTACTTCTCAAGGTGGCGATAATACTTATGCAACAATTCAACCGCGATCACAAATGGGTGATATTGCAGATTATGCAACACTGCGGAATGATGCACATGCTCCTTCGGTAAATAATATTATATTAAACATGTTTTTATTTATATTGTAACGACTCTGCTTCGGTCCGTATCCACATTAATGACGACGCAAAAACAGATAAATATTAAAAAAAAACAGAGTTTAGTTAAACTTTGTTTCACACAATAAACTGTGCAAATTAGCCGTTCTCTGGTGGGTGATATGCCACTAATCTGTGCACACAATTTATTGCACTTCACTTGCTTATTATATTTCACTTATGAGTAGCACTGCTTATATACAAATCGGTTTGATTCTCGATAATTCCATTTTGCTGCAAAAGTTAATGTAGTGGTGCATAAATTTCGGTGTAGTACATTTTGAGATATTTCCATGCGTCATTGCAGTAGTGTATACAACATTTAAATCACTCGCTGTGTTCATCTCTTCCTCGCCTTGTTACTATTTCTCGAGCTGAAACCAACTATCATTACTGCTAGGCACCGAAAGGACATCTTTTAGTCTCAAAAATTATCTCTAACATAAACAATTGCATGATATCCGACCAGCTTCCCTATTAGTTTATCATAAAGTTTTCGCTTACTTATAAGCAGATGATTTTTTTTTAATGTAACTTTATTAAATTTAAAATACTATTTACAATTCAATTGGTAATATTACAAATAGTTCAATTTTACATTTGACCAATATTAGCTTTCACGTGAGTTTAATTTAAAGTTTTTTCTTTTTATAGATGATCTATTTAGTACCATTTACAAATTAAACACCTTATTTTTATTGAAATTAATAATTAAATTTCTGTTTGTGGCTTTTAATTAAACAAAATAAAATATTTTATAATTCTTAAAATATTTTAATTTCTCTAATTCAATTTTAGTGAAATGATGTATTTATTGTATTAAATAACTCAACTTTTACTTTTTGCTACGTACTTGATTTCTATAATTTGAGGCACTCGGTATAAAATCTTTTATTTTCTTCGCAATCACTGAATTGTTCATCAAAATATTTTCCGGAGCCTCGTCGGTTTATTGGAATTTGTTCATTGTTTGGATATATCCATCGAGATATGTAATCATAGCTCCAGAATATTTTCAACTATAATAACTTGTTTTAATAACCGTTCTTCTTAGTAATACGACTCTGACTGAGAGTATGAGTTGTTCTTAGAATGTATTGTTACGTTTTCCCCTAGTAGGGATTCAAACCACTCCACGGTCCGATCACTGGATTGTGAATAATTAAAAACCATTTGCTTGTTGTTCACTATAACTTTTATTTATCAAACACCACAATTCAATTTCACAGTACTTTTATTTTACTGTTACTTTTACTATTTCACTATTTCACTTTTTATTAGTTTTTCCCGATTTTAATTTATCGCTTTCTCAATTTAGACTGAAAGTCTACGCTTTCTACTCGCGTATTTATACTCATTTTGCCCGCTTCTCGGTAATAGTAGAATTTTCCATTTATTTATTATTTCGCCTGTATACTGCGATTCATGCTGGTTTCCAAATACGAGCATTTAGTACTTCTATTCAATCATAGATGTCACCCGTGTCCGTAACACTACCTTCCGCCCAAACCTGTTCGTCCCGAACAGGATCCAATTCCCTTCCTCTATAGAGAGGCAACCTTTCCAAATGTAGAACCTTTGGTTTTCCTCGGATGCCCTTCTGAATTCGGTAGATTACATCATTGATTTTTGTAATCACCTTGTATGGTCCTTCCCAGCTAGGTTGCAGTTTTGGTGATAAGCCTCTCTTCCGTTGTAAGTTGTGAAGCCAGACTAACTGCCCTTCTCCGAATCCTTTATTATATGCACGAATGTCATATCGTGCCTTCATCCTATTATTTGAAATTTGTATCCTTTCTCTGACAAATTTGTGTATCTCGTCGATATCTTCCTTCAATTTATCGACGTACGCTTGTCCACACAAAGCTGACGTAGGAATCGCCCCAAACTTCAAGTCCCCAGGTAATCTTAAATTATGTCCAAAAACGATGGTAGCTGGTGTTGTTCCCGTTGTATCATGTGTTGCTGACCGATATGCCATTAGGAACAGTGGTATATTTTTGTCCCAATTACGCTGGTTTCTATCTACGGTTTTCTTTAGAAATTCTTCCAACGTGGCATTAAACCGTTCAACCATGCCGTCTGACTGAGGATGGAAAGGTGTTGTTCTTGTTTTATTGATCCTCAATAATTGACACATTTCCTGGAACACCACTGACTCAAAATTGCGGCCTTGATCCGAATGCAGTTCCATAGGTACCCCGTATCGACTAATCCAATTATTTACCACGGCGTTAGCGATTGTTGTTGTTTCTTGGTTCGGTATTGGATAGACTTCAGGCCATTTACTGAAATAGTTCATCACCACTAAAACATACCTGTTTCCGCTTTCGCTGGTAGGAAATGGACCTGCAATATCCATAGCGATCCGCTCAAATGGTGCTCCGCTATTATACTGCTGCATTTTCCCATGGCTTCGTTTTGCAGGACCCTAACTGCCATGCACTGATCACATTTTTGACACCATTTTGCGACCGATTGTCTGCATCCTGCCCAGTAAAATCTTTCGCGGACTTTTGCCAGAGTCTTATTGATTCTTAGATGGCCACCACTTGTTCTCCCGTGATATTCCCTCAAAATTTCTGGAATTCGGATTATCGGTACCACCACTAATGATTGTTTATTTCTACCATCGGAACTTTCCCAAACTCGTTTTAAACAACCATCTTCGATTAACAGACTATCCTATTGAGCCCAATATGCCTTAACTATAGGGCTCTTATCAGCAATCTCCTTCCATAATGGTCTGTGCTGATCTTCCAAGAGTTTTAATAGGATCGATAGATCAGGATCTTCTGATTTCTCCTTTCTGATTTCCTCGTTGGTCCACTTATCGGATGGTAACACTTGCATAAGTCTTACGTCAACGACATGTTCCTTACTCTCCACTCGACCACAATGTTTGCAATCGACGGGACATGGTCGTCTTGACAGAGCATCTGCATTACCGTGAGCACTTCCTTTCCGATGTTGGATGGTATAATCGAAGCAACCCAATCTCTCGATCCACCGGGCTATCTGTCCTTCCGGATTCTTAAACTGTAACAGCCATATTAGAGCACCATGATCTGTCCTTATGAGAAATGACTGGCCATAAAGATACTTCCGAAAATGCTCTATACATTGTACTATGGCCAACAGCTCTCTCCTTGTTACACAATAATTTCGCTCCGGCTTTGATAAAACTTTCGAAAAATATGCTATAACCCGTTCTTGCCCATCTATTTCTTGAGACAAAACTCCTCCAATACCATTATTACTTGCATCAGTATCCAAGATGAATCTTCGATTTGGTACTGGGTATGCAAGTATTGGCGCTGTGCACAACCGCTTCTTCAGCTCGCTGAACGCTTCTTCATGTTGTTTATTCCATTGGAATGGCTTGTTCTTTTGCGTTAATTCATGTAAGCTTTTCGCAACGTCAGCAAATCCCGGTACGAATCTTCGGTAGTACGTGCAAAGCCCAATAAAACTTCTCAGATCGCGTAAGTTCTGTGGTTTTCCTTGACAGCTGAGATTTTATCCTCATCTGTATGTATACCACTCCTTGTTATCTTGTGTCCCAAATATTTAACTTCGTTGCGGAACAAGGCACACTTCTTTGGACTCAATTTTAACCCTGCTGAATGAATTCGCTCGAACACTTCGCTGTCAGCATTTCAGTTTTCAAATTTTCTTGGCTGGTCAGCATTTCAGTTTTCAAATTTTCTTGGCCGGTTCTCATTTCGGATTTCAAATTGTTCAAGCCATTTATCATTTGTTGCATCGCCGCCATTAACTGCCCCATATCGAAATTTGTAGGTGCTGGAGTAGGGTTATTTATTGCTGCTGGGGCAATGGTTGCACCGGCATTTGTTGCCCCTTCCACTGAGTCCTCCGCATTAGGTACGCCTGTATTAAATTCGTACTGGTCTGGATCGATGTTCTGTTCCAGCAAAGCTTGTTGTAGTCTCTCCTGTAATTCTGATTTGCTACCCGTACTTTCAACTCCAGTAGCTTCATGTCTTCTTATTCACAATCCCACCGCTGTCATCAATTGTTACGTTTTCCCCTAGTAGGGATTCAAATCACTCCACGGTCCGATCACTGGATTGTGAATAATTAAAAACTACTTGCTGGTTTTTCACTTTAACTTTTATTGACAATTACCACAAATTCACTTTCACAGTCTTTTATTTTACTGTTACTTTTACTATTTCACTATTTCACTTCTTATTAGTTTTTCCCGATTTTAATTTATCGCTTTCCAAATTTAGACTGAAAGTCTATGCTTTCTACTCGCGTATTTATACTCATTTTGCCCGCTTCTCAGTCATAGTAGAATTTTCCATTTATTTATTATTTCGCCTGTATACTGCGATTCATGCTGGTTTCCAAATACGAGCTTCGTACTTCTATTCAATCATAGATGTCACCCGTGTCCGTAACACTACCCTCCGCCCAAACCTGTTCGTCCCGAACAGGATCCAATTCCCTTCCTCTATAGAGAGCCAACCTTTCCAAATGTACAACCTTCGATTTTCCTCGGATGCCCTTCTGAATTCGGTAGATTACATCATTGATTTTTGTAATCACCTTGTATGGTCCTTCCCAGCTAGTTTGCAGTTTTGGTGATAAGCCTCTCTTCCGTTGTAAGTTGTGAAGCCAGACTAACTGCCCTTCTTCGAATCCTCTATTATTTGCACGGATGTCATATCGTGCCTTCATCCTATTATTTGAAATTTGTATCCTTTCTCTGACAAATCTGTGTATCTCGTCGATATCTTCCTTCAATTTATCGACGTACGCTTGTCCACACAAAGCTGACGTAGGAATCGCCCCAAACTTCAAGTCCCCAGGTAATCTTAAATTATGTCCAAAAACGATGGTAGCTGGTGTTGTTCCCGTTGTATCATGTGTTGCTGACCGATATGCCATTAGGAACAGTGGTATATTTTTGTCCCAATTACGCTGGTTTCTATCTACGGTTTTCTTTAGAAATTCTTCCAACGTAGCATTAAATCGTTCAACCATGCCGTCTGACTGAGGATGGAAAGGTGTTGTTCTTGTTTTATTGATCCCCAATAATTGACACATTTCCTGGAACACCACTGACTCAAAATTGCGGCCTTGATCCGAATGCAGTTCCATAGGTACCCCGTATCGACTAATCCAATTATTTACCACGGCGTTAGCGATTGTTGTTTCTTGGTTCGGTATTGGATAGATTTCAGGCCATTTACTGAAATAATCCATCACCACTAAAACATACCTGTTTCCGCTTTCGCTGGTAGGAAATGGACCTGCAATATCCATAGCGATCCGCTCAAATGGTGCTCCGCTATTATACTGCTGCATTTTCCCATGGCTTCGTTTTGCAGGACCCTAACTGCCATGCATTGATCACATTTTTGACACCATTCTGCGACCGATTGTCTGCATCCTGCCCAGTAAAATCTTTCGCGGACTTTTGCCAGAGTCTTACTGATTCCTAGATGGCCACCACTTGTTCCCCCGTGATATTCCCTCAAAATTTCTGGAATTCGGATTATCGGTACCACCACTAATGATTGTTTATTTCTACCATCGGAACTTTCCCAAACTCGTTTTAAACAACCATCTTCGATTAACAGACTATCCCATTGAGCCCAATATGCCTTAACTATAGGGCTCTTATCAGCAATCTCCTTCCATAATAGTCTGTGCTGATCTTCCAAGAGTTTTAATAGGATCGATAGATCAGGATCTTCTGATTTCTCCTTTCTGATTTCCTCGTTGGTCCACTTATCGGATGGTAACACTTGCATAAGTCTTACGTCAACGACATGTTCCTTACTCTCCACTCGACCACAATGTTTGCAATCGACGGGACATGGTCGTCTTGACAGAGCATCT
The DNA here is from genome assembly GCA_963932295.1 of Tipula lateralis. Taxonomy (NCBI): domain Eukaryota; kingdom Metazoa; phylum Arthropoda; class Insecta; order Diptera; family Tipulidae; genus Tipula; species Tipula lateralis. The sequence continues at coordinate 83,610,599 of OZ010736.1, read as the reverse complement.
GCATTACCGTGAGCACTTCCTTTCCGATGTTGGATGGTATAATCGAAGCAACCCAATCTCTCGATCCACCGGGCTATCTGTCCTTCCGGATTCTTAAACTGTAACAGCCATATTAGAGCACCATGATCTGTCCTTATGAGAAATGACTGGCCATAAAGATACTTCCGAAAATGCTCTATACATTGTACTATGGCCAACAGCTCTCTCCTTGTTACACAATAATTTCGCTCCGGCTTTGATAAAACTTACGAAAAATATGCTATAACCCGTTCTTGCCCATCTATTTCTTGAGACAAAACTCCTCCAATACCATTATTACTTGCATCAGTATCCATGATGAATCTTCGATTTGGTACTGGGTATGCAAGTATTGGCGCTGTGCACAACCGCTTCTTCAGCTCGCTGAACGCTTCTTCATGTTGTTTATTCCATTGGAATGGCTTGTTCTTTTGCGTTAATTCATGTAAGCTTTTCGCAACGTCAGCAAATCCCGGTACGAATCTTCGGTAGTACGTGCAAAGCCCAATAAAACTTCTCAGATCGCGTAAGTTCTGTGGTTTTCCTTGACAGCTGAGATTTTATCCTCATTTGTATGTATACCACTCCTTGTTATCTTGTGTCCCAAATATTTAACTTCGTTGCGGAACAAGGCACACTTCTTTGGACTCAATTTTAACCCTGCTGAATGAATTCGCTCGAACACAGTTTTGCAGATGTTCCTCGAAGTTTTTACCCATAACTATGATGTCATCTAGGTACACCAAGCACGTTTTCCAATGTAACCCTTTCAGCGTTACATAATCTAAATGGCATAACGTTAAATTGCCATAATCCGTTACTCACACTGAACGCCGTTTTATCTTTATCATCTTCTGCGACTTCCACCTGCCAATATCCACGTTGTAGATCCAAAGTGGAAAATAATCGTGCACCCGCCAACGTATCCAATGAATCATCAATTCTCGGTAACGCATAACTGTCCTTCTTAGTGATCGAATTGAGTTTTCTATAATCGACGCAAAATCTCATGCTGCCATCTTTCTTCTGCACCAATACCACAGGTGAACTCCATGGACTAGTCGATTGCTCAATCACCCCTGCCGTTTGCATATCCGTTACCATGTGATCCACTTCCGATTGTTTTGCCAATGGTAATCTTCTTGGTGCTTGTCGAATTGGCATTGCTGTCTCGGTGTCGATCCGGTGTTTAACTAAGTTCGTTCTACCATTATTTTCGGGAGCACCACAGAAAATGGACGTGTATTTTTCCAACAACACTTTTGCAGCTTGTTTTTGTTCTGGACTTAGTTGTTCTGTCCACTTCTGTGTCAATTCTTCCACGATTTTCTGCTGCCGTTTAACTTTAGCCTTTACACTCGGATTCGTTTCTTCACATTTGACTATAGTGGATATTTCTTCGCATTTACCGATAATAGTCCCCTTTTTGATGGTTTTAGTCTTGTCCGATAATTTGAGAAACCTCAATGGTACTCTATTGTCATGATCCGGTTTTATCAATGCTTTCCCAAGCATTATTTCTCGTACTTGTTGTTCTTCGTCACTGGCTTCTACAACCCACAACTTTCGTGTCCCAGGACCTCCATCCAGTTTACCCCAAATTACTGTTTCTGAGCGTGGTGGCAGCTTTGTTCGATGGTCCAACATAACTCGCCTGACGATTGGCTCCTTGCTATCCAATTGTCTCGCCTTCTCTTCTACTCTTTTGTTGTCCTCATTGGACCTTCGATACATAGGCGACGGTGTTCTTGCTCACTTATGTCGAGTTTCCCAGCAATCTCGTGATATATGACCTAGTTTATCGCAGGCCCAACATCTGATCTTATGGCTGCTATCCCGGAACCTCGTTGATGTTTCATTTACTGCTCCTTTCTCATTATATCTTGAGCTATAGTTCTCTGGTTGTACTTCGACTCGTCGCATTTTAACTGCCGGTTTGATTATGTTAAAGGCAGTTTCGTTTGTTAAGGCACAAGCGATGGTCTCCGCAAATCTGGTCTTTGATGCTAACACTACCGCTCGTCTGGTGTCTACGTCACGAATTCCATCAGTAAACGCATCAATTTTAATACTTTCCGTGTATTCGGGAGCCATATTAAAGTGGGTGAGGTGCACCAATCGCTCAATGTCTGCTGCAAACTCCTGTAGCGTTTCACCAATTCTTTGAAAACGATCCTTGAGCTCCATTCTGTATAGCTCTCGTTTATGGTCAGCACCATATTTTCGTTCCAAGGCTAGCATGATTCTATCATAGTCCCCGCGTTCGGTTTCTGGAACGATCTGCAACATATCTGCCGCACCGCCTTTTAACGCCACTATAAGAGCTGCGACCTGGTCTTCCTTACACCAATTATTTCTTACAGCTGCCGTTTCAAATTGCAATTTGAAAATGTTGAACGACGTTGTTCCGTCGAATGTCGGAGGTTTTAATTTAATTCCGCTGACTGGTTTCTGGATTTGAGTAGCACCGCCATTATTTTTAATATCTATAATCTCTTTTTCCAGTTTCAAAAACCTTTCATCAGTAGCTTCAAATTTTTCGTTCATTTCACATTTAACTGTATCCACGTTGGCATTATCGAGGTGGACATTTCACGGAACTTATCACTCACTTCGGATATAAAATTCGGCGTTTTCAGCTGTACTAATAAAAAATAATATCAAACATAATCAGCAAAAGGATATTCGTGAAAGCTATATGCAAGTAACTGTGATCTCAATCCAATATAATGGCGCAGATTTAAAGATTGCGGCAGCATACTGTCCCCCACGGCATTCACCAACGAAGTCACAATTTAATAACGTCTTCAATAAACTCGGTCCAAGGTTTATTATTGGAGGGGACTATAATATAAAACATACAGCTTGGGGTTCCAGGCTAATTTCCCCTGGGAAAGGGAATGCTTTGTTCAATGCCATTCATGAAAATAACTGCGAATATTTTTCTCCAGGAGGGCCAACGTATTGGCCAACGGATGCAGGAAAAATTCCAGATCTACTTGATTTCTTCATCACAAAAGGTATTTCATCCAGTTGCACTAGTGTCGAAGGAATTAACGACTTAACGTCTGATCACATCCCTGTACTGTTATCAGTAAACACTATAGTCATCAAGAAAAAGAAAAAGCAAAACCTAACTAATCGATTCACGGATTGGGATCTCTTCAGAGAAAAATTGGAAGATATAGTTGAGCTAAAAGTTAGTATTAAAAGTATTGACGAATTGGAACAACAAACAAACAATTTTATTGAATACATTCAATTGGCCGCCAGTCTAACTACTCCAGAAATAACGGATAAAGCGGAGTTCGAAGTCAAATATCCAGCTGAAATCAGAGAACAAATCAAAGAAAGAAGAAAGGCAAGGAGAATATGGCATCTGACCAGAAATCCCGCTGACAAGACAACTTTCAAGCGTGTAAGGTACAAAGTCAATAGACTAATTAAAAGCTTCAAACAGGATTGCTTCGACAACTACCTAAGAGGGCTAGGTCCTGAAATGAATAAGGATTACTCGTTATGGAAAGCAACCAGAAAATTTAAACGACCTGTAGTTCGAATACCACCTATAAGAAATGCTCAAGGCAATTGGGTTCGACAAGACAAAGAAAAAGCGGAACTCTTTGCTCAACACCTTGCAACAGTGTTTCAGTCCCATGACATTCAATCCAACATAGACGCAACACCTGCTTATCAACCAAATCAGGATTTTAAAAGGGTCACACCAGTGGAAATTGCTCAAGAAATCGACAAAAGTCTGAACCAAAAGAAGGCACCAGGAATTGATGAAATATCACCGGGTCTGTTCAAGGAGCTTCCACGTAAAGCAATCATCATGATCACATACTTATTTAATGCCTGTATGAGGTTGAAGTATGTACCCTTCAAAACGGTCCAAATAATTATGCTGAAGAAACCTGGTAAACCAGATGAAGAAGTAACATCATACAGACCAATTTCATTGCTTCCGACCCTATCAAAGCTGTTTGAAAAACTACTACTGAAACGTCTAAAGCCCATGGTAAACGTCCCTGATTTTCAATTTGGGTTCAGGAACAACCACTCTACAATAGATCAAGTCCATCGAATAACTACGGTAATAGAGCAAGCGTTAGAAGAAAAGAAATATTGCCCCGCCGTATTTCTGGATGTATCCCAGGCCTTTGATAGGGTTTGGCACGAGGGATTGATATTCAAAATGAGCAAAATGCTGCCACAAAACTATTGCCAGCTGCTTGAATCATACCTCTCTGATCGTCAATTCAGAGTCATCCATGAAGAAACATGTTCTGACTTTTATCCAACGTTAGCGGGAGTTCCGCAGGGAAGTGTTTTGGGACCTGTCCTCTACCTTCTCTACACTGCGGACATACCTACAACGAATAAAACATTCATCGGTACGTTTGCCGATGACACCGTAATTATGTCAGTAGACGAATCACAATCAAGGGCAGTGGAAAATCTGCAACGAGCATTGAACGACGTTACTAAATGGACAATTGATTGGAAAATTGTGCTTAATGAGTTTAAATCAACCCATGTGACATTTACACTTCGACACAAAAATAACAATCTACGCTTATACCTCAATGAAGCGCAAGTGCCGCAGGCTGATTCGGCAAAATACCTTGGTCTGCATTTAGATTCAAGGCTCAACTGGAAACATCACGTAAGACAAAAAGCTGAACAAATACGATTTAAACAACGTCAAATGTACTGGTTAATTGGGCATCATTCCAAAATGAACCTGTATTGCAAAAGACTAGTCTTTCAAACTATCTTCAAACCAATATGGATGTATGGCGCGCAGCTATGGGGTTGTACTCATAAGTCTAATAGAGACATTATACAACGTAGTCAAAATAAATTTCTTCGAATGATCACCAACGCTTACCGATTCGTGACTAACCGGGAAATACACAATGATCTAGAAATTCAATTGATTGACGACGTCATCCGCGAATGTGCCATAAGACATGAGAAGAGACTTCTTATCCATACCAACGTCGAGGCCGTACAACTACTGGACAGTACAAACGAAGTAAGGCGGCTCCAACGAATGAAACCACATGAGTTTACCGTATGAATATTATATAACAAGGGAACTGGACACTGGTTCAGCAGACCCAAACAAGTTTTATGCTTATCTCATAAGTACTAATGTCAACCCTACTAATGAATTAAGTAATAATATTTATGATTTTAGTAGTCATACCAATAAAGGTGTTATTTAAAAAAAAAAAAAAAAAAAAACTTCGGATATAAAATGCCGTTGAATATTTTCTTGTTCTTCCAACCGGTCTAGCTCAGTTTCTTGTCCGGTTTTCAAATATTCTTGGCCGGTTTTCAAATTTTCTTGGCTGGTCAGCATTTCAGTTTTCAAATTTTCTTGGCTGGTCAGCATTTCACTTTTCAAATTTTCTTGGCCGGTTCTCATTTCGGGATTTCTAATTGCCCAAGCCAGTCATCATTTGTTGCATCGCCGCCATTAACTGCCCCATATCGAAATTTGTAGGTGCTGGAGTAGGTTTATATTTTGCTGCTGGAGCAATGGTTGCGCCGTCATTTGTCGTCCCTTCCATTGGATCCTCTGCATTAGGTACTCCAGTATTGAATTCGTACTGGTCTGGATCGATGTTCTGTTCCAGCAAAACGTTTTGTAGTCTCTCCTGTAATTCTGATTTGCTACCCACTGTAGGAAAACCTCGTGCGTTCAGCTCGTTCTTCAGCTCCGAAACTTTCAACTCCAATAGCTTCATATCTCCCATCCCACCGCTGTCACCAATTGTTACGTTTTACCCTAGCAGGGATTCAACCACTCCACGGTTCGATCACTGGATTGTGAATAATTCAAACCACTTGCTTGTTGTTCACTATAACTTTATTTATCAAACACCACAATTCAATTTCACAGTACTTTTTTTTACACTGTTACTTTTACTATTTCACTTCTTATTCCTTTTTCCGGATTTTAATTTATCGCTTTCCAAATTCAGACTGAAAGTCTATGCTTTCTACTCGCGTATTTATACTCATTTTGCCCGCTTCTCGGTCATAGTAGAATTTTCCATTTATTTATTATTTCGTCTGTATACTGCGATTCATGCTGGTTTCCAAATACGAGCTTAGTACTTCTATTCAATCAACCCGTGTCCAAACAAATTGGTGAACGCGTCTATGTTGATCCACTTTGAATACTCACTCGCTCCTAGAGCATCTTCTTCTGCCTGACATCATTCGTTCAACTCCATACGATGTTACTCCAGTCTGTAATCATCTCCGTATTTTCGCTCTAATGTCAACATGATGTTTCCATACTTATTCCATTTATACTCTGGTAATTTTACCAGTTATGTAGCACTGTCTTTTAATGCTACTATATTAGTGCTACTACACGATCTTCTTCACACCAACCGTGTCTGATGACTGCCATTTCAAGCTCGAGTTTGATGATGTTTAAAAAAACATGAAATAAATACTTCCTGAATTATAGTAAAACACACAACTAAGAGCCGTTCGATTGCAGAATTCAGCGGACTGAACCATTGAAACATGCAGTAACTGAAGATGGAGTTACTATACTGCAATTGGGAAGGTATAACACAAAAGTTCAATGTTGAGTTGAGCCTGAGTGATGAGGGTTTTTTAAACAAAAACATAGGTATCTCATAAAAATCGTTTAAAATAATCGGTTTTAAATCACTGTGCGCCGCTATGTGACAAAATATATTCAATTCATTTTTATTCAAAATCATACTTTCTATAGTATAATACGCGCATAATACTCATACGGTATTTTGTTTGTGAGAATCAGGTGCAATTCACAGTACGTTTGGTATATTTTTATTACCTACTTGTTTTTAAATTTTAAAATTATATTTTAAACAGTTGTATGGTTTTATATTAAATTTTGTTGTTTAAAGTCTGATTTCCATTATGAAAAAAATGTTGTCAGTATTTTTAAATGCCAGTAGAGTGACAGTGATAGTGTTTTACTTTTTTCTTTTTTTTTATAGTGGATATGTTTTGACAGATGCGTGTAACATAACCAATAACTTTCATTTTGTTTTTAAAAAAAAGACCAAATACACTTTGAATCTACCACAATAAATTAAAAAAAATAAACTTAACATATAATTATTCATTATTTCAATTATTTTCACAATGAATTAAGATATATGGCACAAAACGAAATGTTAAAATTATGAATAAACCATAAAAAATCATCCATCTTTATTTTTCCTATAAAATATTTCTCCACTACTAAATAAAAATACTTCTCTTGATATATTTTGTCAGTACTGCTATAATAATTTTCTCAGTAACCATAAAAATTTATTCAGTACTGAATAAATTTTTTATACTAGAAATATTTTTTATTTCACTCGCACTTTAAGAAAAATTATATTTTTTATCCCGCCTTGACTATTTTGTCGGTATTTTTTCATAATGGAAATCAGGATTAAAAATGCAGTGATTTAAAAAAAAATTGGGCCGGATCTCTAATTCCATATCAAATTTAGCTGAAACATGTATCTAAATTTATTTCGGGTCAACGTCGTATTTGTTTATTATTTGTTCGTATTTGCCTATTGAGTTTGTTATTTATTTTTTATTGATCGTTCGTAAATATTGTACAATGTACCTGAGTTATCCTATGATAACTCGATGTTTTTCCGTTATTTTAAAGAAATTTAATGTCATATTCTTTCCAAAATGAAAAGAACATATTTTTTCTTTATCAAAGAATATGAAAAAAAAATTGCTATTTTTGTCGATGCATTGGTGAAAATAAAATACAAATTATTATGTTTTATAAACACAAATTTTATAGTATAGTCTTTTATAACATTTAGATTTATTTTAATCCTTAATTATTATTGTTATTAACTTTTATTTAATTTTGATAAATTCACACATTCACGACAAAATATAATTCACAAATCAAATTAAAAACGGTGTTTTGTTTTTTTAAAACTCAAGATTTTTCAAAAGTGCCCGAAGGCAAAAAAAGCAATCTCGATGTTTTTCAAAGAATACGTAATGTCATATACTCAGAGCACTTTTTTTTACCAAAAAATATCACATAAGTATATCTTGTATCTGTTAGACTTCTTGAACAATTTTGTGGGAAAGAATATTAAGGTACTCCTTGCCGCAGATAACTGTGCTCTGTATTGTAAACGTCCAATTCTGTTTTAGCGATTTTAAAAATAAGAGAAACTGAAGTTGTACAAAAAGTTGAGTATCAGAGCTGGTTTCTAGTATTTGAAAAGCCTATCGTGAAATCAATATCACGACTATGATGGCACATACCGACTATCGAGTCCTATTCAATATTCAATTAAAAAATCAATAATGTAAATTTTCCGATGTCACATATGAAATTATAAAAATCTCGTTGGTCGTTTTGTGGTGCTTTATCACTAAAACAAGAAAGATAAAACAAAATTGTCGTAGCTTACTGCAGGTGAGTCATGAATGAATAGCTTCACATTGTTTATTGAAACGGGTAAAAAAGAAAACAATATATCATATCTCGGTTTTACCAGTGAAAATTTTATACTGTTCATCATATTTCATGCTAAAGTGGTTTCCAACATAATTAATTAAGTTGTCTTCATATACTTAACATATTATAAAAATGTTATCTCTACCTATTCAACCACTTCATATAAACAATGATAAAATTAAATTGGGTTATGTAGAAACGTCAATTTATCACAACATTCATTTCTCCTTAAAATTCATTATTTCATCTTTAAGTTTATTGCACAGGGGGTTGTATTTGTATCCTTATTTTATATTTTATTCCACAAAAAAACCTCCAACCGTGATATAAAAGTATGATAAACCACCATAAATTAACCACCCTGGCTCGATTACCGAATTACACGGCGTACTTACTTGGAGTATATTCATAATGTATTGCATGATAATTTACGAATGAGTCAGTATATATATATATATATATATATATATATATATATATATATATATATATATATATATATATATAATATATAAATATATATATATATATATATATATATATATATATATATATATATATATATATATATATATATATATACTGTTATTCGGTTTTCAGTTTCCGTTGAAGTATAAAATGCCCAAGTTTAAGGCAGCTATCAACCTTTATTTGAAGGACCTGCTTTAATTGGGTGCAGGGCGGACTTTTAGACAGTCCTAGCTCCTTGTAACTGTCAGAGCTCCTGCACCCAACGCGCGTTCCTTCAAGTAAAGGTTGATAGCTGCCTTAAACTTGTGCATTTTATACTTCAACGGAAATTGAAAACCAGCCAACGAATTCCACTTTTTCAATGTTCGATAAATAAATTCGCGCTTTATATTATAATGTATTTCATTGTTTATATATTTAAAGCATTCCACTTCAAACAGAAAAAATCGAATAAAACGTGGACAAAAAATTAGGGACATATTATTTTTTCTTTAAATTGATTTTAATTTTTATGGTTTAAATTGAAAAATTTGTATTTTTAAAACTTTCACACCATAGGTTTTCGAAATTTATCAAAATTTATAAAAAAAAAATAGGTTTATTTAATCATAATGGGTTGACATGTCGATTGTTAGTCGGACGAGTGACGGATAATTTTAAATTTAAGAAATCAAGGAAAATCCTATCGCGAGATCGCTGCCAATGTGAGACTTTCGAAGAACATGGTCGCAACCACTCCTCAGATGGATAGGTGTATATCTGCAGTCGTTAAGAAACAACCTTTTTTTACTTCTGTTGATGTTAAAAAGGAATTAAATTTGAATTTGAACTCGTAGAAGACTGATAGAAAGTGATCTTCATGGCAGATCAGTTAAAAAAGTATCATGGCTGTCTAAAAAGAACAACAAGGATAGAATTCGGTTTGCCAAAGAACATGAAAATTGGAATGATTCCCAGGGCTTGCAAAAATGGAGAAATATATTATGAAATGCCGAAACTCAAATTAATTTAATTGGTTCCTATGGAAAGCAATATGCACGTAGGCCAAAAACAATGGAATTTCATACAAAATACACAAAAACCGAGAAACATGGTGAAGGAAATATTAAAGTTTGGGGATGCTTCTCTGACTATAGCGTTGGTCCATTGTATTGAATAAAGGAAACTATGAACCAGCACATCTAAAATATGCCCCTTAGATGGGTCTTCATGCAAGACAATGACCCAAACATACATTAAGAAAAGCAAAGCAGTTTTTCAGGGACAAAAGTATAAAACTTTTAATTTGGCCAGCGCAATCCCCCGATCTTAATCCCATTGAGAATATTTGGAAGGATCTAAAAACTGCTGTGGAATGCACAAAATACAAAAATAAGCATCAACTATGGTAGGCAGTTAAAAATACCTGGAAGTCTATACCCATTCAACGATGTCGGAATTTAATAGATTCTATGCCACGGAACTGTCAGGCAGTGATTAAAAATAAGGGTCAGACTACCAAATACTAATGTTTTTATTGTTATGATATCAGAATTATATGGCAATACTGAACATTATTTATTTTATTTGAGCATAACACGAGTGTCCCTAATTTTTTGACCACCATTTATATTAATTTTTATGTTTTTTTAAATACTGATGGATTTATTTAATTTCTTTCTATT